>JASMMZ010000012.1:7484187-7733332 GCA_038502455.1 Anisogramma anomala | reverse complement strand
GTGGGCAACGATGATGTCCTGCTTGCTCTCCTTTTTGGACATGTTGGCGGTGTTAGTAGCTGAAGCAAACCACGAGGAGCCACGAGGAGCCACGAGGAGCCACGAGGAGGTATGGAGCAGTCCGGCCCGGGCGGTGTCGCTAGGGCTATGTAGCGGTGACAGCTGGTGTTGTTTGACACGAGCAACGTGTCGAATCGGGCGATGGGTCGGCGATGGGTCGGTTAGACTTCAGGTCAGGAAGTGGCAGTTGAATAATAGCATGCCGGGTTTATGCCATGAAGAGATGGCCGAACTCTCTTTACGTATCTGCCTGGCCATGGGACCAGGCCAGGGCAGACCCGTGCGCAAGCAGTGATGACATTCTGGAATAAGCAACGACAGCTTCGAGGATGGGGATCTGACGGAGGATCGGAAAACAGATTAGCGTGTGGTGGGGTACAAGCAAGACAAAAGTCCATGTTGGATTTGCGGTATCTTGATGTCAATGGTCAGCCTGACAACCTTGTACATTTGTTGTTTTCTCTACCAGAGTCAAGCTGTCCAGGCTGGGCAGGGAGTCCCCCCCTAAATGCGGCTTCTGCTGGTAGAGACTGGCAGCAATTTTGGTGCTGTGCACTAACAGCCCCTGCACACGGGCGATTTCTGCAGTGGGGTCCCGTCCAACCATTGTTTCCCGCCAAGCCCCCCCTGTAGGAGCGACAGGGTCTGGGTTCCATGTCCCATATAAGGTTATGCCTACTTCTTCGGTAGTATGGGTAAATAAAATCGCACATGTCATGTGCACATGGTCCGTGCTTTCCGTGGCCCTGTTTAGGTGGCTGCACGGACCATGTATACACAACACAGAGCCTTTTAAACATATTTACCCAGGCCACCCACCATACTAGGTGATGGTTTCTTACATTGAGAAAGTGAAAAGCAATGGGAGTCCATCATTTAAACTAGTCCCCATGGCGGGTTATGTTACAGGTACATCGCCCTTGTCTCCACATTCCATTCTAGCCGTTTTCCTTTTTCAAAGGAACATGGTCATTGATGGTAGGCCTTTATCGTTGCAACGTAGACGATTCGAATCTCTGGTCGAAGTAACTGGTGTATTGCATTGAAAGTGGTGATGTGGTTTCTTCTCAGTTTGGCAGACCGCTAGCCAGTCTGCACACTACTTTCTATGGGCAAGTGCTTGGCCTGTACCCCACATTGAATTAGGCACTCTATTGCACTTTACTTAAAGTCAGTACATTCAACTTGCAGTCAATACAATTTACTTACAGTTAATATAATGAACTTAACTGTACTGCAATTGACTCTGGTTCCAATACCAGCAACTTTTTATTTTGTACGTATATGTTAATGTGATGGATCACCAATCAAAGGTAAAAGCAAAATGTTCTCCCGTCCTTATCGGTATTACTACATCAATCTCAATCTGTTTTACACCCAAATTGCTATCTAATTACAATTCTCCAACCCATAGTTCCAGAAATCAACTTCTTCCATTCCCACACTTAATTCTTTCATTACAAACTTGTACCCTATCAATCATATACCTTTTTATTATAACCCAAGGACCAACTGCAGGTCATGGAAAAAGGCCAGCGGTCCGCTGCGCTATCAGAAGCCTGATGTCCAACACATCAAGCCAGGGATCTCTCTTATGTAAGGACCCAGGGTTAGGGTTGGGACCGCAAGGACCGAAGAGCGGTCCAGTCGATACTACATTGGACCGCAGGAAGCGACCAGCGACTTCAGCGGTCCAGTACTGAAGATGGTATGAAGGCCATAGGATATAAGGACACGGTCATCACCACATAGATAGTATTTCCTTCATAGCTCTTCAGTTGTCAATCTAAGTATTCAGTCTACACACCTGAATAGCCTAACGGCTAGTGATCATTCTACAGCACGAACAAACATCTTCTTGATATTGCACCTTTGTTACCTCTGCTACCTTACTGCTAACATAAACCCCCTGACACCTTCTATTTACTCACGGGTATTTAGTGTGATCATTACACTTTTCCTAATATGTTTAGATGCACTTTTCACACACATTATTTTAGCAGACTTCCACTTTACCAAGGGATCCCTATTTTTTTTCCATTACGTATTAAATATATGGGCCAAATTACGTTCCCCTCAATATACATAATTAATTTATTATTGTTTACAAACTAGTTTAAAACACCAATAAAAGTAACCTTCGTTGTAATATTGATGAGTTTATCTTTACTTTATCTACTAAAACTCGTTAATTTTTAGAACTTTATATACTGTATATAATACTATACCATTTGTTATAAATTGTTTTTCATGAATCGTTCTAAGTTTAAAGACATCATTTATCAAGGTTTCGGGAATTGGTCGAATAATCGTAAGTGTTGGAATAGCAGTCAATTGCAGTATAGTTAAGTTAATAGTATTAACTACAAGTTAACTGCATTATCTGTAAGTTTACTATATTGACTACAAGTTAAGTATAAGGAGTGCCTAATTCGGACTAGGGTATATACTAAGCAGTTATTCATAGAGATTAGTGTGCAAACCAACGAGCGTTCTGCTCAACTTAGAAGCAACATATTATCATTTTCAATATAATATATCAGTTACTTTAACTACAATTTAAATCGACTACATTACAATGATAACGGTCTACAAATACTAATGAGTGTTAATTAGGTTACATACAAATAAGCTAGGTAAGCTTTTACATTTAATTGCTATTTAAAGGTATTGAGAAAGGCTGACAGAATATTTAAATTATTAAAAGACTTTGATTAAATTAATTCTGAAAGAAAAAGAATAAGATTAAATGCTAAAAAGTCTCCACTTTGTCAAGTAACCTAGTTTCCAAGTGACAAGGCCATTACTTTGCCAAAGTCAGTTAACGGTTAAAAATACTATTTCAAGTCGCAAATCTTAAACGGTTAAATTTTAAAACCCCTTCAAATAACAATTTCAACAGCAAACAACCTACGACTTACCCGTTTATATTATTTTTTTCTGCCTATAATACTTTAATCCTTTCCTCCACTCGTCGGTTCAATACACACGATTATCAAAATAACCAAAAACAACATTAATAAATATTTATAAAAACTTGCAGAAATGTTTAACAAACACTATAATAAAAATCTATAGTACAAGAAACCAATACAAAATACTGTTGAGGAATACCCAACGAATGATATCGGTTAATAAATCATTTAATGAAACCCCTAACGAATAAATACTAGTATCTATAACTATTACCACTTTATTGAATAGTTGCAAACCTGATTTTTGAACATTTAGAAATAACTACAGAGGTAGTTAAAAATAATATAAGAAATGAACTTTGTAATCATACTATTTTCATTCCTAATTGGATGAAAAAGAAGGTTAACTTAATTAATATCGTTTACTCATTCGCTATTAAAAATGAAATACTAGAAAACCTAATAATGAGGGATAAATACATTATCAATAACAATACCACTTATCGTCTTTATACGAGATTGTAAAGTTTCATTCATATATGAAAAATTTTCTTAAACCTTTTGAACCAAGGGCTCCAACGTTTTAGCGACACCAAGAATAATAACAACTTAATTAATCCAAACGTAATGAATCCTTAAATCCATCAATCGATTAAGAGAAATCCTACTAAAATGCCCTGTTACACCTAAAAAACTATCACTAAGTCTATAAATATCCTTAAATCCACCAACACATAAAATTCGAACATGTTTGCCAATAACATCAACCAATAACAAGAAGCGGCATCATATGCGAACTTATAATAAATACGACCATTGGCTTTGTTACTCCTAATTTTACCAAAATTAAATATATTTCCCTCTAAAACTATATCCAATAACTTTGAGAACGTGAACTGAAACAACCAAAAAGTTTATACAACCAATCCATCACTTTTTCTTTTCAAAAAATTCATATGCTACATACGGATTTTATAACGACCACAACTTTCGTAAAAATTAAAAACTATAAGAAAAAGTATAATAGTAAGACGTAGAATCTCCTCAATATTAAAGTACAATATTCTTTTCATATCTACCATGAAATAAAGATTAAACTACGAGGTTTATAATCTTAATTTTCTAGTGTTTTTATCAGATAAACCAAGGACTATTACATATAATACTTAACTAATGAGTTGTCGTATCGAAAATTTATAATGGTTTTTACAATCACTCTGAATATAATATCAAACTCGCTCAATACTACATAAACTGAAACTTAATCAAATGGATTGATAAACTGAAGGATAAAAAAGGAATATATAAGATAAACCTAGTTACTTATATGTTTCACAGTCCAATAATTTACCAATGAATCATATAAAACGTAATAATCAGCGAAAAACATATTACAGCAACATGTGCCATCAGTGATTAAGGGTAATAAAGGTTTAAATACACCTGACAATATTATAACTCGACCAATAACAACTTCTCGACCCAATTACGTTGTATGTTTTTAGCTATAATGATACTGATACTAAACTCGAATAATATATACCTATTTGAATAGTATTTAATGCAGTTAAGTAGGTTAACTTTACTGTAAGTAAAGTTGACCGTACTGCAAGTGTATTTCTTTGTGTAGACTTACCGTATTGGCTGTAAATCGAGTGCAGTACACTGCACTTCACTCTAAGCTACAGGCCAAGAAATTAGCCATAAAAATTACAGTTCAGACCGGTTAGCAGTCTGCCAAACCTAGAATAATACATATACCACTTGACTACTGTAATACTACTGTTACTTCGACTAATCAAATCGACAATATTATAACGTCTATGGCCTACCAATACTGATTAGTGCTTATTAGGTTAAGCATAAATTGGCCAAGTAAAAGAAGAAGCTACTTTCCGGTTGTTACGTTTTACTTTATGGCTAGGGTAAAGGAAAAATTCTTACGAAGGTCCTCTACTACTGCGCCAGTTTTCACGGCAGTTTAGAGGTAGCGACGGTATCGCTATTGAAAACACCAAGAAATCTTTACCAAATCTTTTTTAAAGAAGTTAAGATTGACTATTAAAAGTTTTAAAGTTTGGCAAGTTAATAAACAGCTAAATTAGTACTACTACGGTTACTACTACTATAAAAAAAAACTACTAAGTCCTTAAGCAAAATAACAAACAACCTTCGCTCTCTACCAATAATAAACGACCTCCAACTTTACCCTTTATATTAAACATTTATTCTACTTTACTTTTTTTACGCACTACACCATCTTAATCGTTAATTTTGCTACTTTAAGCGAAAACACCAAGTCGCGCCAAAAAATCCACATCGCGCAACCTTATGTCAAGTTATCAAATCGCCAAATTCCCATACAACTTTACATTGAAAACACCAATTCCTTCGTTCTACACGCCTTACCAAGTCCTACCAAAACTAAACCTTAAGATGTTAACCACAAGCTTTCACTTTCAAGCTATTACTAATTCTGCCTAGAAAAAAGTAATTAGGAATCTCGGAACAATCTTCGCTAAATTTTACAACTACGACTTTTAGGGAAACAACGTCGATGAAAAATTAACCGACGAAAATCTAACCAACTTCATCGACTACTTTATCTTAAAATGTAATAGCGGTAAAAAACTCATTGTGCTTTTTGTAATTATCGTAAGTTTTTTAACAGTTAGACTTTTAATATATGGATGGCAATTTAGAAGACCGTTAAGTTAAGATTAAAGGTTGAACTAAAGCGCCAAGAGATTGACGTACAAAAAAAATGCTCCACTAAATTAGCAGAAACCTGTTTAGAGATGGTTTAACTTAAAAAGCGCTCTTAAAACCCTAATCCTCAAAACTCTTAAAGAAAAGGAAAAGGTGTTAATGGACTTCAACGCTCACACACACGTTTTAGGTGACTTCCAATTTACCTTTAGCTAAGTTAAGCCTTTTTACGTGCTGACGATAAAGAACCTCTTAACCTACTCGGTAGTTTAGTACCTCCATATAATAGTGTGTAGTACGCTTTTAGCGATGGCAGATCACGTAAATCAGCAGCCTCCAATGCGGTTAAAGGTATTAATATTGTTATTTTATACTAGTCAATTAACTAAAATCATTAGCACTTTTAAAACCTTTAAGTAACAATCACCCCTTAGCAATTTAGTTGTTAAACTCCTTAAAACCTTTCTTCTTTTACGTTCGCCTACGCGCGGGGGCCTATTACAAGTCCTATCATAAAATTTACCCCTCGGGTTAAGCGACTAGCAATTACTCCTAACACCGTACCTCGAAATCTCCAAGACTTAAACCGTCAAGAAACACCATTTACGGCTATGACGATTATTTTGACCTTCCTCCAAAATCTGTCAAAATGGTTAACATTAACTATAAATTCCTTACGTACTTTACCAAGATTTCGAATTATAGAAAAGAGTATGACAGAAAGCCTTACAACCTCATTGACACCAAGATAATACCTTTTTTAAATATTTGTAAACGGATAAAAGTTCTTCCTTTTGGTTTTCACTTGCTATTTCCTGGAATCCTTACAGGGTACGTCAAGTATTACTACCTAAACTTTTTAACTAACGCCACTACGTTGAGCGAAATTTAAGATATCATAAAGAATCACTTCGAATACGACTTTCATCTCGCGTAATACCATATAAACTGGGCTATTACGATGTAAACTATAATAGTAGAAAAGAAAAAAAAGAAAAAACCACCAATAAACGATCTTAACTGAATGTTTAACAAATTAATATTATATTCGTAAGCAATAGGAAAACCCTACGCTAACGAAACCACACTTTGCAAACAGGTACGGTTAGTAATTACGGGCGTTAACGAGTTTTAATACGCTCTATAACGCCCAAATATTACCTACGAAAGCTTTTTTAACTAGTTACGCTCCTCTTTTACCTCTGTAATAACACGTACACCAAACTCGCTTAGTATATACTCCCAAGCTAATAACTTCTTTAATGTAAATAAAGAAAACCTTACAATAGTTAATTACGTTGGCCGTGAATACGGGCGCTTATAATGCCTAATGTCTAGCCAATCAACCTTAACCTTAGACCAAAGGTAACAACTATATAAACTCTAATAAAATTTAAATGTGCCTATTAACCATAAACACTATTATCGTAATAGTAGCAAAAAAATTAAATTTGTAATAAGTCTGGTTGTTAGTCAACTCGATACTCCCCCATCGAATGTAATAACAAAAAAAGCAGTATACCACGTTTAATACCTTACTACTTCGACACAAGATTACTTGAATCAAATCTCAGACATTAAAGGCGATAAGCTAATTAACGTTGCAACGCTTTTATACAGATTAAGTAATACGAAAATACTATTCCTGATACGGTTCAGTAACTAGCCGACCACGCTTTCCTATACCGTTTAGGTGGTAAAAACCTTTACCTTTACCCTAACCAAGTTCCCAACCCTTTATATACCTTTAACCTTTATAATCTTTATACGAACCACACGTTTTAGTATATCATGCCAAATGCAATGACAATAGGGTACTTAACAGAAGGCTATTCGCAGTATCTAATGCTACAAAGAAAAAAAATTATTACATTCATTAAAATTAATCGTTACGATATAGGTAAAGCCAAAGATAGCTTTATCCCAAGCGAACGGCATTTATTAATAGGGATAACGATAATTTAAACTATTGTAGAAGCGATTAGGTTTTATATCCTTAAGTTACTTACTTCTTTTCTACTTTACCTAAAGGATATAAAAACTCTCGACGTTAACGTTAACCTTAATGCAGACGAGCTAGTCAAAAACAGCTAGAGGTTTCCGGTTACCCTTAAATGGGGGAACCTATAATTTTATCTTCAAGGCCCGAAAGTAATGGTTTTAAACCTAACGGAGCAGGAAATACGTTAATTATACTGATGCTTTAACTGCCTAACCGTTAACAAGTTATATAAAGTCCTAAAGTCCGTAAGGTATAACAATATGAAATACTTTACCTTAAACGCTATTAAAAAGCTTTACCACTATTGCCAAACGTATACCCAAGACCCCTAGAAATTCAAGTTTACACCAAAAAAAGACAAGGTCTTTAACTACAAAATCTTTATTAATGTATTTTACTTAGATAATAAGTCTATTCTTCATATATATCGTTAACTCCGCAATCTTTTTTCACGAAACTAAGTTTGTAAAGTCCCTTTCGATAAAGAATACGTGGAAAACGTTAAAAATGTTATAGATTGATACGTTCATAAGTCTAGCTAACGTCGTCGTCTACAATGTTAGTACCAACTTTACGACGGCGAAGTTTTAGGAAAATGCTAAGATAATGGGTATTCCATGCAAACAGGTACTTACAAAAGCCTACTAAAGTATGAGAAAAGTTAAAAGAGTATACGCCCTACTTTGTCGAACGTACAATATTTTTACGTTGGAAATTGAAAGCTATACGAATTTGGAGGTACGTCTATAAATAGTAGTGAAATACCTTAACAACACTGTAGGCCCTAACGAATTAATACCAACGTTGCTAGTTTTTGAAGCGTACCTACGCCTAACAAGTAAATCTCCGCCCTTGGCAAATTCTTAAAAATGTACTATAGCTTATAACAAATCTTTAAGGGAACTACCAAGAAAATCGACACGCCGCTAGATTAATAACGTCTTTAACATCAGAAACAACCCGTTTACAACCGACTTACTTACTTTGACGTTACAAAGTAAAGTCCTAGTATGGTGGGAGCAGGGAAAATGAGAAAGTCTATATAAAATATTGAGTATCACAAACTCTAAAATAGTTATTAAAACTACTAATAGTCTTATATTCTTTCTAAATACTTAGGTTAAACCATACATCAGGAATACTAAAGATAAAAACCTTTAAACCACTTAAGCCAAACGACTGAGTCAACACAAACCTCTTTCACTAATTATCAACAAAACGATAAAATGCTGCCGACGCGAACGTCTTCAAAAACAGAGAAACGTTAAAAAAGAGAAATATACACCGGGGTCTATTTACAATAATACTTAGGTAAGCAGTTAAAAAAGGATAACGAAGACTTAACATTAAAGCTACGAGTGTGAGGGAATATTAAAACCTTCGAAAAGCCCTTTAAGGAAAGAAATAAGGTCGAAATTAACGGCCTGTTAATTCGAGGGGTTATATAATTCGTACCAAAAACCGATTTCAACCTTTAAGACCTAAATTTCACGATCTTCAAGTTGAAGATCATTTATAAGGTTAAGGGCAAAATCACGAGACAGCCGTACGAAAAGTTACGACTAATCGATTAAGGATACAACGATAAAGATAAGTACTAAATCCTCATGTAATAGCTAAATATTTGAAAGATAAGTCAACGCTTAATAGTTGCTTTAACGGCAAGTTTATGAGCTGAAGCTAAAGGCAGATTTACGCTTAATAGTTATAATATAAAGTAAGCGTGTATACAGTTAGTAACGGATTTATAACGGATTATACTATTAAAACTGCCATGGAAACTCCGTGTTATTTATCCTATAGGCGAAGTAATACGATATGTTAAGTCGTTATACAGGCTAGCTAAAACAAGCGTTTATTAGTTCCCAACCTTCCAGTCGCAATTCGAATCCCAGATAATAACAAAGTTTTTAACATACGATTTATGCTTACTAGTAACGTAAAAGAAAAAATTCGATATAGTAGGTATATAAATTAACGATACCCTTTTTGTCGAAAAAACTAGTTTTATGCCACTAAAACAATAAGCAATTAAGGAATCCAAGTTCTAAAATTGCAAGTTGGTAACGTCAATAACAGAAAACAACCAATTAAACTTTAATAAATCGTTAATCCGTATACTTGGTACTAATTCCGGTCTTAACTTTCGCTCAAAAGGCTAGGGCGCTATTTTAGCTGCAATCGACAAGATTAACAAGGCTATAAATCAACGGTACTTGGAATAGCGTGCTTGAGGCAGCTACATTGCTACCCTATGACACCTGGAAGCCTCTTACGATATCTTGATCGTAACGCAAATATAAAAGCCAACGGATAATGACTTTAACCGGTTAAATAAAAGACTCGAGTGGAAAATACGAAACTTGGACCGCGAAACTAATGAAGTTATAATCGACCTATTAAAGGCTAAGTTAATAATCTCTATAAACGGGTCTTTTATATATAACACCGACTTGTCTTTATAGATTAACTTTCTAATAATCCTCGTTCACGAAAACAGGCGAGAAAATTAATTTAGCATTATCATTAATCTTATTTACTAGTTCTCCGTTAAATGCAAAAGGATTACACGAAACGTATTGACATCGGAGGTCTAGGGCATAATAACGGGCTTTAACGTAAGTATAGCATTGTAAAAAAAACCCTCAACCTTATCGCTAGGCAGCTAAAGATTCCTCCTATTCCAGTGGTAACTTGTACCGACTTAAGGAGCCTCTTCGAATGTCTTTTAAAACTCGGAACCACCAGAGAAAAACGCCTAATAATCGACATAATGGTACTTCGTAAAGACTACGAAGAGAGGGAGACTGAGGAATTCCGATATATCGATGCAAAAATTACCCCCGCGGATATTATGACGAAGGTAACGCCAAATAAGACCTTGGAAAGGTTTGTAGACAATAACAAACTAACCATACGCATCGAGGGCTACGTTAATAGGCCGCCAGGAAAACCCAAATTACGTAACAACGGACAGGAATGTGTTAGCGGACTGGAAGACTACCAAGGGATTAATGATAGTGATTTATTTAAGTGTCATAGTTGAAGTAAAGGCTTTCAAAGGACTATGGCAAAAGAAGTTTTTGTAGGAATTAATAGACTTAAACCTCGGAACGGCGGAGAAATTAAGGCTAGATAAGGTTAATTTACATGCAATTGAATGAAATACTGTATAGAAGTTAACTAGAAACGACAGGGGTCTGGCAAGTTAATGAGGGAGCAATTTAATGGCAACCGGAAAATATTGGTCAGTTATACTAGCGTGCGCATACAAACTAAAAAGCTACTAATGTTGGAATAGTATTACATGCAATTCAGGAGTTCAACTTTATTCTAAGTAAAATTAACTGTACTGCAAGTGTATTGCTTTGTGTGGACTTATTACATTAAGTTTAAGTTGAGTATAGTACGCTACACTTTACTCTAGGGCACCAGCTTAGTAATTAGCCATAAAAATTACAGTGCAGACTGGCTAGCGGTCTGCCAAACCTAAAACAATACATCTACCACTTGACTACTGAAATACTACTGTTACTTCGACCAATTGAATCGATAACGTTGCAACATCTGAGGCCTACCAACAATACCCCTAAATTCACAATTTTAAAAACGACAATAAAAATCCCACGCATACCTACTATATAGGTTGAAAGTACAAAGAATCCAAATAATTTAATTGATAAAAGGCGCGAACCTTGAGGCCTAAATAACAACTTAAGTAAAACAAATGTTAGTATTTTTCTGAATATTTGAATAAATCATATAAGTAACCTAAAAACAACGTTAAAAGGTACTAAATATAAAATAAAAAGATCTATGGGTCAATATGATACAGTAAACCAAATATCAATAGAAAAAAAATTATATCACATTGATGACGACTTTACTTTTAATTAGAAATATATTAATCGGGTTTTAAATTGTAAAAATACGGGGGAAAAATTTGAAAAAAAAAAAAAAGAATTAAGCTATAAAGTATCATCAAGATATTGTCCTCATTTATGAACAAATATAATACCTAGTTTGTGACGCAATCTTATACTGATTAATAGGTAATTTTTTTTGTCTTTATTATAATTATAACAGTTGGGACCTCATATACTTATTTACTTTTTGTAATAGTTATATAAAATGAATCTTTCAAAATATTACACCTAATACTAAAACAATGTAATACTTAACAAAATGTTATTTATATTAAATTGTATTACAACATGATAATAGTACCGTTGTAATACATAATTACTCGGATACCAATAAAACCAACGTTAAATTTAGCTTTAGGGGGAAAAAATCTCCTTATATTGATTGATGCAGATATTTATGGATATTATTATATATCTCTATAGCTAGTATACATAGGTTAAGTGGCAGTGCACTACACCGCAAGATGAACTCCTATAGTGTGCACGATAACGTGCCACGCTGCAGGCTGCATACATGTATGGTACGGCCCAGAAGAGAAATTAGCAGAGTGTATGGAAAAAAGCTACTGCCCAGATAAAAGGTTTATGACCTCTTCTCCGTGGCGTGTACTTTTCGAAAGTTTTTTCTCCCTTTCGTCTTTATCTATATTTACTATTACAATACCAATCTTTACGATTACTTTTGTACTTTTTTACGTTTACGTAAATTACGTGAAAATCCTACTGATACTCATTAGTAACCAATACAATTAATTACAGATAGCCTAGAAAATAAAAGACAAATACAACTTAAATACCGATAATGGGATGTGATAACAAACTTAACTAGTTGTATTTTCATATTATATTTTTACAAAGATTATACAGGATATATATAAAGATTTTAAAAGCAAAGTAACTTTAACAAGGATGAATTTAATACAATATTGTTAATATTCATTTGATGTTTTATTTACTAAAAGCCTCGTTATTTTATTATTAACCCGTATTTGGCGGTTTAACATATCCAGTTACTTTTTGGAAAGCGTCTTATTACGTATTAAGTTACGAAAATTAAAACAATGAAGTTTCGAAACCCTTTGTTAAAAATTATCCGATTTAAACATAACTTTCAAACCGTTTACGAAGCTTAGGCACGATTACAAATATAATATCCATACCGTTTACGAAACTTGAAAGTAGCTACGAACTAAACAACTAAACCATTCGAAACCAATAAAAACGGCTATAATTCGACTTTTACACCGCTTACCAACTATAAACCGAGATTTTCACACCGGATCCGTACCTATATAATTTCTCTTTACCTCTCGTTTCCTATTTACCTCATTCTTCTTATATCTTTCACCCTGTATCGAGTATTTTAAGTTTAGTATTTACGACGTTTAAATTTTTCTCAGCGATTTAGCTAATATATCGCTTATAAACGTTAATAAAACCAATTTCAAACACTCAAATAAGTTGTAATCATACTTTATTTACATATTATTTAAAGTTCTTTTTTTTTTTTAGTAAACATTAAAAGCTTTATTTTTATCGTTTAACTTACCCGATTTACTTTGTGTTTACGTATACATACGCTTTTCATTTATTATAAAATAAATTACTTTGAACTTTAAACGTATTTAAATCCTACTTACTATGCGAAACCGATGATTTTCAACGTTTTAACATACTAGATACATATGGGAATTACCATTTTCAACCGTCACAAAATACTTATAACTATAGCTTGAATATCAATAACTCCGGAAGAAGTCAGCGGTTACTTGGAACTTTTAATCGAATATATGGGAATCAGAATACTATAATATACGAAATAGATTTAGGACTTTGAAATAATATTATAGATATACTAGTTATGGAACTAGACCTACACAATGTAAACACGTACATTTAAGCCGTAATTTATCGTTATGAGGAGAAAAAAACCCAAGGACCTGATATGCTAAATGATCTTTATAAAAAAATCGAATTGTACGTTAGATATATGGCAAACGGTAAAATCTTTTATAGCTAAAGCCTTACAAATTCAACTGCGAAGTAGGTATTAATAACCCAGAAGATAAAAACGGACGCCTTATAAAAACTCTATTCGAAATAATAAGACTTATTGAATTGCTAGATTAAAAGGATAAAGATATGTATTGGACGGAATTGGTAAAAGGATATTATTTAATGGAATACAAAAAATAGGTGGTAAAGAATATATGGTCGAAACGGAAAAATGGGTACAATGTACGAATATAAGGCGTAAAACGATCCGATACTACATCCACACCCTAATTTAGGAATAAGAAGCTTGAAAAAAAAACGGTCAGAATAATTTTTTACTATACAAATATAATATACTCTCATACTGGTGTATATTATGAAGGAAAATCAAATATTGAATCATTTTCCAAATATAGTTCATACTCTATTTGTCCGTAATGGAAGCGGCCAAAGTATCGAAAACAGCCAGTTTTTAAAAGTAATAAATGGTGTGAAACGTTAATACGTACCTTACGTACTAATGCTCGCTAACTACGAACTTTACCGTAACCTTTTAACAATGGGTTCCAAAACAATAAACACGATTTTATGAAAACTATCAACTTCGCCAAGTTTTAAACTAAGGATAAAAACTATAACGGTAAATTATACGACATATTCGATAACAAAATACGTATAATACTTGATATGTATAAAAGACTAGACATTAAACCGTCCTAATTATACGTTATTTTACCCGGTATATTATTTCAATAAGTTAAAGAATGATACAAATACCACCATATATAGGTAAATACAGTTACGAAATATTATAACCATCTAAAATTACACTTCGATATAGAAATCAATTACGAGTTTTATGATAGGGATGAAATTAATATAACCAGGAAATTCGTAAAATATTAACGTAAAAGCTCTAATGAAAACATATAAATGATATTTACCTCCCTATTAATAAAGGACCAAAAATGTTAGACAGAGTTGAGACTAGAATTCACAGGTAACAAACTGGTTATATAAGTAATAACAAAAATATATCGCAAATACCTAAATTTCTACCTTATATTATTTAAAACCGAAAAGAACTTAAAACCCTTTTATATAAACGATCAAACATAGTTTAAAACCTTGATAAGACAATATGAGAGTTTCGGAATAGTATTTATAACCGATGAAACAAAAGGCGAAGGTTAAATTACCAAAATAAACCTCATTAAAACCATTTGCCACATCTTAAATCGAAGGTTTGTAGTGTGCCTAAGGCAAATGAAGGCTCTAAATATAGTTATTAAAAATGTTATGAGGGATGGATCCCTAAAAACAAAGAGTAAAGCAACTATTATCGAGAACGATCTTACGGTTAGGAACGAAACGTACCGCGATTACAGCAATACTTACGAAAAGGTATACGGAACCTTACGGGTTTATAAAAACGTTATATTATACACAGGAAAATCGGCTACTAATTTACTAATTACTTAGTATACAAGTCGATTCGAATTAAACGACAGTTTCAACCCGATTACGTATTTTCAAACCGGATAAAAGCTAATTGTACAATATGAGTAGGCGAGTATAAAGGCGCAAACAATGAGTTTAATACCTATCCCTACGAATATATCTTTGGAGAAAAAAAACTTTAAAGGGAATAATATTTATCTGATATTCTAAGACGATGAAATCGCCTAACGAATTCTTACAAAACTATAAGACGTTTCCTTCTTATATAGCATAGGCATGGATTTCGAAGACGAAGTGTTAAACGTAAATACAGCATCTTAATTTACGTTTTTACATAGGTATGGTAATCCAATCCAAATCGCTTTTAATTTTATTATTACCCATAAACCGTATTTTCGACCCGTTATTAATATACGAAAACGCACTGTTTGTATTAAAATTATGAATACTTTGCCGCTGGGGTCGCGGTTTTAGTTTGAAAACCAAAAAACGCTTTAAAAACTTTATCGCAAACTTTTTTATTACTGAAAAGGAAATGGTAAACCGCGAGTTTAGCTTAAAGCTTCGTTTTAAGGGTAATATTACCGCTTTAGGCACCGTGTTCGAATAATTCACTTAGACGGAAATCTTTACTTCAATCGATTAAGGATTTTTTCGTTTGAAACAGTTCAATTTAACGGTTTATAGCGTTTATGAAGTTTTTCCTATTCGCCTTGTATACGAAGTTAAAGATAAAACCTGGGAACAAAAAGAAAGAACACGTTAAGTTGTAAAAGAATAAAATAATGAGTATGAAAAAGATATTATAATCTAATCATCTATTTTGAAACTAGTTAACCACTGGTTTATCTTTATATTCGGAGTTCTTTTTAAATATCCCTTGTAGTATACATTTTAAATTTCGTAATATTACGTGGGTTTATATATAATTTGGGAAACCTCTTCAACAACGTATTTACGCCGATATAACTATGGGTTTTATAAAAAAAGATACGTATTTAGAACGATTTTACGTATTATATAACGGCTTTACGGCTTGATTAAAACTGGTATTTATTAGTATTGTTGTAATAGTATTACATGCAATGTATTAGATCAACTTTAATTACAGTAAAGTTGACTGGATTGCAACTTGAGTGTATTTCTTTTTGCGAACTTACCGCATTGGGTGTAAGTCGAGTGCAGTACGCTGAAATTCACTCTAGGGAACGGGCCAAGCAATTGACAATACAAATTGCAGTGCAGACCGACTAGCGGTCTGCCAAACCTAGAACAATACATCCACCATCTGACTACTGCAATACTACTGTTACTTCAACCAATCGAATCGACAACGTTGCAACGTCTAAGGCCAACCTACAAGTAAAATATTTATTAAAGATATTATGAGAAGTGGCTAGAAGTTGCTAATTTAACCTTCGATCTGTGACTATTAATATTAATAGCCTATTTTAACGGCTTAACACTAACGTATATGTAAACAAACAAAATACTAACGTTATGTCACGCGTCATTTTCCGTATCTAAAGAGATAAAGACTTGAAAAACTGTCTTGAAATCAAACCCCAAAATATACCTGACGGAAAACTATATAATCGACTTTAATAAAGCTATTATTACTTTTCGGAACGTCGTTTTGGATCTTACGCAAAAAGGGTAGTCAATCAAAATTACCCTTATCGTATTGGATAACGTAGAATGAGCTGACGAATACAGGTACCAGCGTGTACACAGTGTTTGGGTTATTTTAGTAATATAACGGGAGGCGGTATTCGACTTTTCGGTCGCCGCATAGTATTAAACCACCCCGTTAAACGATATATAGAAGGCGTTCAATAAGCAATTTACGTGGCTAATATATAATTTAAAACGTAGTTTACAGTATGTACTGTTGAATATACGTATTATAAAGTTATTTATTTTTATTACCATCTTTTTCGTTAATAATAATGATTATAATTCGTAAATCAGCTTCGTTTTGGTTTTCGGTAACGAAATACTAGTTTCAAACGGTTGTATATTCCCTAGAAATATTATTTATTAGAACAATAATAAGTATAAGCGGCTTATAGCAAACGTTTTACCCTCGTAAATCTAAAGTATGGTTAAAGGATTTTATTTGGGAATTACTATAACAATAATGGTTCTAATAATTATTTTAACCTGGGTTTAACACCTATCCCTTTCGTTATATATATCAACTGTTTTTTGTTCTACGAATACCTGGTTAAACTTGGTATTACGGGTAAGAAACGCTTAATAATTAATATTATAGTTTTACGAGAATTATAAATACGCTACAAAATTGAGAAAAAAGCGATAAATTGATGGAAAATAGACCTTAGCAAATATAATAAATAAAAATAACCCGAATAAATCATTAAAAGCGTGTATATCAACTAGTACATTTTTTATTGGTAATATTAGGATGGTTTTACAACCCCAATAAAATGAAAATTTTACGCCTTATTTTTACTTTCATTTTACGTCATTATACCACTTTAAACGCTTTAAAACGGTCCGAAACCTAATATTTACATCGCTTACCATATTATATCATAGTGTACAAATTATATCTGTAACAGTCCTGTAAATTTGCCCTCATTTGAATTTCTTATTTTGCGGCGTTTTAAATATATTTTTACTTTTTGTTTTATATACTTCGGCTTTATTATTGTTTTTGACTATTTACTCATTTGAATTACAATCTACGATTTGATATCCTTTTTAATATATTATCATTATTTATTTTATATATTTTAAACCTTTTTTACGTTTCATATTTATCATTTATATTATGATTATTTTGTAGAAAGTATTAATATTTTTATACAACGTACTATATTATAGTTGGGTGAGTCGACTCGACCGAAAATTGGTAGCTATTTACTATTAAAGGGAAAGGGAAAGAACGACGCCTTTATATTATCACTTTCCTTTACGTCTCCTTTCCCCTTCGTTAGCGTTATTATCATCATTGTTATCGATGTTGTTATCATCTTTATGGATGAGCTGGCTCTGCTCTTCAAGCGGTTTAATTTTAGGTAAAGGTGCGGCGCAGTTTTTACCCTCTCTCTGAAGACACGAAATAACGTCGTCGAATTCTCCTATATAATATATACGTAGGTCTTGCTTTTAGGCGATAAGAACGGTTTCCGAATCCTCAATCCTCCGGTTAACATTTATTATTGATTGATAATAGATTATTTTGGTTATTTACAGACGTTGTTGTTTTTAAAATCGTCTAAAATATTCTTTCATTAGGAAGGAGATTTTCTGAAACTATTTAAACTTATTATAAAACCTGTATTTACGTAATACAGCCTCGGTCTACGGCTTAAAAACCAATAGAATGGAGGCATATCTGTTACCAATCTGCTTATAGTGGTAATAACGGGCCGAACGACTCCTGCGTTGGTAGTAATTACTAATAAACTTACTCGTGGACGCGGACGCGACATACGATACATAGAGCGTATTTATTAGAGGCTAAAATTTATGAATCCGAATACATCGCTTTAACACCTTATGCGTTAAAAAAAACCTCGCCATGTACCCTAAAAATACGTAACTTAAGGCGGTAAAAGAGATTAGCCTTGACTTATTTATCTAAAGAATATTAAAAAAAATAAACGGGTGGATTTAATAAGTATGAATCGCGGCGTAACTTCACTAGGTTATGTTTATGGTATAAAACGGTCTCCACTAGTAAGTGAGTTTTTACCGACAGGGAAAACTCAAAGTTTATAAATTGAAAAGCTCTCCGTTCCTCCCTTTATAAGCTAAGAGAAAAGAGGGAGAGAGGAGAAAGAAAGAAGGGGGTGGTAATATAAGCGGAGGAGGCGGCGGATGGCGAAGCTAGAGGCGAGGCGGCAATAAAAGAGATGATAACCCAAAAGGGGGGGCTGTTAGCATAACGGCGGTATTAACGGCAGCGGCGGCAGCGCGATGGCGTTCGTGCGCCAAATGGCATCTGACAGTCCTTTCTTTACGCGATATCTATTTAAAAGCGAGGTTAGTATATAGGGATTAGTTAAATAACCTACCTATCGGAGCGTTTTGAAGTAGTTAATTAAAATAGGGAATTGAGTTTAATTGAAATGAGAACGTGTATTAGCTTGAGGTGCACACCATTAAAAGGGAAAAGAAAATAGGTTGTACCTGGTCGGATAACGATGCATTTTTTTATACTAACCCAAAATATGTAACAGCGTAATTATCCATACGCAAATACCCTTACGCCATTACCCCTACAACACCCACAAAACTACATACCTGTCGGAAACAACAAAAGACGATATTAACAACAATATTGCCACCGAATGTATATACTAACCAGGCCCTTACTATAATTACCACCGAGGCCAAAAACTACTAATTCCAACCTTTGCAAATGATACTGTAAATATACTATTACAATAGAAACTACTAATTTAAACATTTATAATTTGTATCATAACCATACTATTACTACTAAGCTACGGTTACAAATTACATTACAACTATATTTTCACTACTAGGCTATAGGTTGGGAATGTATAAAGAAGAAAATAAAATATTGCCTATATAGATATTTGTAAATAATATTATATATCCCTATACCTAGTATACATAGGTTAAGTAGCATTATACTACACTGTAAGATGTACTCCTGTAGAGTGCATGAAAACTTGTTATGCTGTAGGCTGCATGCGTGCATGCTACGACTTAGAAGGGAGATTATCAGAGTATATGGCAGAAAGCTACTGCCCAAATGAAAGGTTTATAACCTCTCCTCCGTAATGTGAACTCTCCGAATGCTTCTTCTCCCTCTCGTATTTATCTATCTTTACTACTAAAATACCAATATTTACGATTACTCTTTTACTCTTTGACGTTCATATGAATTAGGCAGAGACCTTACCGACAATTGACGATTATCATTACAATCGTTAAACCTAGTATCTTTCGCATCTTCAAGTGTCTTACTCCCCTCGATCTTTACTTGAAAAACATAAAGATCCTTAGCCTCAAGTAATATAGTCAAACTGAGACACTAGTCAAAAGTAACGGCCTAAATTTTCCCCTTAATTTAATCTTTGGAGACAAAGAATAAGAGTATCCAATTTATTTAACCCGGAATTTTGTAAACAACAATAACGATTTCACTACCATACAACTCACGAACAATGTGAAATCCTTGAAACATCAAATGATAGAAATATAAATTTACCGAAGCTAAACGAAATGAAAAAACTCTATCACTATTACAAAACACACTGTGAATCCCATCTCCAATTCAAATTCACTTTAATAAAAGAACACAAAATTAAACTCTAAAATTATCGTTAACGTATTTAACTTAAACAACATATTTATAATTTACGTCGTTAACTCTATAACAACATTTTACAATACAGAATTTCTTCACACTATCACGGCGAAAAAACATACAATAGGTTACGTTGCTTATGAATTAACACGTATATAAAACCTGTAAATATATTAGTTTACGATACTAATATCAAATTCACTACTATAGAGTTTCAAACTGATACCAAATCAATAAATATTCAGTATAAATAAAACCCACTGAAACATTATTAAGGTTAAAAAGTTATACGAAGTACTACGAAAAACTTACGATATACTCACGTGGAAAATTAGAAATTTCACAAACTTAAAGACTAGACTACAAATAATAGTAATATACCTCAAAGATACTATTGATTTTAATTGTATTTTAAAAACTTTACTTAAGCGTATTCACTAATAACAACTAAATCGTCATCGATGTCAAACATCTAGAAACGAATGGTGGCATATAAAGAAATCCTAAAAAAAACTAAAAAATAAATCCGCATATCACTAGATCAACGAAGCCCTTATACTAAAAACAAATCATCGACCAAAAAGTACAATCTTTACCACTTTCAAGTAAAGTTCTCATATAAGAAATGCTGGACATATATTATGGACCTTATAAAATACTAAGTATTGCTTACCCTAATATAATGATTAAACTCCTCATGATACTATCACTTTCGGCATCATATAGGTCAATTGATGCAACAAATCCTTCAAATCGGATAAAAATCATCAAATAGAACAAATTAACTAATAAAACCCTACCAAACCAATCGTTAATAAGCCGATAAAACGAGGACAACATAAAAGATTACCCAAAAAATACACACTAAAAAAACTGGCGACGAGAACTGAAAATATAAAAAAACGTACAATAAGGTATAGGTATCACAAAACGAATTCTAATGACAAGCTAACCCTAGAATTATGGACTGAAAGTATCATTAACACACCAGGAAAACCTTTTAATAACAGCGATTGAATTAATATTAATATTCACCATACTTGTAAAGATGTTGAACTCATACAATGAACATAAATTTAAATGCAAAACGTAACGACTTTGAACTATAAAATAATCTACGAAAATAAGGGAAACACTACGAACCATCCAAACGAAAAGTCAAGTTTGATCACTTAAATATATGATAAGAAAAGAACAACCAAATTCTCATTAAATTGGTCACAATTAAAAAGAAATAAACTGATATTTAATTGTCATAATTGCTTCCAATCTAACTGCTAACACAGATGCTAGCTTTACTCTCAACAAGTGCAATATTATGCAGACTTATACGAAACCTACCTCAAATCTTTAAAGTATTATACTGTTAAAAGTGGAAAAAGGTTTAAGAAGAATTTTATGCTAATTTTTTTTAATACGTTAAGCTTTTTTATAGACTAGCCTAAATCAATATTGATTAATTCATACCTTATAAAACAAAATTAACAAATAAACTTAACACAAATATTTTAACTTCCAAATTATACCTATTATTAATACAAGTCGAAGACTTTGGTATAGTCAACATATAAATTAATAATACACGTTTTGATGGAAATGTTATGTTGATAACAGCTAAACAGAATACCCTTGAAAATTTAGGGTTTTCAAAATAAAAGCTGATTAAAACGTTACCTAAAGGTCTATATCTAAACTTTGACGAGTCGTTATTCAGTATCAGAAGTGTTAACAACTTCTGTAATACATATATTAACTTATGTTAAAAAGGGAAAACTGCAAATCCGGTGAAGATTAACAAAAGAAACAAGAAAATGCTATAATAAAACCTTGAAATATCGGTTCAAACAACCTATATTACTACGTTATATCAGCTGAACCTATTTTCCAACATATTGATTACGACATAGGTCAAAAATCACCGAAATGAAACCGTTAACAAATTTAACAAACGTATCCAATGAAAAATGAATAAATTTAATAAATGTATTAATATTTTACCAGTGAAATTAACGATGACGAAGTTAATAATATTAAAAGAAACCTTTTTTACAAACAAGATTAACTTCACCTTCCAAATGAAAGTTCTTATTATACTTCTTGGTAAAAATAAATCCGATAAGTAATTTACAATTAAAATAAACGTTTTACACTATATAACCATCAAGTAAAAACGTATAATACAAAACACATTAACATCGAAAGTCTTACACATAATAATAAATTTTGATATATATATAGAAACTAACGACACGTTAATAATTATCATTAAACAATTAAAACTTCCTGTAATATCTATAATCATTGATACTCATTTCTGGAGGCTGTATAAATACCTCTTCAAAATTTACACATTCAATCAAAAATACCTAATGATACACGTGATGACTTTCAAAGTGGTATACAAAACTTACAAAATGAACAAATTCAAGTAAATCAACGGCAAGAACAATATTGCCGACGCTATATCTAAAGCTATACCTAATAACACCCTGACAAGGTTTATAAACAATATTAAACTTTCCATAAGAATTAGAAGCCACGTAAACCAACCGGTACTTGACACAGAGAAACAGGGATACCTTGAACAACAGCGAAACTACCAAAATAATTGTTGGTAGAGCCTTAGATCGTTGCAACGTTGTTGATTCGAATTGTGGTCGAAGTAACAGTAGTATTACATTGGTCAGATGGTGGATATATTGTTCTAGGTTTGGCAGACCGCTAGCCGGTCTGCACTGTAATTTGTATGGTTAATTTCTTGGCCCGTGCCCTAGAGTGAAGTGCAGCGTACTGCACTCGACTTACACCCAATGCGGTAAGTTCGCACAAAGCAATACACTTGCAGTACGGTCAACTTTACTTACAGTAAAGTTGACCTACTGCACTACATGTATTATTATGCTAACAATCATCGTATACAAAAAAAGCGCGTCCCAAATTATTAGCAAAAAGTACGTAATAAGTAACATGCCAATCTATAGCGAAAAACTTATGTATAGAAGTCGAAAAAGTTAACACCTGAAACTATAAATCAGAAAATTGCAATTAAAAACAACGAAGATACGAAACAAGCTAAAATTAACAGTGATCTTGCTGACAGAAATAGGAGAGACTTTAACAATTACCACGAATTGGTGATTAGCCATACTGGCGCGCAAATATAAAAACAAAACTTGGCTAGTATTTAAACAACCGTCAATTACAATACAATTAAGTCAACTATACTAACTATGAGATAATTACACGAACTACAAGTGGACTATATTGTTTATGATTTACTATATTGACTCAAAATCAAGTATAAGGAGTACTCAATTCGAACTACAGCATAAGTCATGAGGTTTCCCATATAAATTAGTATGCAGATCGGCTAATAATCTATTAAACTCAAAAGTAACACATCATTGCTTTCAATTCAATACATCAGTTACTTCGAACACAATTATAATCGACTATATTACAACTATCAAGGCCTAAAAACAATAATCATCGGAGATAATCTTAATTATTTTGCGAAGGGGCCGCCGCAGGGCAACTAGGCGCCCAGAGGGCACCTCCGCTACGATAGCGGTGCGGTAGGCGGCCAACGGCCTGGCGGCACTGGTGTCGACAGAAATACACTCGCCTTTACGCTTAGTTACTACCACCTGTCAGCACTGGATACCTCCACGCTAAATTCACCGAGAATATCAGGGCTCGTTTATACGCAGCGGGCGCATTTGATGCTCGGCTCCTTCTCGCTAGCGCAGGTTTCGTTGCTGACCCTTGTAAGTAGAAACCACATGAAACTCATGTAATGCTACTCCCCGTGAATAGTAACAGGGTAGGCGGGGGTCACGCGGGCCGGGGAGGTAGAGGAGGATGATTAGAAGAAAGTGGAAAGGGGGGGTTGCCAAAGGCGCGTTTTTTCTATTTAAAAATTAGGGGTTCTCGCGTACCAGCTCATACGAGTCAATTCTTTGTACATATAACCCAGCCTTTACATAATAACATTACGACTCTTGTTGATATAAAAAAACTTGATTAAAAAGTGTAGGGGTATATAAGGGTACATAAATGCATTTACTATTATAAATTACGGTTCGTTACTATTTAAGAAAAGGTTAAATGTTAAAAGTTGTATTAAGAAGAGATTCTTTTTATTAATTTTAAAAACGCGACATATGGGTTACCGCGCGTGTATAGGGTTCCCTAAATAATAGACATGATATATTTTACGATACGTACGCACTGATTTATACGCGTTTTATTTATGACCTTTACACGGACTTTAATTTTACTCTTTGGTTTTACGGAGTTCTTCTTCATTTCAAAGCCTATATAATTGTATCTATGACACGAGCAGATTCTGGGCGAAAACTAAAATAGCCGTGTTTTACGGACTGTCTCAGGCTACAGTTTATACGCCCTCGGGTCTCTAAACTTTAGAGCACCTTCAGGTCTTAATTATATAGATGGAGATGGGTCCTAACACTCTATACAGGCCTGGTAACCTCGCGTTACGATCCCTCCCGCCGTTATCTACAGGATTATTTTGTAGCAACTAGTGTGATACTTTGCATTTAGCACTGCCCGATCGTAGTAACATAAAAAAATTAAAAGTTTATTTAGTAATTACTCCTAATATGTCTTCGATTACTATACTAATATCAGATTCTAGTATTATACAGTAAACATTAAGTATTAATACATTTATAATATACGTTTACATTCGACGTGTATCTAATGTATAAGGCTACCACTAATCTAAAATTTCCCATCGAACCGTTATTCGTTAAGAATATACTAAATGCAAAATAAAAGGATAATTCGTTGTTATGAATATAGGAACCGTCCGTAAAAATCATCAACCTTACCATCATCAAATTCACTAATATTATACAAATATTTTTTATTACGGTTACGAGTTTACTATTATATAAGTTTATTCAAACTCTCTGAGTCTTTATATTATGTATTTCAAACTTACATTACAACCGAAAAAACTTTAAATGATTAGAGTTACTATAACCTGGTTATATTAGATGTTCCAACGTTTTATTCAAGTTAATGTTATAATTTTACGTTGTCGGTCTTATGGACCTTTGTGAAATTAGTGACTTAGTCTTTTTATTCTGAACTTAGGAACGTGTCACTTTTTTCTTCAACACCATCAATGCAGATCCACAGTCTTTAAAGATCTTATTAGGTACATTTAACCAACTTTCTCTTTAAATTACACTTCCAGAAGCTCAAATCCTTAATAACACGTTATTTTACTCCTACAAAACTTACAATACGTAGGAAAAGTATACTATTAGTTTATATTCGAACGATGCCAAAATTTACACCATAGGTAATCAACAAATATATGTTAAAAGTAAATGATTTAATTTCTATAGTAGTCCTAAACTATGATTAATACGTTAAAAACAAATAAACGGATATTTTATTAATCAATAAAAATAATAATAATAACTGATAACCTTTTTATTAGGAAAAATATCCCGTAACACTTTAAATAACTGTGGTAATACAATCCAATGAAAATTAGTAATTGATTACATACAAAACAAAGTAATATCGCAACTATTAAATGTAAACTTACCATTTACGCTAAGAATCAAATTGGCAGTAATTACGGCTATCAGACGTTAATTGATTTTCTAAATTGTAAACGATTAATTAATATTCTAAACTTGTCCATCATTACAATTTTTAAACCGATTTTTCTTAACTTTTGCTACAGCCTATCTATGGTCTTACCTATAACCTTTTAGATTAAATTAGATTTAGAACTGATCAATCTCTCCCATTAAAACTGTATTAATAACGCATGTTAAGCTATATCGCGAGTGAAAAAAAGATTAATTTTAATTTGGTTGTTACTTTTCAATGGTTTATCCCGCGCATTTATTATATCTGTAAAACATAATTAAACTGATAATTCGACATCTAACTCTACTCTTTATAATACTTGAGCCAGAATATATATTCGTCTAGATTCATAATTCTCATCACCATCCTACCTTTCATTATGTATTATTTTGTCAAGTTGTTGTCTGCATCATATTTATTTTTCATCTTATTCATAGTCTATTGAAATGAGTAATTTTAGCTCATTCGTTTGATTAGAAAATATTTATCATTTTAAAGGATTTTTATTTATTTCAAGCCGTATAATGCGCAAAGTAACAAATAAATTAGCAGTTTTAAGTATTAAACATCAATTTATAATACTCAAAATATTATATGGTTCATCTCATGTATCTACATTTCTCTACATAAAGTCTTCAATTCAACCTGGTAAAAATGATGAATCCATTATTAACAGTCAGTTTTTGGTATTAAGGGTATTGTATATTTAACGCATTATGGATTTGTTTTTCAATTCCCGTAATATATTGCTATACATCGCAACCGACTTTTGAGTATTAAATACTGAAGGTAATTCGGCCATTATATATATATACACGTAAAATACCAGTAAAGTCAGTACCAAATTATTAAAACCACCAATATCGTTATTTTTTTCCTGTTTCATTTGCAATCTCATCTCTAAGCTCTTAAAACTGACAATTTTGAAGTTGAAGAAATTGTAAATGTCATTTAAAAACGCGTTTATCCTTTTAATATTACCGATATCTTATAGGTTTTCACATGAACCTATTTAGAAAAATATCGAAAATAATTTAATGTTAACTCAAAATTTCATCGCCGCAAAATTGATACCCAGATTTGAAACTAGCACGTCTAATGGTCCTAGGTATATGTTCATTTAAAACATTCGAAACACCTGTTATATTTCCTTTTATATAATAATCTTGATAACCTTAACGCCATGAAACATTATTACGGAGTCAACATTATAAAAAAAGGTTTTATGCAAAATGAAACTTATTAACTAAAATTTGAAAGGTAAATTTCAAATTTATTGCTATATAAGCTTTAATTTGAAGGGTCTCTGGAAATACGTTGGGCAATAGTGGCAAAGCCTTTCAATTCCTTCTAATATATAATAATCTATAGACTTGTAACCAATTGGTTTCAACCCATTTTACAACATATTAATCAAAAGGAAATTAAATCACTGGTATAATCAATTAAATTCCGAGTTTGTTAGGTTTGATACCTTTACATTAAATATTTATCGTTCAAACCAAAAATATTATCATTTTCAATGAAATGAAAACCTTTACCTTTAATTTTAAACCGATTCATGAATTGAAACATTAAATTTAACGTTGATGTTTTTATATATTCTAAATAAGGAGAAGAAAAAGTAGGGCATTTCAAAATATGAAAAACAATAGGTTATTATACCTTCATTACAATCATCAACCGAGGTAAAAAAGGTTTCTTCTTAAAAGAAAATCGGACTATAGCTCTACCGGCGTTCGTATAGTTCAATGTTGTAATAATATCCGTATCTCTTCGTAATACAACGTACTAAATATAATCTCTTAGTAAATATCCCGCCGTCTAAATATCCGGAATAATACCTTAAAAGATCGGCTTCACAAAACTATTTAAAATCGTAAACAGATACGTGGGACAGTGGTCATCATCTTTATAACAATGATAAAAGTCTTCATCTATTATTCAATACAAAAAAGCTAAATCGACTAATTACCAGGATATTATAAAACTAGTATTTTCATATTAGCCGATGATATTCAATATATATTCCTCATCTTTTATCTTCGCGCCCACAAATTTTGCAGTGCATTTAATATATTACCAATTAAACGCGAACGAGTATTAATTATAATGCATCAGTTACTGATATCTACACTTAATAGTGATTTAAAATGTGAAACAATACCTTTATTCATTAAAATTTCAACACTTTTAAACATGGGTTCAAGAAAAAACCTAAACGAGTTGACTTAAACTTTACCCAAAATATAATTCTTGCGTACATTATAATTCAGACTTCAAACATATGTTCTTTTATCAGCCGAACTGTTTAAATTCATGATAATTGAAATTGACATAGTAGTTCAACTCTAAATCTCTATCGTTGATCCAATTAACTAAGATATAGGGTTAAGGAAATATACCAACAAAACTTGACAATCGTACCATTACAATTATAAGCGAGAAACGCTATTAGCTCAAAAAAAACCTTCACAGGTGAAGTCAAGGTATCATAAGGCATAATTAATCTCTTTATACTAAGTAACGACCTAGCAAATTTACTGGAACAGTATAATGCTTCCAACTTCCACCTTCCCTATTATTTTCTGTCAAAACATCAACTTGCATAACATCAAATTAAGGAAGTCCATCTTTGTTTCCAACTATATCTTATGTTCCAAAATATATAAGTACTTATTGATATTCTAGTGTATATAGTACCGGTGTAGAAATTACGATATACCCTCACAGCTAGTATACATAGTCCACGTGGTAGTGCACTGTATTGCTAGGTGCACTCCCGCGGAGCACACGATAACGTGTCATTCTGCAGGCTGCACTCTTGTAAGACGCAAAGTGCATCATGCATGGAGCGGTCTGGAATGGATATTCCAAAGCGCACGGCAATGCATGGAGCGGTCTGGATATTCCAGAGCTCACGGCAATGCATGGAGCGGTTTGGAATGAATATCCAAAGCGCACGGCAAAAGGACCACTGCCCAGATAGGAGGTGCATAACCTTCTATCCGTGGCGTGCATTCGTTAAAATAATTTTTCTTGACTAATTTATATTTTGTTAAAATGATACTAATCCTATAATTACTTTTTTACTTCTTTCACTTTATGTGAAATAGGAAAAAACTTTAACAACACTAATAAGTAGCCGATTCGATCGACTATAAATAGTCTAGGCAAAAAAAGATAAATACAAGTTAAATTCCTATAGCGGGATGTTATAATGGTTCCAATTATTTGTGTTTTAACGCTACGTTTTCACACAAAGTATACGGGATATGCATAAAGACTATAACGGTTAAGTGACTTTGAAAATAACTTAAATACTATATTATTAACCCTTATTTAGCGTTTTAAAGTACCCGGATACTTTTTGGAGAGCGTCCTATCATGTATCAAGCTACATAAATTGAAACTATCAAGTTTCGAAACCTTTTGTTAAGACTCATCTAATCCAAACTCGATACTCAAACCATTTACGAAACACAAGAGTTGTTACGAATACAACATTCTAATCGCTTACGAAACCAAAAGCAGCTGTAAACGAAATAACCAAACTGTTTACTTTACTAAGATTGGTTATAACACGTTAATTAGAACCGCTTATTAAACACGAACTAAGACATATACTATACCTCCTTATACCTACATTTCATTTTCCTTATTATCCTTTTTACGTTCACCTTATATATTTCAAATTTAATTTTTACAACGTTGTAGTGCTTCCAATACTTTAGCTAGTGTAACGTTATCAAGCGTTAATAAAATTGATTCAAAACGCCTAATGAATTTATAATTAGGTTTCAATTACATATAGTTTAAAATTCATTTTTGTTGGCAATAGTTAGTTAACTTGATTCAACCGCTTTATTTATCTTGTTTACTCTGTATTTTCTATTTATTGAACGAATTACCCTAAACTTTGAAATTTAAACATAGCTAAATTCAACTACAATGAACAACTACTAATTTACGTCGCTTTAATATATGAGGTATACGTAGGAATAACCATCTCCAATTGCCCCAAAACACTTGAAACTATAGAACTCATACTGATAACACCGGAGGAAGTTAACGTTTATATCGACCTTATAGTTAAGTATATTGGAATCGGAAAATCTATAATGGACGAAATCGACCTAAGCCTTTGAGATAATACCATTAGTTTACCAGTTAAGGAACTAAACCTATATATAGAAAACACGTATATTTTGACCGTGATTCTTCGTTATTAAAAGTAAAAAACCTAAAGACTCAATATGCTCAATAACTTCCATAAAAGATTTTCGAATTGAACGTTGGACATATAACAAATAGTAAACCCTTTTATTGTTCAATCTTTACGAATTCAATTGCGAATTAAAGGCATTAATACCCCAAAATGTAGAAATTGCCGTCTTATAAAAGCCTTATTCGAAATAATACAACTTAACAACTTGTTAAACTAGGAGAACAAAGATATGTATGAAACAGAAGTCGTAAATAGATATTCCCTAGCGGAAAATGAAAAATAGGTGGTAAAGAATATGCGGATAAAACAACGAATATAAGGCGTAGGACGACAAAATACTGTATCCGCGTCCAAATCCAAAAAATAAACTCTAAAAAGAAGAAGAAAGAAACCTTAATCTTTCTCCACCATACGAGTATAATATACCCCCAAACCGACATATACTATAAAATAAAATAAAATATTGAGCCACTTTCCAAATAAGATTAATACTCCGTTTAAATAAAACGGGAGCAGCCGAGTCATCGAAAATAGCCCGCTCGGCTATAAAAGAAGCGGCCGAAACATTGATAACAACCCGTTCCAGAAAACGACGAGCGGCGCAAAACGCTAATACGTGCTTTATAGAATAATGCTCGCTCACTACAACCCTTACCGTAACCTTTCATCGCACCGTTTTCCCACTAATAGAAACGATTTTATAAAGGTTGCCAACTTCATCAGGCTTTGAGATAAAGATGAGAATTATAGCGGCGATCCATACGATGTACTCGATAATAAAATACTTATTATACTTAATACATGCATGAGATTAGATATCGAACCGTCTAAGTTTTATGTTATTTTACCCGGTATACTATTCTAGTAAACTAAAGAATAGTATATATACTACTTTACGTAGGTAAATATTTTTGCTGAGTATTATAACCGCTTTAAATCTTATTTCAACATAAATATTAACTACGAATTCTACGATAAGGATTAGACCAGTACGACTTGAATATCCAAAAAAAACAATAAGAAAACGCCGATAAAAACCTATACGAAGTTTTTACCACCTTATTAGCTAAGTTCTGAAAATACTAGGTAGCACTTAAAACGAAATATAAGGGGGACAAATTATTTATCTCAGTAATTATAAAAGCAAGTTGCGGAAACATGGATTTCGACCTAATATTTTTTGAATTTGAAAAGTATTCAAAAGCCTTTTGTATAAGTTTTAAAATATCGTTGAAAACCTTTTTTCGCCGACAAGCGAATCTTGCATTAACATTTGTACTCGATAAGACTAAAGGCGAAGACTAAATTACCAAATTAAATGTCGCCGAAACCATTTACCACGTTTTAGGTCGAATATTTAAATTATGTCAAAAGCAAAACGAACACCTAAAGTATAATTACTAAGGAGGAAAACCTAGCAATAAGGGACTGGGGCAATCGTTTATAAATGGGCAAAACGTACCGCGGCTACAGCAATATTTCTGAAAAGATATACAGAGCCTCGCGAGTTTGTAAAAACGAAATATCGTATTCGGTTGAATCAGCTGTTAATATACTAAACACCTCGCCTATAAGAAAATTCTGATTAAACAACTGTTTATGTCGATTGTACATTTAAAAACCGGATAAAAGATAAATTTACAGTATAAGAAATTAAGTGTAAAGGCGGAAATAATAACCTTAACACCTACTCTTACAAATATACGTCCGGAAAAAGTACTTTAAGGCTAATAATGATTACTTAATAGCTTAAAACGATGAAACCACCCAGCGTATTTTTACAGGAGTATAAAACGCCTCCTTTTTACACATTATAGGCTTAAACTACGTAAACGTAGAGTTTTACGTCCATATAACGTTGTAATTCACGTTTTTAGATACATATGGAAACCGATTTTAAGACATTGTACCTAATACTAGTACAAGCGAAATCTTAACGGCCGGTAAAAGACAATTCGACGTGTTTGCGGCGAGGTTTCCGAAGTTTTAGTTAAACCGAATAGGAAAACACCAGGAGGTTTTGTTTAATAAAGGCAAAGAGTTATCGCTCAGAACCATCGTGGTAAATACGTGATTTGAACCGGTTAAGTTTTACGAAATATATTTCAAAATATAATTCCAGCTTGCATGAACTGATATAAACAAGCTCGTAACTAGGGTCTGAAATACGACTAATTAACCTTTCAAAGCCTCTCATAACGTATCTGTATCATTTTGGCTTCAATTCGGCCACTTATGGTTTTTTCTTGAAACAAGTATAATAAAGGCTATTTACTTATCCTAACCGGAATTGCGGATTTTCTATCGTCGATTCGAATACCTGGCTATAAAACGCATTTTACAGCTTCTTTATGTTGTAAGCTATTCAGATATAAAAATTATATACTTGAAGTTATTAAAAAGTTTTGCTATAAGTATTAGCTATATTTATAACCTTACGCCGGTTCAAGTTCCGCCTTTAAAACGATATAAACTTTAATTACGAGGTAATTATTGATATTATATATTTAGACAACCAAGCGGTCTTTTATGCTGTCGACGTGGTAACATTATTTCAAGCCGCTAAATTTACACGAAACGCTTTCGTTAGGAACTGATAAAATTCTTTAGTAAATTTCTAATGAAAATTTTACCTAGGGCCTTTAAACTAAATTATGTATGACGTTGATACAGCCTTTCATTTTATCTAATAGCTTATTAAAGCCCGGATAACCGGCAACTAATAAAAACAAATTTTAATAAAAGCTTTTTAAGGTATTAGAAAATGTAAGAGGTACTACGAACCATTTAAAAGAACGTATACAGTTCTGTTGAAAGACCTAAAGGGTGTCAATTTTTTTAAAAAAAACTATCCTTTAAATGGCGGTTAACGCTGTTAACAAAACCTTTAACTCAAATAGACTTATCCTTACACTCTTTGTTTTTAATACGTACTCAAGGATTTACATAAACTTTTCACTATTACTAAGTATGGTATAAAAGTTTATTACTATAATAAAGGCTATAATAGCATTAAGTTCCTTGCAAACTGAGAACGACGTATCCAAAGCGTCAACCACAAAGAATGTCCCAAGTAAAATTAGTATTTTAGGCCTACTATTACAATCTAAGGTTTTAATTTAGAAACCTAAGGATAGATATACTGACCCTTAAAACATTAATGGGTTTAAAGGCGATAATATATTTATTCATTTGCTAAAAAAAATAATTTCGGTTCGTTAAATAATAGTACGAGAATAGAGGATAAAAATGCAAAGGAGCGGCCCAAAACCGCAATCCGAACAAAACCACTAATAATACATCCCCTAAAACGACGAATCTAAACCACTCCTAATTGTAACCCACCCCCGAAACCACGTATCCAGCCCGTTCCTACTAGGTAAAATCAACCCACCTGTACCAACCATACCCGTACCTCGCAGCCGGGGCCGCTTCCTCGGCTCGAAAACCAAAGAAAACAGCCTGGAACATTTACCGCAAATTCTTTTATTATCCAAAATAAGATGGAAAAACGCAAGCTTGATTTAAAGCTTCATCATGACGGCATCATCACCACCTTAAATGCTCCGTTCGAATAGTTTACCTGAACAGAAATTTCTGCCCTAATCGACTAAGGCGTATTTCACTTTAAACGATTCGAACTAAGGATTCACGGCGCTTACAGAATTTTTCCTATTCGCTTCGTTTACGAAACCAAGGATAAAATAGGGAAATCTTACGAAATGAAACCCGCCTAATTATTAAAGGTTACAAAGACGATAGCAAAAGGGGAATTATAATTCAATCGTCCACCTTATAACGGAATAGCCACCATTTAAATTTTACGTTCGAAACCTCCCTTGACTCACTGTGCAGCTTATATATCTAATTCTGTAAGATAACGAAGCCATACACTTCATTTTTAAAACGGCTTCAACGACGTATTTATGCCGATATACCAAAGAATTTTAAAAAATACCACCTACCTGAAACTATTTTACGTATAATAAAACCACTTTATGGACTATCTAAAGCCGGTGTTTAGTAGCATAATACCTACTAAAAATATAATAAAAAGCGGCTCAAAATAACCAGCTCGACCTTAAACCCGTGTTTATTAGTATTAATAACCCGTTTTAATGGTTTTGTACTAATATGTATGTAAACGAACGACATATTAACGTTATATAACTCCTCGTTTTTTTCATTTTAAAAGAAGAAAACTTTTAAAGGTTGACTTAAAAGCAAAGCCCAAAACATACATCATGGAGGACAATATAATCGATTTTAATAACGTTACCATTACTTTCCAGAACGGCGTTTCAAGCCTTATATAAAAGGGGTAATAAAATAAAATTTTCCCTATCGTTTTGAATAAAGTTAAACGGATCGACGAATACAAATACCAATGCGGACGTAACGCTTAAATTGTTTTTATAATACAACTAAAAACAAAATTTGACTTTTCGGTCACCTCGTAACATTTGACCGCTCCATCAGATAATATATATAATCTGCTTAATAAACGCCTTTAATAGTAAATACATAATTTCAAACGCGGTTTAGAATTTGTACCGCTAGATATATGTATTACGAAATTATTCTTTTTTATAAACGGTTTCTTCGTTAATAATGATAAATATAATTTGCAAACAAACTTCGTTTTAGTCTTCGGCAACGAAATACCAGCTTGAAACGGCTTTAAGTTTCGTAAAGAATATTATTTAATAAAACTTTACTAAGTTTGAAAGTGGTATAAAAAACTTCTTAGCTTTAGAAATCTATAATATAGTTCAAAGTTTCGATTCGGGTGTTATTATATTAATAATGGTCCAGATAATTATCTCTAACCTTAGCCTACGCCTCATTCCTCTCGTTATATATATCAAAACTTTTTCGCTTTATAAATATCTAATTAAGCTAGGTACCACGAACGAAATGTTATAGACTCAGGCCATTATCCATTGAGTCTATTGGTTATGTGACTGTATACGTAAAGGGATGAGAAGTACCCGGCCTGAGTCCGGTTTGGGTATAAACCAGGTACTGTCCGAGTAGAGACCGAGCAAGGTTTATATACGGCATGTGTAAGGGCACATAACGGGCTAAGTACTAGCTATGCCTATAAGTACTGTACGTTGGGCTACGGTAGCCTTGTTTAATCTTCCTCCGTACCTTAATAGTAAATTTCATTTGGCACTGATTTAGTTTACTATTGTAAGTCGGATTACAATATATTACCAAGGTTTTTTTTTCTTTTTACGTTTTCGAAAAAAAGAATATTACTTACAATAAACGAATCGATAGTAAATGTTAGTGATTTTACATTTCACTTTAGCGTTATCAAGGAAAATGAGCCGTCGGTGAATATCTAGTTATTCACCTTTATGTATATACCTTTTACCTTTTACGGGTCTACTTAAGCCAATATCTTTTGTTTACAAAATAATGAGGGTTTTATCGCATTAGATATAAAATAATTGTAATAACCGGGTTAATTGATTTCAATTATCGACCTTACATCTAACTTTGCTTAAGTCGTAACAAAGATTTATCAATTCGAAGCCGAATTAGCCTCAACTCGCGCTGGGTTTTCACAGGCTTAGGGTGGGCGAAAATGATATAACCAATCGTAATTTAACGGATTTTCTTCTACGTAGGCGGCGACGCGCTAAACTATTAAATTCATATTGAAAGCAAATGAGATATGGATTAGAAATGATCGGTATACGTTTTTTTACGTATAGGAATATTATAAAGCGGCGATAAAATAGGTGATTACGGTGTATTACGAATCCGGAAAACACGAAGGTATACATAATGTAAAAAAGTTTTTTTTCATTATATCAAGGCGGTTTTAAATAACCTTTACCACGTGGATAAGGTATTGGTCGAATTTAAAAGTTTAGGTATAAGCGATAAAGACTTATGTGTATTATTTATTATAAGGTTCGAGTTACTTTTAGGTTGAGCGGGCTGCCTAAATTAGACTTTGGTTGTAAAATATAATTACTAACGTTTTTAAGTATTGCTACGTATTTGCGATAAATCTATTACGGCAGGTATGAGCCGGGTAAATTATGAAGTAGCCCTAAAGAAGTATCGCGAACTCGCTGATTAATTGAAATCTTTGGATTCAAAACGGCGTTTCGATTATTAACCAACAAGACCCGTATAAGCTTAATGGCCAGATAGTAATATGGTTATAATAGGACTTTATACCTTTTAAATACCTTCGTTAAAAGGCTGTAATAATCGCGGCTAATTATTTCTATATTACTGTTAGTTATCTTAATAAACCCGTTCGGTACACATTCAAGACTAAATACTTAGGGCGAAGCAGGCGATAGTAAAAGAACGTTAAACTAGGTTAGATTTGGAGAGTTACTTATGTTATAGCTTTTCAGATTATTACTAACCTGGTTACGAATTCTGCCCGGAATTACCTTTGACGTAAGTGTATGCGATCTAAATCGAAAAGTTAAAGGAAGGTTTTTTATTAATAAAGACGGGGAAATTTTAACTTTTCAATTTAATTTCGTTTAAGGGTAATATAACCTGAACAACGTAATTGTTAAATCGAGTAACGAGAAGCTCAATTCAATTGAAATACGTATAAGCGAAAATATAATCCTTATCTTTATACATTTTAATAACATGTACTTTCTAAATACCCAAGTCGATTTTAGTTGTAATTATTATCTTGTTGTAAACCAGACTTTGGTATAACGGTCAAAAATAAAGTAAATTCGGTTATTTTATCTTCGAAATTTCGCCTCGATATTGGGGTTACGGTAAAATACGCATATAACTTAAATAGCTAAGTTTCGTATAAATATTAGTAAGTAGTCTAGCCCGATATTAATATATATTATTCCTGGAATCACATGGAATATAATTTTTGTAATACCTTAAATGCGATACTAATAGGTTACTTTAGACGTTAGTAATAGCCGTTTGGTAATTTATGGTTTAAGAGGTTTAGTTATTGATAAAGTAACAATATATTCTCGGATAAAGAATATATAAGGCTTAATAAATTCGGTTTTTTTTTAACTTGGCATAACGTTCGTACCATAAAGAATAACGTATGGTGGACCCATCCCAGATAGCTTTTATTATAAGTATTTACGAAATAACGTAAATTTTTAAAATAACGGCGATGATCACGGTTAATGAGTAAAATAATTGATTACGTTTTTTACCAAATTTAATTGAATTCTAAGACCTATTCAATAAAAATAAGTTTACAATTCTACCTTTATATTAAGGGAAACTCGATCACCAAATTTATATTAAATCGAACGAAAATTGATTTTCATTAAAATGACCTTAAGGGTCGTTATATTTTATATTATGACATTCATTTTTTGAACTTTAAGTAAAGGTTTCAAAGTTAATAAATAAGGGCTAGGTTCGGATAAATACTTTATCAGCTATAACGTTAATATTACATATTTTTCAATATAGGAGAGGATATAGGATTTATATTGATTACCGGATATTAAATAAAATTACGAAGTAAGATTATTTTCCCTTCCCTTTAATTAAAGTGTCCTTACATATATTATCGAAGTCGATATAACTTACGAAATTGGATATTCGAACGGCCTTTTTCCGTATTCGGGTTTAACCTGGGTAGGAAAAATGAATGGTGTTTCGTATGCGGTTCAGGTCATTTAATTAATTAGTTTAACCCTTTATATTGACGGAAACGCCGGCGACGTTTTATAGATATATTAATCATGTAATGGTGATTTTTTTCAATAATGTCGTTACAACGTATTTAAAAGACCTTTTAACTATTTTTTTAAGTATTGAGTAAGATTATATAGTGAAAGTTCGCTTAGTTTTAGGAAGTTTTGGTAAAGCAGAACTAAATCTGGATTTTAAAAAGTGTAATTTTGTAGTTAAAAAGGCAAAATACTTTCGCTTTTTTATAACGGTTGAAGTAGGTATCTGAGACAGCCTCGAGAAAGTCCGGGTAATCCGCGAAGGGAAGTTATTATATATTATCTAGGAGGTTCGAAGTTTTTTAGGGTTTGCCAATTTTTATCGTAATTTTATAAGTAATTTTTTCGGGCTGGCGGATTGTTTCGTCTGTTTAACAAAATAAGGTATTCGTTAATCTTTGATAAAGCGGGCGGAATATATACTTTAAACTTTAAAGGATGCCTTTATTATAGCCTCGACTCTGATATATTAAGACATAGATCGGCTAATAGTAGTGGAAATCGAATGATTGGGAACGGCGCTAAGGGGTTGTTTGTTGTAGCGTGATGAGGATAGTATTTTGAAACTAATAGCCTACCACTCCGTACGATTGACAAATACGGAACGTAATTATACCATTTACGATAAAGAGCTTTTCGTGATAGTATCCTATTGAATGGCGCGGTTTTCCGAATTACACAATGTTTGTATACCGTTTACAACTTTAACGAATTATAAATAAAATAAAATATTTTTATTAATTAAGTTCAATTTCAAAACGTTAAGTTAGGTAAGCCGAAGTCCGTTAACTATTTCAATACCACCTATGGTATAAGCTCGCAACTTACAACGACCGCCCGAGTACGTTAACTCATAAGTTACAAAATAAGCCTGAAGTTAAAAAAACGCCGTATACCGGTTTTTGAACCCATTTCCATTATTATATAAAATATAGTATTAGTAAATTTCTTGTCGGTAGAGTCTTAGTACTTGTTTACGTGATACAAAGCAAGTAGAAGAGTAATCAAAAGATGATTAGTATTGTAGTAAAATAAGTCAAGATGATTCAGAAGAAGCATCCAGAGGTATACGCCATGGGTGAGAGCTTATAAGCCCTCCACCTAGAGCGTATCACCTTGGAATACTCTTTCTGGACCGATGCACGTATTGCCATCGGTCTAAAATAACCATTTCAGCCCAGTCCACGCATTGCTGTCGGTCTGAAATAACCATTTTAGACCGATCTATGTATGATACACTTTTCGTCTTGCAAGAGTACAGCCTGCAGCGTAACACGTTACCGTATACCCTGCAGGAGTGCACCCTACAATATAGTGCACTACTACTTAGCCTATATATATTATCTATGAGGGTATATAGTAATATCTACACAGGTATTTTTTTCTCTTTTCCTTGCATACTTCCTATCTATAACCCAGTAATAATAGTGTTGTTTGCAGTATTAATTGTAATAGGTTCAAATTAGAAGTTTCCGTAGTGATAGTATTGTTTTAGTATTAATTGTAAAAGGTTTAAGTCAATAGTTTCCGTAATGATAGTACTGTTTACCATATTAATCGTAAAAGGTCTAAATTAACAGTTTCCATAATAACAGTATTGTTTGCCGTATTAATCGTAAAAGGTTCAAATTAGTAAGTTCGGCTGGGATAGGAAAGTCTAACCGAGGTAGTGATTGTAATTCGGGTTTAATTCGTATGGTTGAATGGAGGCGGCATAGTTAGTGATAGTATTTTTTTTGTGATTAATAGAGGTAATTACTTCGATGCAGTATGGGTTAATTGCGTAAGGTTGATTACGTAAGGATGATTGCGTAATTAAGTGTTAGATTCGTATAAAAAGATATATCGTTATCGGCTCACATAAAACTTTTTTTCTTTTTCTTTTAAATACGCGTAATCTATATAGATGTAAGTCTATATTTTAATTTAACCTTTTTTATCTTTAAGTTAACGAAGGTGAATTTCCATTTTCCTTTATAATATTTAAATAAAATAATCCTTTTTAATAAGTAAGTCGTTTAATTAACACCATTAACTAACCTTTTCTTTATTCAGATAACGCGTAAGAACCGAATTGCGAGGCGCCATCTGGCGTGTAAACGGCGGCACGCCGTCGCCACCGTCGCTGCTGCCGTTGCTGCTGCCGCTGCTGCCGCCTCTACCATTACTATTAACAGTAGTAGCCCGCTCTCCTCGGGCAACATTTCCTCTATTGCCATCACGTCGCCAGCTTTTGCTTCCCCGCCCGCCGTCACGCTACTAAGCCTTGCCGCTACCATCGTTACGCCGCCCAGTCTCGCCGCCACCATATCGTTCAGCTTAGCCGCCGCCTCAGTTTCGCTCCTTTCCGCCGCCGCCGCCTAGACCTCCTTTTCTCCTTTCTTTCCCTCCCCTTTCCCTAGCTCGGGAGAGGAGCAGGAAGCTTTTAAAGTTATAAACCTTACTCTTTTCCCACAGGTAAAGACCCTATTACCTATAGGGGCTCCTTTACGTCATAAGTGTAGCTTAGCGTAATGACGTTAGGGTATGTATATTTTCCGTCGTTTCGAGTTTTACATCGTTAAGGTACGACGTAAAGCCTTTTTAACGCGTTAAACGTTAAATAGACGTACTCGGGTCCATAGTTTTAGGTTGTTAATAGAAACGCTTTACGTATCGTATATTGCGTTCATGGCCGCGGGTAAGTTTACTGGCGATTGCTACAAAAACAGGAGCCGTTCAGTTCGTTGTCATCGTTATAAGCAGACTAATGGCTTATAATCCCCCGTTCCGGTAATCTTAAAACCTTAAACCGAAGCTGTGTTACGTATCTGCTAGCCTTTTAATAAGTTTTAACTGAATTTTAAAAACTTTATTTGGTAAAAATATACCGTTTGGTGTGATCCGAAAAATGAACCGTTGTAAATAACTAAAATAAATCGATATTAATTATTAATAGGCCTTAACCAGTGGATTAATAAAACGGTCGCCGTCGTCACCGCCTGAAAACAGGGCTTACTTATATATTACGCGGGCGAATTTGACGAGATTAACGTATGTTGCCGCGAAAAAGGCAATCCTTCTCTTACATCTTTACTTTAAAGTATAACTAATAAGGTATAAGTCTATATCGTCGATGGCGTTAGTAAAGTCGTTGGCGGTAATAGTGATAGCGTTAATACAAAGGGGGAAAACGATGAGGAAAACGGTAAAGACGCGAAAACTTCGCCTTTTCCCTTTCATAATAGATAAATACCGCCGGGGCCGGGCCTACGTACCTGGTTATAATACAATGATTTATATAATCATTTTATAAGTCTTTACAAAATAATCGTTTAAAGTAATAAACGTAATCCGTATCGTTATGATAACGTAAAAAAGGAAAAAAAAAAAACTTGAAAATTAGCGTAAATTTTCGTATTTAATAGTAATGAAATCGGCGGCCGGTACGAATAATTCGTTTAAATAAAGGCAAATCATAGATCTGTTCACAAGGTATTGTTAGGCCGATTTAGATAGGCGAAAATTAGTATAGTGTAGTAGCTTATTAGTATTGTAAAACTTTTTTAATAACTGTAATGAATGGAGTATTTATAAATATAAAAGTTTTTAGTACGTTGTTTGGTACAGCTTTTATTATTATATTTACCGGATTAAATTTACTATTAATCCATTTGGTCTCCTCGATTGCCGTCGTTCGTATGATTCGCATAGTATTATAATATCGATTATTAAGCTTTTTTCATTTATATTACCTTATTTAACTAGGTATTTATAAAGAGAAACAAGGTTAGCATAAACGATGAACGGCAGAAGGTGTAGGTTAAGATCAAAAACAATTATCTCAAACGTTATCATTATAATAATATCCCAATCGAAGCCTTTAATTATATTATAAATTTTAAAAGCTAGGACGTTTCGTATAACCCTTTTGTATTTGGTAAAGCTTTAGTAAACGATGTTTCCTCAAAGCGTAAAGCCGTTTAGAGCCGGTATTTCATTGTCGAAAATTAAAACGAAACCAATTTGAAAGTTGTAATCGTTATGATTAATAAAATAGCTGTTAATGAAAACAAATAGCTTTACAATACGTATATCCAATAATAAAAATTGTAAGTCGCATTTTAAATGATATATTTGTGACGATAAACTTTGCTTAAATGCTTTATATATATCATTCATCCTCTCGGTTTAACATTATACAGCTAAAAAGAGGTTACACATTACTTTTCGTTATATTATATAGGCCACCTAAACGCCGCATATACGTTAGTATTGGTATTCGTCGGCTTGCTTTACGTTATTCAAAATAATAAGGGTAACTTTATTCAGCTGCATTTTTACATAAAGTTTAGAATGTTATTCCGAAGGGTAATAGTGGTAACATCAAAATAAATTATATTATCTTTTATTAGAAACGTTTTAAACTTAGCTCCTCAATAGGCTTTTCAAAGTTTTCTTTTTTAAAATTTAAAAAACCAGGAGTTATATAGTGTTAAGGTGTTATCCTTTTGTATATCCGTTAATATAAAACCTTTTAAATAAGTCGTCGATACCAATAGGCATAGGTCGAAGGAAGAGTTAGTTATTTCGAATAGTTTCTTATAATATCTTTAAAAGGAGTTGTACTAACAAATACCCGCTTTGGCTAGGCTATAAAATGGTTTTATAATACGTAAAATCGTGTCGAGTAAATGGTATTACCTAAGGTCCTTAGGCATATTGATGTAAATTCGATATTTTGGCCGTTTTTCGGATTAGGTATAGGCCTATATTATATCACAAAGTTTAATATATAGGTGAGATAAATTACTAAGAAAGTCCGCAAATGTAAAAATTATACTATGGCTTGCTTATTAGAATGTGGGTAATTAAGTTATAATATTCTTTTTGTTTTCGTTGTTATAGTTTTTTACGATTATGTGGTTTTTTTTTATAAGGATTTCCGGCTTTATATTTAATTTCGTAGAAAAGGCTGGTTGAGAAGATTGTATAAACGCCGTAAACGGTTAAGTTAAAACGTTTAAAGCGAAATATACCTTATTCGATAAGGATTGAAATTTCCGTTTGGGTAAATTGTTCGAATAGGGTACCTAAAGTAGTAATAATGCCTTCGCAGCGAAACTTTAGGTTAAGTTCGTGGTTTATTAATTCCTTTTATTTAATGAAAGAATTCGTGGTAAAGTTCTTAGGGCGTTTTTTAGTTTCAAAACCAAAAGAGCGTCTTCATCATCGAGATTTCAACGGGTTTGGTACAGATAAGCCGATTTTTTTTTTTGACGCAATCGGGTTAGATTCGCGTTTTGGAGGTAAAGTTAAAATTAAGGTAGGTTTAAATTCATCGTTTGAAGTGATATTTTATAGGCGGTTTTACTCGTTCTACGTGTTCAGGCCGTTTTTTCCCCAATTTTTTGGTATTTTCGTACCATTATCCACCAAAACGAACTTGTTCCGTTTAACAATTCAACGAATATATTATAGCCCCTAAATCCGTCAATCATTTAAAAGAAAGTCTATCCATTTTTCGTTTTCCAAATTAAAACTTAAAATTATAATTATAGGTCTAACACACTAGTTTTACGAGGGTTATTTTTTATAAATAACGCTTTAAACTCATTATTATTTACTTGTAATAAGAGTAAAGCTGTTATAGCCTTAACTACAGCATTAGCTCTTTACACTATAAATAGTAATAAGGAAAAGTTTGTGTAAATCCTAGGGTTGGTACCAAAGATAAAGTGCGTAAGGATAAGCATATTTGGGCTAAAAGTGTTATTAACGGCATTAACCGCTATTTAAAAGATAAATCCCTTGAAATTAATACCTTTTGGTTTTTTCACTAATACTACATACGTTTTTTTCAATAATTTTTAATATCGTTTACACTTTTTAATACCTTATAGGGCTTTTACTAAAATTTTCTTATACTTATTATAGGCTATCCAAACTTTTATACGTTATTCGGTTAAATTGAAAACCGTGTTAATATCGTACGTAATTCAGTTTGAAGGCACGAAATAAATGTTTAATTATCAACTGATTAAAGCATCCTAATAATTTGAAGTAAAAGCGTTTCGTATAAACTTGGCAGCCTGAAATAATATAGCCGTATCGAAGATTTAGAGGACCGGTTAACTATTTGGGTATATAATATTAATTTTTTTTATAATTAAAATCTATATCATTTTAAAGGCGGAATTTATACCGTTTTTAATTTGCGGCGTAAAGCAGGCGTAAAAGGTGTTCAATAACTAAGTATTCGAATCGTCAGTATAAAATTCGTAATTTTTGTTAAGTTAAGTAAACAGTTTTTATTATACGTATTTTCGCGAAAACCAATAAGTAGCCAAACTTAAGTTTATGTGGTATGGGTGCAACATTTAAGGCGCGGACAAGCTAATTAGTCATATTATGGACCTTAATTCAATTTTTTTATATTAGCTAATAAAAGTAGAAATAACTTTTTAACATTTATTACGTAAAACTTAATCGGTTCGAAAAGCGTATTTATAATAACTGTCCCGAGCAACGTTTCCTTGCCTTTACTAAATAGGATCTTTCGGTGTTTTCCTATTCTATTTAGCCGAAACTTCGGAAATTTCGTTGTAAGTACGTTGAATTATCGTTTTTCGGCCGTCGGAATCTAGGCTACGCCAGTATTAGGCATAATGCCTAGGAATCTGCTTTCGTATCTATAAAAAAAGGGGAATTACGACGTTATATCAACGTTAAACACTTTGTTTACGTAGGTTAGGTTTGTAATATACAAAAAAAAGTATTTTATAAAACGGTGAAGATCCATTAAACGTTTATATATTCGTAGGCTAATGAGTAGGTATCGTTTTTTTGACTTCGTTTTCTCCAAATGTGTTTTCGTAAGGGTATACGTCGAATTCATTATTTACACCTTCGTATTCAGTTACGTATATTACGAAATGAGCTTTTATTCGATCTTTAAAATTATACTCATCCAAAAATAGTCGTTTAATCTGAATTTATTCGTAAATAGGGTAGCTTGTAAACTAGCAGCCGACTTTACCATATACGATACATTGTTTTTACAAACCTGTAAAACCACGTATGTCTTTCCGTAAGTATTGCCGTAGTTTCAGTACATTTCTTCTATTTCCGAACGATCGTTCCTGTTTTTTATTGCTAGGGTTTTCTTCTTATTACCTGTACTTTAAGCGTTCGTTTTACTTCGGGAAAACCTTAAACCTCCGATTTAAAATATGGTAAATTATTTCGATAAGACTTTCTGTAGTAATTTAGGCTTCGCCTTTATTATCATTAGTTACAAGTATTGTTCCGAGGTTTACTTGTCGGTGTATAAAGGTTTCAAACGATATTTTAAGGTGTATATAAAAGGCTTCCAAGTCTTTTTCCGGTTTAAAAAAAATAAAGTCGAAATCCGAGTTTCTACGGAAGGCTTTTATTACTATTTAAATAAATATTTTGTCGCCTTTGTATTCCGATCCAAGGGTTAATTAACAATTCCAGAACTTTACTAATAAGGCGATGAGGATTTCTTAGGGGTTTTTATCCATATTTTCCCTTTAATCTTTTACAGATTTCCACGTCGTATTAATCTAGTCACTATCGTACAACTCATGGTTAATTTTGGTGTTCAAGTGGTATTTACGGTGGTTATAACACTTTACGCATATATCTACTTATATGAGGTGGTATATATACTAGTCCTTAACTTAACCGAAAAGTATACCTGGTAAAATAACGTGAAATTGTAATAATTTAATATCCAGTTTTTTTCATGTATTCAGTATAATGCTTATCTTATTATCCAGTACTTCGTACAGCTCGCCGCTATAGTTGTTATCCCTATCCTATAGCCTGGTAAAGTTAGTTAATTTCGTAAGATCGTTCCTATCCGTGGGGAAGTGTAATGATCACACTAAATACCCGTGTGTAAATAGACGTTGTCAGGGGGTTTATGTTAGCAGTAAGGTAGCAGAGGTAACAAAGGTGCAATATCAGAAGATGTTTGTTCGTGCTGTAGAATGATCACTAGCCGTTAGGCTATTCAGGTGCGTAGACTGAATTCTTAGATTAACAACTGAAGAGCTATAAAGGAAATATTATCTATGTGGTGATTACCGTGTCCTTATATATCCGAGCCTTCATACCGTCTTCAGTACTAGACCGCTGGAGTCGCTGTCGGTCCCATCGGTCCTGTATAATCGACTGGACCGCTGTCGGTCCCATCGGTCCTTTCCTGTCCAGGGTTGCTGATATAAGAGAAGTTCCTTAACTGATTCTAGACTTCAGGCTTTCTAGTAGCGCAGTGTTGCATACTGACCTACTTCCTAGCCCAACCTCTATCTGGGTTATAACGGGAAGCGATGAAGTAGAAGGTCGCGGTAAGAGTCTTAGTTAAAGGGCATTGGTCCGTATAGTACGTATTGTCGTTTTGCGCTGCTTATTATTTCCTAAGTTGGGTTTTTCTTTTGTGTTCCGGCTGATTATCGATTTTTGGGGCGGTTTGTTCCTTCCGTTTCGGCCGATTTTTCAATAGCCGATCGGGTTATTCTTTGCGTTTCGGCCGACTCCGTTATAGCCGGTCGGGTTATTCTTTACGTTTGGTGAGTGGTTTGATATTCGGTTTTACGTTATAGTGTAAGCCAGTGTAAGAGTATATTATACTCGTGTAGTAAATAAAGATCTTAGACGTTCTTTTTCCTTGTCGTTCATACTTTTGACCTGTGATATAGGACTATGCCGTCTTACGCGTAGTCCCCTTTATTTTAATAACAATCTCTTTAGTTCCGTAAGGTAATACCTTTTCACAGAGTCCATAAAGTACAAATCTTAATCCTCCTAGTCTGGTACGTCAGTAAGTTATATTGTTTCGAATAGGGCCTTTCTAAGGCGCCTATTTTTACCTCATAAGCTATTGATTCCCCTGGTTCTAAGTTTGATTCATAAGGCTTTGACAATGGTAGGGTTTTCTCTTTGATACATTTCCAACATCCAAACCCAGAAATTGGTATGGAATTCGTTTAGTAAATTAGGTCCTTGGATTTTCTCCTCCTAGTAACGGTACATGATTGTTAAAAGGTATGTATTTTCGATATAGGGTTTTAGTTCTTTCACTGGTAAATCAATGGTATTATCCTAAAATCTCAGGTCGATCTCTTGTATTATAGCCTTTCTGATTACTATATGTTTGACCAGAGTATTAAAGCAATTGTTGGCCTCTTTTAATGTTGTTGGATTTGTGGTTATAGTTACGATTGTTTTAAGGCGTTTAAGTGATATGCTAAAGTGTAGTAATTTCGTATTATATTTGGGTATATCTAAAGCTAAGGGTTCTTCGGTGAATACAAAGCGAATAAAATAATTAATGCGGTCGAAATAATTGATTACTAGCGTTTATTAGTACGAATAAATTTTAAACGATACGTACATAAGGCGTGATTAGGAAATAGTTAAGCGTTTCGAAATAGTTTTATTAGCGTTGCTAGTGTTATACTAGTTTAATGGCTAGGAAAACTAAGAACGTTATAGGTATTGAATTTAGGAAACATAAGACGAACATGGATAAACTTAAAATAAATAAGACGTATGTAGGAAATTGGGTAAGGTAAGGAAAATATCGAGTTGTTATGTGATCCGGGGTGCGGTAATCTGTCTGTATTGGCGTATTATAGCAGAACTTAGTGGAGGGAGTTGGTTGGTTATTTGGTGTGTAACTGATTTTGGTATGGCAGTCGGGTTGTTTATTTGCGTTTCACCGATTGTAGATTTGCTAGAGTAAGTGGTTCGTAAAAAAAAAATCAGATGTGTTTTATCGAAGGGTTCCGAAACTTGGTTTTAGCTTATGTGGCCTGATACGTAATAGGACGCTTTTTAAGAAGTGTCTAGATACATCAAAGCGCTAAACAGGGGTTAATATTAACATAACGGGGCTTTTAGCAGATAAAACGACAAATAATAGTTAATAATATCGTATTAAAGTTTTCCTTTTTTAAGTTACTTCGTTTTTACAGTCTTTTTACACGTCAGCGTGTAATTTGTGTAAAAACCAAGTGTTAGAGTATAAATAGTTAGGACTGCTATAATATCCTGCTATAGGTATTGGACATGTATTTGTCTCCTTTTTCCTAAGCTATCTGTAGTTGACCGAGTCGACTATTAATTAGTATCGGTAGGGTTTTAATATTTGTTTACATAAAACAAAGCAATTAAAAAAGTAATTAAAAGATAATTGGTATTGTAGTAAAGTAAGTTAAAATGGTTTTCAAAAAGTATTCAGAGGTATAAGCCACAGATGATGGCTTATAAGCCCTTCAGCCAGAGCATATCACTTTGGAATATTCCTTCTAAACCGATCCACGTATTGCCATCGGTCTGAAATAATCATTCTAGACCGGTCTACGCATTGCAATCAGTCTGAAATAACCATTCCAAACCGATCCATGCATGATTCACTTTACGTCTTGAAAGAGTGTAGCCTGCAGCGTGACACGTTACCGTGCACCCTGCAGGAGTACACCCTGCAATACAGTGCACTGCTACTTGGCCTATGAATACTATATATGAGGGTACATAGTAATATCCACATTTATATATTGAAAGAATTTAGATTACGGCGGGTTATATAGATAAATTTAACGAAATAGAGGCTTAGTTATTCAATTACAACGATATATATCTTAAAAATGGGTTAAAGGTTTTCGTAAAACCGTCGAAGGTGGTATCGTCCCGGGCTCAACCTACATCTATGTCGTTATCAGAGATAACGTTAGGGAATTTTAGTATAATGGTACCGATAATATCGTTGCGGATCCAACTCGCGTTAGGTCCGCCGATATCGTTAACGCCGAGTAATTGCCTTATGTTCGGCCCGGGTACGTTAACGGAATTGTAAAAAAAAAAAATAGCGAATGAACCATTATATGAGATTATTTTTTCAAAGGTTTCCGAGGGCGTTAAACTTTTTTTACCTAAATTGTGACAATAATATAAATTTCGTATTATGATATTAACTTAAGGGGTGTATTACATTACCGTAATAGTTTATAACTATCGAATGAAAAACTATTAATGATAAGGATTTTATAACAAACTTACGATTAGCTTACTATAGGTTATTGAAATAAAAATATTTTGATTCGTGTTTTTAAACAGAATTACTATTAAAAAGGGATATTCTTAGATATTCACGTTTATGTCGAATATATACGTAATGTAACGGGATGAAACCTCATCGTACCTTACGACAAAGCTTTCTTTAATTTTTCTCCATCTTAAACTAGTATTAGGCGTATATTTCGGTCAACTTTATAATCAACTTGTTAATTAGTAATAACGGCCTTCGATAATTACTATTTATTACGAAACTTTTTTTCAAGTTTATCTAATTAAAGTTTATATGGTTTATAATTATCAATACGTATAAAGAACGTTTTTGGAATATATAATAGAGATTTCATAGATTTTTTGCTTTTATCATTAATGACCGCAGTTTCGATTGGGTAAACGTATTTTAAACTACTCTATATTTTTAATATAAGTCGAATAGCTTGTATTCACGGCGTATTAATAAGAAATAGATAACGCTATTAAACGAGTAAATTAAGAGATTTAAAAGTATTTACGTATCGTCGTCGCCTTTTCGTTATATAATTAAGCTTTATATTTACTCTTTTATTAATTTACGTTTAATATCCGGAAGTCGATGGTTACTAGGCTTAACGCGAATCGTTTAATAAATAGTTACAAAATGTTACTTATTTTAAGAGTAAACGAGGATATAAAGTCGTTCATCAGTTTAATGGGGCGAACTATTACGTTTCTAGCTTATTTACATAAAGGGACGAAGTTTTCCTACATAACAATAGCTTATATTAAATAATAAATGAAAACGACGGCGAATCTAAAGCGACGTCCGTAGGAACAATATAAGGTGAGGGACTGGGTTTAGTTCAACCTTTATAATATTAAAATTAAACGCCTTAGTAAAAAGTTCAATTAACTTTATAATTAGTACCGAGTAATTAATATTTCGAATCCGTTCAATATCGTATGAAATATCCTTGGTAAATACCTTTTATTTTATATAAACTTAGTAAAACAGGCGGTTTTAAACCCACTTTTTTATAGGTTCTATCCGATACTTGGCTGAAATAAGTTTTAATTATTAACGATATAGGGGAAAGTAAATACAAATAATTTAAAGTATAAAAAATCCTCGTGGTGAAGATGAGGTGGGGTGGGGTTCGTTGTATATTAATTAAGTAGAAAGATTATAATGAGCTGGAGTATGAATTATTGGAAAATTAACAGTATATTATAATCCTAAAGAAATATAAGGCGAAATAGAGAAATGTTTAGATTTTTGATAACCTAGTATTTCGACGTTAACGTTAAGCTTATATTAAGCGATAGGTGCAGAGCGAACCGCTTATACCATCGAAATAATACTTAGCTTACAGATGAAAAAAATAATTTATTATGAAACGAGGTTATAATATAACAAATGGGGTTAGGTAAACATTACCCGACTTTTTCGGATACATATCTGACTATAAGGTAGCTCCTACTACGAATTAATAATAACCCACCTACTAATTATTATTATCCTTATTAGGGTTTAAGAATTACCAGCTTTACTAATGTTAGGGGTCATATTATAACGGGCTCCGGATACAAGGTAACGCTGGGGGAGGGGGACGATAATAAACGTGGCGGAAACTAGTAGGCGCCAAAGAGGGGGGCTGGAAGAAAGTGGGACGAATATGAGGCGACGCCGAGGATGGCGGATAATGCGAGGAGAAGCGAGCGCTGGAAGAGGGTGATGATGGACGATAGCACTAGGAGGGACGGACGCTGGAGAAGGCCGACGCTGGTGGCTAATGAAAAGCAGGACAGGGAGTGAGGCGAGGAAAGCGACCCTTTTGGCGGGTTACCAAATACTATAACACAATATTCTGGGTTCGGGCAACGCGGTTGGCCCAAGTACGATCCTACACCCGCCTACGGTCGATCCAATTAGCTCGTTCCTGGCTAAGGTTAACAAATGGGATACGGGTGAAATCGAGGACCGTATAATTAAGCCCTTGACGTCATTTGTTATATTTTATAGGCTGTAGTTTATATAAGTTATAAATATATAGCATAGATAACAATATTATTTTAGTTATTTCGGTTCAAATTACGTAAGGATATACGACGGTGGCTTAAAAAAGCCGGGGCGAAGACGCTACGAGTCGAAACCCGGTCTACCTAAGACGTTTTATCTTTATAAATGGGTGATATAGTAAAAAGTAACGAAAGAGTTTGAGGTAAAGACGGACCCAGAAGGAAAAGACGACGGGAATATATGGCTAAAGGGGTGACGGATTGTACAGCTGGTATAATCAGAACTTTTTATATCCGAGTTATATTACGGAGCTGAGTAAACTAATTAATTAACTTGAAAAAGGCGGGGGTAAAAACGGGTCGATAATCCAGGATATTTCTTTAACTTTTACGCGTAGGAAATAGAATATAGCCTTTATTTTCGGCCGTAATAACCAACTGTTGTAAAAGGGTCCGTACACCAAGTAAGGCCGTAAGTAAACTAATTTCCTAAATATATTTCGAAGAAAAGGTAATTTATAATTAGGTTTTTTCTAAGGTTTATTTGTAATTTTACCTTATTAAAAACTTTCCGATATACACGATACCTTAACCTTCAATAAACTCGAACCTAAGATAAAGTAACGTTAAAGTTGAAAAAGTCCTTAACATATAATATACAGGCGTCCTTAGCATATAACGGAAAAAGCTTACTTTAATCTTTATTATCTTTAAGACGAGAAGATTTCTTATAACGCGAAGCGGCTGTAATAGGCAATTAATGATAGGGTATTAGTATGTAACGGGGTAATATTCCTTATGGGGTAGCCTGTGATCCCTTTTAAGGGTGCCGGCAGTAACATAACTTAAAGCGAACCCGTTATATACGTCGGTTATAATAATATGTTAGAAAAGAGAGCTAAAATATAATGGTGGAAATAACTGGTTAAGATATATAAAGTGAAAAGTGGAATAGTTTTAAAAAGGGTGGTTAATGAAGGAAAGCGGCGTTGTAAAAGGGAAAAGGAGGAAGTTTTAAAAGTTACGAGGGGCGTCCGTATTTTAAAGGATTAGCAGACAGGATTTGGTGGGGGTTACGTATTATACGGGACGCGATACACGGTATTAAATGCACAAGTACAACTTTATATAAAGCATTATACGGTATCGGCTGCAAGAAAAAGGTATTATACGGCACGTTAATGGATACGTTATACGGTGTTAGCGGTAAAAAAGATATATTATATACCTAACTTATAGGCCTATTATAAATCAACAGCGGCAAGGCTAAGGGGCGCGCTATATGATGCTGGAAACCTGAGGTTAAACTAGCTAATACGTTATATGATACGTTCAATATAGTGTATCGGCTTGCGTCTAGTTCGCGTATTAGGCGGGTACGGCTCGCATTCGGTATTTATTTAGCGGGGTGCTGTAACCCTTATAATATCCAGGAATGAAAGGGGCATATTATGGACTTAGGCTATTAGCTATTAAGTCTGTAGGTTACGTAACTATACATGTAATGGGATGGGTACTGCCTAGCCTAGGCTCAGTTTAGGTACGGACTAGACACGGTCCGGGTGCGAACTGGGCACGGTTTATGTACGGCATGTATAAGGGCACGTCACGGGCTAAACACTGGTCATACCCATAGGTCCTGCACGTTGGGCCACGGTAACCTCTTCTAGTCTCCCTCCATACTTTAATAGTAAATCACATTTGGCACCTACTTGGTTTACCATCGTAGGTCGGACCATAACACGAAAAACGTTTGATAATCGATATTATAGCTTTACGCGAGTCATATAAACGCTAGAAAACCAAAGAAATGAAATTTATCGATAGAAAATCGAACCCAGTAAATGTAATAAAAAAATTACATCGAACGGAGCGTTAAAAACGCTAATAACTATAAGTACGCTGTTTGTTGATAAGATTAAAAAGGTTTTACGACCATAATAGACCATTATAACACTTTCGTCGATTTAAAACGATTCGAAATCGGTTATTCGCGTCGCTTCCTGATTTATACTACAGTATATAAATTTCGTTTACACTGGCTGTATGAATTTAACTTTATTTAACACTATCTTTTCGCGTTACTCCTAATATTTTATCACTCTTTATTTTACGTAGGTCAACCCTACCAATTCTCCTATTCTTTTTCCTTCTCTAGTTGGATTTACCATTTTACGCCGCTATTAAAGTATCGCCACATTTGGATCTACACCCTTCGGCTCGATTATTTCTTTCTCTATTCGCCCTCCTCAATTCTAGTATACGACTTCTTACCGCTTTTAATATTATTTTACCATTGATTTTACGAACTTTGAACTTACTTATTATTTTATTACTTATTCTTCTCTATGTTGATCTACGATATCGCGTCAATTATTGTATATTACCTCTTTCCTTTTATACTTCAAATTACATTTTTCACTTATAAACAAGTGTTTTAAGGAATATAATGATATTAATATAGCCGGTCGCGCTGGCCTAACTGTAAAGGGCAGCTAGTCATTACCAAAAGAAAAGAGAAAGGGCGACGTCATCGCATCTTTACCATCCTCCCTACCACCTTCCCCTTTTTTATTAGCGTTACCGATATTACAATTATTAACGTCATTAACGCTAATAAGGATGTAGACCTACGCCTTAGGTCGTATACCCTTAGGCAAAGGCGCAAAGAGGTTTTAACCCTCTTTACAACAACGTGTGATAACGTTATTAAACCCATTTACGTAGTAGATACGTAAGCCCTGTTTTCATATAACAATAGCGGTTACCGATTCTTCAATCCGCCAGTTAACACTTATTATTAATTAGTATCGGCTTGTTTTTTTTATTTGAGACCACGGTTGTTTTTTCGAAGCGCTCCGAATATTTTTTTTAATAAACAAAACTTTTGAAAATCGATTAAAATTTACTATTAAGCTGGCGAACGCGTAATACGGCTTCGGCCTAAAGCCTTAAGACTAACGGAATGGGGGTTCTATTCGTTGCTAATCTGTTCATAGCGGTAATAACGGGCCGAATGACCCTCAGTTTTGTGGTAATCGTTAACGGACTTACCTGTGGCTGCGGACGCGATATACGGTACGTAAGGTGTATTTATTAACTGCACAGGGCTACGAAACCGGGTACACAGCTTTAACGCTTTATGCGTTAAAAAGCCTTTGCGGCGTACCCTAGCGATACGAAGCTTTAAGAGGTGGAGCAGGTCCACCTCCTACTTTTTACCTATAAAAATATTAAAAGTATGTACAAAGGTAGATTAAAGAAATACAAATCGCGAAGGAGATACGAAAGATTACACTTATGGCGTTAAGGGTGCTTTACAAGTAAAGGGGTTTTTATCTGTAAGGAAAGGGAAAGCTTTATAATCTTAAAAGTCCCACGCTCCTCCCCTTAAAATATTAAAGGGATGGGGAAGGAAAAGGGGGAGAGGGGGGAGAAAGGAGGTGGCGGCTGCGGCAGAAGATGGGGTGGCGACGGCGGCGGAGGCTAGCGAGGCTGGTAAAGCGGAGACGGGAGGCGGCAGGGCCAGAGAAAGGGTGGCGGTGGCGGATTAAGAGAAAGCCAAGGGGGAGACGACGGTAGCGGAGGAAAAAGAGGCCGGAAAAGCGACGGCGGCGGAAGGGGAGAAGGTTAGGGAAATGGCGGTAGCGGGGTACGGGGAGATCGAGGGGGAGGCAGATATTAAGTATATTGTACCCGAGTAGGAAGGGTTGTTATTAGTGGTGGTACTAATGTTATAGGTGGTCGCAGCGGCGGCGGCGGCGGTACGGCAGCGCGCGTATATTAAACGACGTCTAACAGACCTCGATTTGCGCGGCATTTATTTAATGGAAAGGTTGGTATATAGGTATTGGTTAAATTACCTACCCATCAGAGCAATTTGAACTAATTGATTAAAATAGAGGTTAAATTGAATTAGGATAGAGATTTGTATGAACTGGTGGTACGCGCCTTTAACGAAAAAAAAAAAGAATTTTTATCTCAACCGATAGTGATATTTTTTTTATATCAACCCCAAAATACGTAACGTCGTAATGACCTCTACGTAATTACCCCTATCACGTTTATATCATTATACCTCTGTCGGGAATAGTAAAAGACATTATTAATAATTATATCGTTACCGTTTAATTATATTAACCAAGCCTTTACTATAATTACCACTGCGGCTAAAAATTACTAATTCGAACTTTTATAATTGTTACTGAGACCACACTGTTAGTATGGAAACTGCTAATTTATACCTTTACAATTGATACTATAATCACACGGTTGTTACAGAACTCCGTATATGGAACCACTACAATTACACTTTCGTTACTAGGCTAAAAGTACGGAATATATAAAGAAAAAAGAAAACATTACCTGTGTGAATATTACGATATAACTTTACAGCTAGTATATATAAGATAAGTGGTAGTGTACTGTATTGTAAGGTACACTTCTGTAAAGTATACGATAACATGTCACGTTGTAGGCTGCACTCTTGCAAGAAACAAAGTACATTATGTATAGAGCGGTCTAAAATGGATATCCAAGAGCGCACGGTAATGCACGGAGCGGTCTGGAATGGGTATTCCAGAGTGTACGGCAAAAGGGCTACTGCCTGGATGGGAGGTTTATAACCTCCCATCCGTAGTGTACACTCTCTGGAATACTTCTTCCTGACTGATCTATCTTTTACTACAACAATAACAATATTATGATTACTCTTCTGATCATTTTACTTCACGTGAAATAGGAAGAGACCTTACCAACAACCGGGCGAAGTTCATATATTATTTGAAATAATGTTTAAAGCCGCCATAAATCGTACCAAACAACACGTAACTCGTGGGTTAACAAAAGTAATAATCCCCGCCTTAACCGGTAAAAATACTAGTAAACAACGAGTGGAAACCTAATAACTTAATCTTTATTTAACGGCAAGTATTCAAAAACAATCATAGCCCAATATCTAAAATGTTATACGCTTACTTTCATACTTTTTCTTACTACCCTAAACCTTTACAATAGTCGTACTCCTTACCCAATCCATATACACTATGACTATATTTGTAGAAGAAAGCCTACTATACTAATTGTAATACAAATCTACTTTAACTACATTTTGCAAAGAAAGCGTGCCATACTAATCAATCAACCCTTTTAGGTCTTTAAGTTGAGTGTGTTAGTAGGAAAAATGGTTACCCTTAACAAAGTTTGAAAGAAAAAAGCCAATGTTTATAACTATTATAAGTTTTGGCATAAAGCCTCTACTTTCCAATAATTAGAGTTGGTTCTGCTCAAAGCCTACAAAATATAAACGTGATAAGGGATTTGTCAAGGATTTTCGTAAGCTCTATTATGTTTCCAAAAGTGTTATTATGTTTTTTAATAGGGTTTTTGAAAGTATTAGGGGTTCTTTTGGTATGATTGCTGAGGTTTTGTGCAAATGATTAATAAACTTAAGAATTTACCACATTCAAATCGATTGAATTCCCATTATTACTAAAAGAAGTGGTGAATTGTAGTTTTTAAGCAGAAAGGTTTGAATAACGCATATAGGCTTAATTTTGAACAAGATCTTATAAACGCAGATAAGAGCGTTGATAACTATTATCGCTATTATTAGCAATACCTTTACCCCTTCCTTCACGTATATGTTGAAGGTCTTCATACATGGTATATTCGTAGAGTGCGTATGCCAAATAGACTTTCTTCCCCAGTTTTCTTGGTAGTAAAATCCCTCGTATACGTAAATCAGTCCTCCGTTTCACCATGATCGATTATTCAATTTTTGGTTCATATATCCAGGGACCAATGCTTGAAAACATTAATGAAGTCGTGAAAGATCATAATAATATAATCTTGTTTCTTAGGGTTCACATCAAAGATGAAATAACGAATGTGTTTGGTTATATATTCTACGGTAAAAATTTCAGCAACTTTTATAAACCATAGGTCATTTTTCAAGTGTTTAACGAACGTGGATGAAAAATTCTTCATTACTTATTATATAGCATGGTTAGTAACAATGTCAATCTTAATGTTATCTATAACTATATTAAGGTCTGCTTGTTTGCTTGATTAATGATCTTATAATGAAAGGAAAAATTTATATAGAAAACATAATAAAAGATTTGGTTATTTATTATTTCATTTGCTAATTAAGCTGGTTCTAGCAGTAAATTTTCTCGTTTCAAAATTTGAAATTATTCATAAGTGGATAATTATTTCTAAATCTTTTTCAAGACTTTTTAACGGTTAATCTCAACGTTTAGGTTTCAAAACTTGTCCAATGAAGATTTATTCAGAGTTTAAAGATACCATAATATCTATGAAGCGCTTGTGAAAAACATTAAACTTAAAAGATCTCCCTTTTACTACCTGTGAATAACAGCAGAATCACCCAGTTATTTAGCAAAATTCTTTTCTCTACCTTCCGCAATTGAAAAGCATAACAACCGGAAACTAACTACTTCTTCTACATAGATTATCTGTACTTAACCTAATAAGTATTGATCAAGATTGTTAGGTCTTTATTGTTGTAACGTAGTCGATTCGAATCTCTGTTCGAATTAATTGGTATATTACATTCAAAGTGGTAATATGGTTTCTTCTTCGGTTTTCTGACCACTAGTATATCTTTACACTATTTTGATATGTAACTGCTTAGACTGTTCTCGAAATTAAATTTGGAACATCACAGTACCTAATTTGTAGTCAGTATAATCAACTTATAGTAAGTAAAGTTGATTTGATTATTCTTCAATGGATTTCTATTCCTACAATAATAAAAAAATAAAAAGTCACTAACATATCTAATATTACCGTTTATGAAGATAATAATAAAGTTGATGTGATTGTAAGAATAAATTTCTGAAAACCCTGGGATTAAGTTTACTTGATATTTTAGCAATTAGTCATAGTTTCAAAATGTTACCGAAGATTCGTATAACTAATATTGGAAAAATGATGTGGGTTAATTCATTTTAACATAAACCTTAAGACAACTATCAGGAAAACTTTTTACGGATTTGAAAATATTGTCATACTTGAGCGAAGTATACGTGAAAAAAGGTACATATGAGCGATGAAATAAAACTGAAATATAAATTTGAAGATCGCCAAATACTCATCCTTTGGATTAGATACCTGTGAAGTTTTATACTTCGATAAAATTGAACAACTGATTGATCATACTGACCTGAAACCCAAAGTAAAAACGAATAAAAAAACCAGTAAATATATCTTAGAAATAAGATGAGTATCGGTTAGGTCTTTACGTCAACGTATAAAGACTACATTATAGTATTCATATATGGTAGAAAGATGATAGATGCATGTAAGAGGGAGAAGAAACATCTGAGGAATGCACGCCTCGCATAGGAGCTTATAATCTCTTTTTTGAGGCGTAGAACTTTAACATACACTCTGCTAACATACTTCTTAGGGCTTAACACCCTTCCATACACTTTGCTAACGTGCTTCCCCACGTTTGCTGTGATGGTCTTACTAAGTAAGCTTAAGCCGGTTAGCGTGGTTTCCAACAGCTGACTAGAGTCAGCCCTCTTGACTATTAGGCCAAAAGCACTAATAATTCAAAATGCTTCTGGATTATGCCAACCACACTATAAGGGGCAGGACATGATACGATCTACAGAACACAACACCATGAATAACCACATGACTTATGACTCCGACTGTACGGCTCACAGCCTAAGTCTTTAATAATATCAAGTAATATTTAGACTAACAATCTTTATTTTGTTTGAAAAGCTCTATATCCATAGTTTAATAATGATAATGTAATTAGTTCAAAATTTCAATTGGTAATTCGATAGTGAAGATGGTGTATACTGTAATTTGTTTTAAAAGGTGATAACTTATTTTATGGTATCGGGGGTACAATTTTTTTTTTGATAGGTTATTATGAAAGGTAGGGGAACCTTATGAAGGTGTGATTGTCGATGTTATGTGTTGTAAAGTTAGTATAAAGTAGTGTACCATTATCGGTTTAAGCAAAAATCCTTTCTTTCCAAATTTAACAACGCGTCACCAATTGCTAGATAAGCTGAGAATCAGCTATACGATGCTATCAAATTAATCAATCACCTGATTAATCACCAATATTACGCTCTTGTATTTCCGCGGCAAATCCTAATTATATTACACAACATACCTTGTAAAACCCGTAATAAAAGGCGCTTTGTAGCGCAGCAATGTTAACGCGTTAAAGAAAACTGTAGCCGCTATCCGCGTCTTTTCCCATAGCCTTTCACCTTTTCGCTCCGTTACCCCCGCAGTCACCACTTCCCCATCCCCCCTTTACCTCCTCTCCCTTAATAAGCCGTAACAATATTAGTAGTAACAGAAACGTGAGCCCTTTGTTATAGATTTTACCTTTTCATCGCCAGTTAAAACCCCGCTTTTACCCTTGGCGTCTCCTGAATACCGTAAGCATAACATTGTCGAGTTATAGCGGAGTATGTAATATTTACCCTTTAACTCATGACATATACTAATTATTACGTAAAAGAGGCATAGATAGCCAAATAGGCCCGTCGCCTAGAAACTTGCCTTATCTGGATACGTCGCGAGGCCGCTTTAGCGCGTAAGGCACTGAAACTGCATACTAAGGTCAACGCCCCCGGACCGCTTATAGCTACTCTTTACTTGCCGTACGTCGCTTCGACCGCCGCCAGCAAACCCTCTGGCGAATGCCGCTTAAACGGAGATGTATCAGCCCGTTATTATCGTTACGAACAGTACGGTAATAGGTATATCCTTATGCCGATAGTATTAGAGATTTTTTCCGAGGTTCTTTTACATGCCAGCTATTTATATGGTAAATTATTTAAATTTTCAATATGTAATTCAGTAATTCTTCATTCGTTTTTATGCCATTGATACGTAATCTAGGTCTTTGTCTTTCGACGCCTAATCCTAATATATAATACGAAACTTAGGCTAATATTATCTAGGTATTAATAGGTAGCAAGCGAAGACAGCGACTGCTATTACTGTTTAGCGGGCGAGCTTACGTTCATTTTTCGTAGGTAAGTTTAACAATGTTTTCATACATTGTTGCAAAAAGGCTGACTTCGTTTGTTACTCCCTGCCCAATGGTATATAACTTAAGGTGCGGGCAGAGTCCAGCTCTCTTCGGAGTAACGATGGCAGTAAAGACGTCAACGACGACAGCAGTAGCGATAATGACGGCGACGATGAAGGCAACAACAATGACAATAATAAAGTTACCTCCTCCCCCTATTTTTTTTTCTTTTGGCAGCATTTAATTACCGCTTCTGATTTTTTGGAGGCGTAGACCATCTCATATATAAGTAACTATATAATAAAACTGTATTTAAAAATTGTAACGCAAATTGAAAAAAGTAAATATGAAAAGTAATAATATGTTGGAAAAACGGAAAATAACCTATTAAAAGAGTGGGATGTGTTATGTAAGGGGTTAATAATAAAATGAAGACGTAAAATAAAAAACTTATAAAAATGTAAAAATAAATATTGCCTGTTGGGGGCTAGAGCGTATACCTTTCATAGTAACTTTTACAAAAAGAGTGCTTATAGATACAGAAATTTCTAATATGCTATTCGGAGCTCTATCAATTATCATACTTATTAGATTCAACTTTCTGTTGATCCAATCCATCTTCTTAGTTTCGCAACGCTCTTACGCTTTGTGCCAAACTATGATATCGATTATAAAACGATTCTCATATATAATGCCGAGTATAACGAAACATTCATGAAAAATAGTAAAAATCACTAAAACTAGATGTTTTTTTCTAAGGCTTGAAATGATTATATGGACCATTATCACTATGATAATGCTAAAGTCAAAGTTTATAACATTTTATAGATTTTCAAAGCGAAAACGTTTGTATAATTCGTTTACACTAAGTTTAATTCCAATTAATGATATTGAAGTATGGTGTAAATCCTTTTTGATTTGGTATTTTATTACAAATAACGAGTACAAACCCCGTTCGCAAGCTGTAATTACTATCATTCGCAAATAAGTCATAAATAAATAAAAAACTTTGTTGTTGTTATGTTGAGGGATTCGAATCGAGGGATACGCCTCGGGTTACGGATATGACACTTTAAACATTTATTTAACGTCCGGTATCAGTTATCTTATGGTTTGATCCAACGTTACATAATGACAGACAGGTTAAACGTTGCTTTCGGTTATAAAACTCATATAACTTAGGTCTCAGGTATACGTTACCAGCGGTATTTATAAGCAAGGTTTATACTATTTAACTTAACAAGGTTAACTTTATCCAATTATCCCTTCTATAAATGCTTCAGAATATTATTTTAAAACATAATTGTTGAACTATGAAAGCTAATCAAACGATCCTCCATTAGGCATATTTTCGGTTTAGTTTTTACGTTGGGCTTTTCAAGCTTCCTGTTTTCCAAGGCGGAAAACAGCGTATTATATAAGATAAGCGTGTCGTTAATTTGCATTTCGATATTTGTAAAGATTTTGAAACGATTTATAGAAATTAATAGGTAAAGGTCGAGTGGAAATCTGGTTATTCCGAAGCATTCTTTATAATGTCTACAATATCTATAGAAACAATATATAACAGCACTTACAAACTCATAAAATAGTATAGGAATATATAATATTATTATAGGCAGGTAAAGTTTCTGAAGCTTCATAAAAAGGTAGGCGTAAATGTATCTCTTGAGTCGTTTCTCTAATTATATATATACCTCTATAATATCCCAAAACTTAAGATAAAGGTTACAAGAAATATGTAAAGAGACATCAAATGCCAAAATTGAACGATAATTCGCCCATTGTGAATTAAGAGATTAGGTTGTAATATCTTTCTTTCCAGCATCAACGTAATTTTTAAATGCAAAGAGACTCTCTCTATAATGCTACCCAGTATTGTCTTTCACCTTATGGACAAGCTTTGTAGAGAAAATGTTATATTTGCTGCCCATTTTCGAATGAAATTTCTTAAAATAAAAACGCTCTATTCGATTAATATAAAATTTTGTTTCATGTCTAGTTTTTTAAAGTTCTACCCGGAGTAATAAGAATTACCATACGATAGAACTCTAAATGTGGCTCATGAATCGATATAGCTTTGAAAATAATAAAAGAATATTAAACAAATGTTCTGGGGCGTTTCCAATTTTTCGAATGAAGTAAATATATTTATCAACGTCGTTTTTGTTTTATTGGTTCAGGGTAATCGCTTAGGAAAAGTTTCAAAATATATACATGAGTATTTGCAAAATGTATCAATGTTAACGGAAAAGATTTTGTATTATCGTATGAATATAGTGGTTATTGCTATTCGGAAAAAGTTATTTAAAATTATTTTTATTTACTTTCTACTTTTAATACTCCCGAACTATTGTTCAATGGATAGAACCTAATACAATTAGACAAATTTATACATATATTATATATCCTCATTTATCTCATATTTGAAAAGTTAGTATGTTTTTTATTAATTTTCTAAATGAAAACCTCGAATTACAAAGGCAACTTTAGAATACCTGTTTCTTGCATGCTGTTTCTTGTCAAGAAAGCCCATACAATATTTCTGTTAACCTTTTAAAAACGTAAAACTATTTTGGATTTTGTTATAACTTTTACATAAAAAATATTAATTTGTAACGGTGTCGATTTCGTATAAATATTTAGAAAAAGATCAAATATTGGAAGTGTTAAGATAAGTTCATTCGGACCAAATGTGTTATTTTCAACGCTTATCTCGATTGATAAAATAGATTCATTTATGTAGGTTCCCTTTAACCTTTTAACAATACTGTATAAGTACTTTCAAACAGTTAGGAATATTGTTAATACCTATAAATACCATAAGACACCTTTACCAGTATTTTCTGGCATTAATTTCCGGCTATCTTAGATTTCATACGCTATTCTGTCAAATTGAAAGCCGTACCTATTTCATATTTAGTATTGTCCGAATACCAAAAAAAGATATTCGACTAACGATTTACTAAAATATCCTAACAATCCGTTGTTAAAACATTCCATATAAACTTAGTGGTTTGGATAGATCTTGTAATATCGACCACGTAAATAATAAGGTGTTTGTCGAGAATAATGATATCAATAATAAATTCAGAGTTGAAATTGATAGCATTTTGTAAACTTAATTTCAATCGTTCAAGGGTTTGTAAGTTTAATTATTATTTATGGTAAAAAATACTATAAACTCTAAAACTTCTTTTTTCATATTAGTGTGGCTCACTGCACAGAAGATCCATAAAAAGTGTTTTGTTTTCGAATACCCGAACCGTTGGTATAATATACGTCATTATAGTTGTATCAAGTAAGCGGTTTCGATTGCTAATATGTTAAGGAAAAACCAAAAGTATTCAAACTTTAAATAAAATAGGATAAATTCGTTATCCGAAGTACATACCAGTTGGTTCGTGATATTCTATACCCAGATACCAGGCTTATTTATATCAATTATCAAAAATAGGGATAAAGTATCAAAGTTTATTATATGAAGCTTAACCGGAACAAATTGTGTGTTTATCATTATTATTCCAAGTAACGACGATTTTCTTTTAACAAATGAAACTTCGTGGTATTCCCCTATCCAATCAAATTGAAATTTGGGAAACTTTGTTAAGAAAAAGTCGAATTGCCGTTTTCCGGCGATTGAAATCCCCGCCACATCGGTATTTGACATGATACTATGCAATAGGCAACTATATCTATTAAACAATATGAATTAAGAGGCTTTATATGAGTTTAATACGCTGCTATCTCTATTTAAACTGGAGTTATACAGGAATAAAACGTCTTACAAGCCTGTAAATACACGGTTATCTGTTTTTTCATCTTATTCTATTATGTAAATTTCGTCATTCTCCGAATCGTTATCCTTAAAAGTATATAAGTAGAAGTAAACTTCTATATTCATTTTTAATACATTCGTAATAAGTTATATAAATCGAAAAATTATCTTTTTTTTAGTATTTAAGCGCCTAATCCGCATGAAATTGTCCTTCAACATAAATTTATTCGTATAAAGCATAGTTTATCCACCAATAACCAACCTGATTATAAATAACATACTATTTTTCAAGGCCTATAGTTCTGCAAATGCTTTTACAAACGTATGATCAGTTTTATCTACGTAAGGAAATTTATATCTCATTATAAAAGCACTCTATACACTCTATCTACGGTTTCCAACACTCTATTTTTAGTTTTACCACCTTTATATCTGCATCGAGGGTTTGTGTTAGTATCTTCATTCCTCGGATACACCTTAAATTATCGATTTCAAACGTACCAAATTGTTTGAAGAAGGTTTTCACTTGTAATTTGCAGGCTTTCATCTTTAGCCTTCCTGGTTATAAATATTGATCAAAAGTTCGTTTATCGACATATCGAAGTTTTAAATAATATTTTAAAACTCATACAAAAAGTTTTCCAATCCTCTTTTAATTTTAATAATACAAGATCAACGTTCGGATTTCCACGACAAGGCTTAATAAAAGCTGAAATAAACTGTTTATTGTCTTCATATTCTGGTATAAACTTTACTTTACACTTTTTGAACTTTTCCAACAACATAGTCAAGAATTTCTGTAACGATTGAACCGCATCATTACGGTAGCTTTTGAATATTTCCCGTATAATTCTCATTCCATCCCTTTAGAAAATTTCTTAATTGATTTACGTGTAGAAATACGATTTTAAGTAACTATAATATTTTACACATATATATACTCAGGTGAAATAATTCACATATCACTCTTTGATTTTCCTAATCAGAATACCGGACAAAATAATAGGGCATTATAAGCATTTAATATCCTGTCTTTAACAATAATTTAACATTACAAAAATCTTATTATCAAATAAATCGTATAGTTCACCACTACAATTCTCGCTTTTATCTCATAATCTAATGAAATATGTAAGCTTTATGGATTAGTTTCTATTAATGAAGAATTGATAAAGTAAAAGATTATGGTGTGAGTCGTAATTCATAAACATTATTTCGTAAAGTTCGTATAGTTTTTTATTGCCCTTAATACTTCCTGAGAAACTGTTATTTCCCTAGTTTAAAACGCTTTTAGCGAATCTGAAATGTTTGTTAATTTTGATTGAGTAATAGCTCACCCTGTCATCTATTTCCAAGGCGGTTATGAAAGCGGGTAAGTTTCAAATGCGAGTGAATTATAATCTTTACGGCTTTTTCTCCTTTTACGTCAATATTTCAAGCTTTATTAACTTTTTGCGAAACGCGGTTAATTTCGCCTAGCATCTTACGCTTTGCGTACATAAGTTACTTTCACGTTATAGCTTATTACTCATATCTTCAAAAAGCTATTTTTTATGTTACACCAAACAATATTCTTCTACAAAATATAGTTTTAACAACTTTTCATCTTATTAACTTAATATCTTATAAACTTAGGTCGTAGCAACTAACAATTTTATAATATGATCAATTTTACCTTGGGTTATATTAATATCTTTCTTTTGTAGTTATACCAGTCTCATTTTTGAGGTTAAGTTCTGTACCGTAAGCCACATTTCTAACGTCCAGTTAGAAACTGATATAAGTTGAAACGGAGTCTTTGAAAGGGGTATTTAGAGGGGTGGAAAGGTGTATTAGAATTGTTGTTTTTAGTTAGACTAGTTCCTGCGAGTACCTTTTTACCCTCCGGACATCCCTCCCATGACTGCGGATAGCCATTTCCGTAGTATAAGTCATTCTGGGCATGTATATCAATCCTCCATACTACTAAAATTTAATTTCGAAAATTATCGAATATATCGAACCTTTAAATCATTTTCTCCTAATAGCGAGAAATTATGTCTATAACGAAAGTATTTTTCTTCTAAGGTTCCAAATCTTCCACCGGGACTTGGATTATATTATCCTATAATTTGAGATCAATATACTTCAAAACTTATTTTCGAAGCGACATAAATTCGAATAGAACGTTTATGTAATTGTTTTCCTCATCTAGGTTCATTGCTAGCAATGTTATGGAAGTAAAGTTGTCGTTTTGGAGGTTCTATTCCAAATGTAATATAGTGAAGAGGTTTTGTATATGTTTTAAATTATTAAATTCAATGGGTCTCGAAATAGAGTAGAAAATAAAAGCATGAAGTTTTTCAATCAAAGATGTGTTAAATGTAACAAAGGATTCTAAAATAGGTGAAAAATATTGACAACTAGAAACAAAATATAAATGAAATTTAAACAAGCTTTGCAAACCAATTTTTCAAAGTTTGTATGTTCTGTATATCTAAACGACTAATAAAATTAAACTGTTCAAATATTAATTTTAAAAAGAGGTATGTAAAGAAGTGTAAAGTAAACTAGGGTAGGGCTTTAAATTAAAGTGTCAAATTTTGTAGTAGAGAGTTTTATATAAGAGTTAAAATATTGTATGAGAGCGTTGATTGTTGTTTGTGGCGTTTCCAGTATTTTGGTAAGTGTTTCGAAAGCTGTTTTAAGCGCTTTGCCAAATGGTGTAAACGCTCTAAAATCTATTTTATTTGCTCCCAAAATGGTTGTAAACGGCTGAAAAGCTGCTTTGGTTATTTCCGAAATGTGCGTAAACGGTGTAGAAGTTACGTTTTAGCCGGATAAATCCTAGCGAAGGGGTTCGAAACTTAAAAGCTGAAGCAACCAATACGTAATAAGACGCACTCCGAAAAGTGCCCGGATACGTCCAGAAAGTCATCCCAGTTAATGGTAAAATAATAAGGCTTTTAATGATTAAAAGGAACCAACCGAATAAATAATAGTATACTAAAGTTCTCATTTTTAAAGTTACTCCGGGTTTTAAAATCTTTCAATGTTTCCGAGTGTTTTTTTCAAATCGTAGTATTAAAATATGGAATGTTTAAAACCATTACAACTTCCTGCTATAATTATTCAATTAAAGTTCGTCAATTTTTTCCTCGGCTTTCTAGAATCGACTGAATCGGCTTTTGATCAGTACCCATTAAATCTTGACATCGACTTATAAAAAACAATATATAATATTCAAATATAGTAAAAAATGATAAAGGTATATGAAATGAAAAAGAAGCGATTGGAGAGTGTATGCCTTGGATAAAAACATGTAAACTCTCATTTAAAGCATAAAAATCTACTATACACTCTGCTAACATGCTTCCCAACGCTTGCTAACTCGAGTAATATAAATTAATATCCAAAAAAAAAGGCATTATAACATGGTCTATATGGACCCAATTGAAAAAAATCGAAAATATCAACAAAGGATTACAAACAAATAATGAACCCATCGTTTGCAACACAAATAACTTATATAACCATTTATTCGATTAAGAGTCCTAAAGTAAGAGTTTATGTCAAGTCAAAACTAAATGTCTCGGTAAATCCTAAAAGTGATAAAAGCAAATTATTAGGAACCCCGCCTAAAAACCAGTTATTCAATATATAATGTAAAAAATATAATGTATTTTTGAAAAAATCGCCAAAAATACGATAATATCATAATTAATTGAATGAATATCAAAACATCCACATATGAAGTATTATTATAAGTTTATATAACATTTAATATTACCCCTAAACCACGAGTAATCCATACGTATATAACGAAATAAATGATATACACATGAAACAAAATCGTAAGGATTTAAATATGTTCCTATTCTTCTAATTAAGTTATAGACGTATATTTACAGGTAGATATATCAACTGTTCCTAACCAATCACTTTTATTGTCAATAACTTCGTATAGCCCCCCCTTAATAATAGGAAAGTTATTAGTGTTAAATAATGGTAAAAATGAAAAGAAGCTTCCCTTAAATAGTCCTAAAATACCTATATATTTTGCGTAAGTCGTTTATTAAATTTTGGGGTGCCTTTAATTTGGTTTGTTATTTACCGCTTCACCGATATTTACGGCTACCAAAGGGAGTATAATAAAGTAACTTTCAGAATTAATTTTGAAGAATATCCGAGTATATATTGAATCTTTTGGTTATATATTTAGGAAACATAATTTTTATTATCATTTATGATTTACTAGTTTTGTTATTTTAGTTTGTTCTCGTTTTCTAGGAAGGTATTTATATCCTATCGTCGGCCCATAACTGAAGCGGGAACTTTCCAGATTATAATCCTGTTTTCACTTTTAATTTTTCGTAACTAGTAAACGAAATTATCCGTTTGTGTGATATCGTTCGTACCTAGGGTATGCCTATTATTGCGGTTGTATAAGCCGCAACATTACAGTTTATACGTCCCTACCCCACTTTCCACCCCTTTCCGTTGTCGCCTAAAACGTTTCCATCTCCGTCCTCTATTAGTTGTATCTGCACGCTATTTTACAAACGCATTTTAAGACTTAATATGTTTGCTCAGACTTTTATTGATATCCGCCGCAGACTCATTTATACCCCTATTTAGGAAAGTTGAAACTATATTACAGTTTAAGTTATATTTTATCGCTAATATTCGCCACAGCTTTTTGTCTGTGACGAACGATATTAAAAACCTGAACGTAAAATTTTGCTATTTTTTTCCATATCTTATTTGTTAACCTTATACATACACGAGCGGACTGAGTTGACTGGGAGTGTGTTAATTACCGAGTTTACTTCAAGCGCGTAGCGTATGCCTAGACAGATGTGTTGCGGTTCTTCGTGGCCTATTTAGAGAAGTGTTCTCCTACCATTTCTTGCGTTGCCCTTATTAGTCGGCGTTTCCCGGCGCCCGGGGTAAGGTATAGCATGATCTCTAATATCGTTCATTCTTTCACTCCTCGTAACTAGATGATGATAAAAAACCCCTATAGCTAAAATTCGGTGGAAATCGCTTTGTAGTCAGATGATTATTTGAGCAAATCGGGCGTAGTATATCCGCCCACACTTATTATATAATAAAAATAACAATAATATTTTCTATTGAAACAGTATTGAAATTGCATTACATACAGTGCAGTAAGTCAACTTTACTGCAGTAAAGTTGACTGTACTGCAAGTGTATTGATTTTTGCGGACTTACCGCATTGTTTATAAGTCGAGTGCAGTAAGTTTTACTTCACTCTGGGGTATAGGCCAAGCACTTAGCCATACAAATTACAGTGCAGACCGGCTAGCGGTCTGCTAAACCTAAAACAATACATTCACTATCTGACTAATGTAATATTACTGTTACTTCGACCAATCGAATCCACAACGTTACAACGTCTAAGGCCTACCAGCACTGATCAGTGCTTGCCTGCCTATAGGTCAAGAACAAATAAGCTAAGTAAAAGAAAAGGCTAATTTTCGGTTACGATTTATGTTAATAAAAGCGACTAAGATAAAGGAAAGATTTTTTCGAAAGGCCTCTATTGATATTACACTAGTCCCCAACGGTAGGAAAATAAAAAAGACTTTTGGGTTACGTCAGTCCCCAACAGTAACCTGAAAGTAGTCGATGGTATCGTTATTCGAAAATACCAAGAAATCTTTAGTCATCTTTCTTAAAGACCTTAAAATTAACTGTTAAAAGTCTTAACGTTCGGCAAGTTAACAAACGGCTAAGATAATACTATTTCGAGTGCTACTACTACAAGAAAAACGACTAAATCCCTACACAAAACAACCTTTACCACTAACAACAACCTTCGAGCTTACTCTTTAAACCAAATTTATGCCCATATCTTACTCTTTTTACTCCCTTTACATTAATTTAATCATTAAATTCGCTACTTTAAGCGAAAAATACTAAGTTGCTCCGAGAAAGCCACGTACGATTTTATGCTAAGACACAAAGTCTCTAAATCGCCAAGTTTCCACGCAACTTCACGCCAAAATACCAAGTCCCTACGTCTAAAGATCATCAAGTCCTTTACCTTATAAGCCTACCATGTTATACACAAGCCTTAAGATGTCTACTACCAGCGTTTACTTTGATGCCATTATCAACGCTATTAGGAAAGAGGCAATCGATACATTCGAACCTATTTTCACGAAATATTACGACAATAACCTTTAGAGGGATGATATTAACGAATAATTAACCGAAGGACACTTTACCAACTTCGTTGGCTGCTACATTATTAACTAAAACGGCGGCAAAAAACGTAACTGCAACAACCATATTTTTTTGCAAATATTGTAAATTCTTCAACGATTGGACTATTGACATGTAGAAATGGTTCCACGAAGTTGTCAAGGTCAAGCTTAAAAAAAACTTAATCTCTGAGGGGTCTAAGTATTAAAAAAGACCTTTAAAAGGTTGGCAAAAACCTTATTTAACTTGGCTTAGCTTAAGAAATAACTTTAAGACTCACGGCTTAAAGGAAAAAAGAAAGGTGTTAAGGAACCTTACCGCCCTTACACGCAATCTAGGGGACCTCCGTTTTACCACTAGCTAAGAAAAGCCTCTTTACGTGCGAATGACGAGCCCGTTAATCTATTTGATATACTAGAACCTCCACATGACAGTATGAAGTACGTCCTTAGCGGCGGAAAAGCACGCGAAACGAGGGCTACCAATGCAGCTAAAGGTATTGACGTCGGCGCTTTATACCAATCAATTAAGAAATATTGTCAGGCATCTTAAAAACTCCAAGGCCCTATCGATACTTAGTATTACAATCGTTAAGCACCTTAGGAACCCTTTTCCTTTGGATCCTATACATGTAAACCAACCATAGGCTCAATCATAGGACTTTACCTATTGGGTTAGGCGACTGGCAATTACCCTTAACACCGTATTTCGAAAAATTTAAAACTTAAGTAATCAGAAAACACCAACTAAGCCTAGGATAATTATCGCGACCACCCTCCAAAACCTGTTAGGATAGTTAATATCAACTACAAGTAGATAATGAGCTTCAATAAGATCTGGAACAATATAAAGAAGTATAACGTAAAGCCTTACAACCTTTTCAACATCAAAATAATATCTTTCTTAAACATCTACAAGTGAATAAAGGTACCCCCTTTTGGTTTTCACTTCCTATTTTCTGGAATCCTTATAGGGTATGCCAATGACTACTACCAAACCTTACTGACAAACGCCACAACGTTCCGCGAGATTTACAACGGTATAAAGAGACACTTCGAGCACTACGTCTACCTCGCATGATATTATACGGACTGGACCAATACGCGGTAGACTATAATAATAGTAAAGAAGAAAGAGGAGGAATTACCAATGGATATTCTTAATTAAATGTTTGAAAAACTGATGATGTATTAGAAAGAAATAGGGAGGGCCTACGCTAGCGAATCCATACTTCGAGAACAGGTATGGGTAGCTGTTACGAGTCTTAGCGAGTTCGAATACGCACTATAATGCCTAGATACCATCTGTAAAGGATTTTTTAGCTAGTTACGTGTTTCGTTTGCCACCGTAATGGCACGTACACCAAACTCGTTCAGTATGTATACCTAAGTCACCAACTTCCTTAACGTGGAAAAGGAAGACCTTATAGTGGTTAACTACGTCGACCGCAAGTACTAGCGCCTATAACACCTAAGGTTAAGTTTATTAACCTCGGCCCCGAACTGGAGGCAAAACCTATGATAGAGTTATGAAGATTCAGGCGGACTTGTTAATAGTAAGAATTATCGTTGTAATAGTGGCAAAAGATATTGGATCTATAGTGAGTCCAGCTATTATTTAACTCGCCATCCCCTCACCGAGCGTAATAATAGGAAAGTAGCGTATCATGTTTAATATCTTATTATTTCGGATTAAGATTACTGAGACTAGGTTGCAAATGTTAAAGTTAATAAGCAAATTAACGTTATTAAAGCCCCTAAGTAGATTAAGTGGCACGAAGATATTGTTTCCGGTACAGTAGCCCAGTAATTAACCGACTATGCCTTTTTGTATCGTTTAGGTGGTAAAAACCCTTAATTTTGCCTTGAATATACCCTTAACCCCTTATATACCTTGAACATTTACGATCGTTACGCGGATTATACTTTTTAAGGTATTATACCGGATACTAGAGTAGTAAGGTACTTAATAGAAGGTTATTCGTAGTACGTAGCATTGTGGAAGGAAAATAATATAGCTATTAAGATTAATCGTTACGATGCTAGCAAAGTTAAAGTTATCTTTAGCTCGAGCGAACTCCTATTGCTATTAAGGATAACGGTAATTTAAATCGTTATGAGAGCCATTACGTTTTATATCTTTAAGTCCCTCACCCCCTTTTTACTTTTCTTGAAGGACATAAAGATCATTGGCGTTAACGTGAATGTTAACGTAAACGAGTTGGTTAAAAACAGCTAGAGGTTTTTACTCGCGTTTAAGTGAGGATATTTATAGTTTTATTTTTAAAGCCCGGGAGGAGTGGTTTTAAACATAATTGAGCCGTAGTTATGTTAACTACACTCAAGTTTTAACCACCCAATTGTTAACAGGTTATATAAAATCCTAAAGTCTGTAAGGTATAACAATATGGAATATTTTTCCCTAAATACTATTAAAAGGCTTTTTTACTATTATCAAACGGATACATAAGCCCCCTAGAGATTGAAATTTATATTCAAAAACGATACAGACTTTGATTATAAGGTTTTTATTAATGTGTTTTACTCGATAATAAGCCTATTTTTCACGTCGTTAACTCCGCAACTTTTTTCCACGAAGTTAAGTTTCTAAAGTCCCTTTCGGAAAAGGATACGTGGGAAACATTAAGAATGTTATGAATTAACACGTACCTGGGTCCATCTGACGTCGTCGTTTATAATATCGATACCAATTTTACGGCGGCGAAGTTTCAGGAAGATGTTAAGATGATAGGTATCTAGTGTAAATAGGTATTTTTAAAAGCCTATTGGAGTATTAGAAAGGTTAAAAAGGCATACGCATTACTTCTCCAAACGCATAGTATCCTTACTTTGGATATTGGAAGTTTTACGGATCCGGAGGCACGTTTATAAATGGCAGTAAAAGGTTTGAATGATACTGTAGGCCTTAACTGTCTGGTGCCAAAGCTACTGGTTTTTAGAGTATACTCACGCCTAACGAGTGAATCTCTGCCCTCGACAAGTACTTAGAAACGTGTTGCGGCTTACACCAAAGCATTAAGGGAACTGCGAAAGGAATAGGCATGCCGTTAAGTCAATGATACTTTTAACACCAAAAACTAGCCTATTAAAATCAACATATTTTCTTTGCCATTGTAAAGTGAAGTTCTCGTGTAGAAAAAACCGGGCAAATGCAAGAGGTCATACAATATATTAAGTATTGTAAACTTTAAAGTAGTTGTTAAAATTGTTAATGGTCTTGTATTTTTTCGGATTATTTAGGTTAAGTCTTATATTAGGGCTACTAACGATAAAGACTCTTAAGTTAAACGACCGAGTAAATACGAAACTTCTCTACTCGTTATCCATAAGCTAATAAAACGCAGCCGACACGGAGAACCTTTAAAAAAGAGGAATGTTAAAAAGGAGAAATATACACTGGGCCGTATTTAGAATATTGCTTGGGTAATTAGGAAAGAGAAGGATAACAAAGACTTAGAAATAAAGTTTAGTGTATAAGGGATTACTAAGACTTTCGGCAGATCTTTTAAGGAAAGAGATAGAGTCGAGATTAATAGCTCGTTAACCTAAGGTATAATATAGTTTATACCGAAGGTTAACTTTAACCTTTAAAACCCAAACGTTACGATCTTTAAGTTGAAAATTATCTACGAGGTTAAAGGCAAAACTACGGGGCGGCCTTATGAAAAGTTACAGCTGATCGCTTAAGAATACGACTATAAAGGTAAGGATTAAATCTTCATGTAGTCGTTAACTATTTAGAAGATTAGCTAGTGTTTGGTGGTTGTTTTGTAGTAAGTTTGCTAGTTAGGACTGATGGCAAGTTTATATTTAATGGCCGTAATATTACGTAAACCTATACATAATTGACAACAGATTTATAGCGAATGATACTATTAGAATTACTACAGGAATTCTATGTCTTTTACTTATTGAAAACGGTAATGCGGTGTGTTAAACTATTATATGGATTGGCTAAGGCAAGCATCCACGAATTCCTTACCTACTAGTCGTATTTTAAGTTCCGACTGGAGATAAAGTTTTTAATATACGATCTGTGTTTATTGGTGACGTAAAAGAAGGATTTAGGCATGGTAAGTATGTAAACTGACGATACCCTTTGCGTCGAATCAACTAGTTGTATAATATAGGAACAGCAAGTAATCGAGGATTCTAAGTTTTGGAATTGTAAGTCGCTAACGACGTTAACGGAAAACAACTAAATTAACTTCAATGTATCGTCAATCCATGTACTTATTATTAATACCGGATTGAGTTACCGTTAAAAGGGTTAAGGCGCTATTTTTGCTTCAATCGATAAGACTAATAAAGCTAGAACTTAACGGTACTTAAAATAACGTATACGGGGTAGCTATATTACCACCTTATGTCAACCGAAAGCTTTATACGATCTATTTATTACAGCACAAACACAAATACCAATGGATAACGACTTTGATCGATTAAATAAGAGGTTGGAGTGGCAAATACCGAACTTAAACCATGGGATTAATATGGAATTAATCGACCTTTTAAAAGCTAAGTTAATAGTCTTTACTGACGGTTCCTTTACAAATAACACCAACTTGTTTTTAAAAATAAGCTTCCTAATAACCCTGGTTAATGAAGATAAGCGGGAAGATTAATTTAACATCATCGGTAACCTAATTAACTAGACCTCTATTAAGTGTAAGAGAATTACACGAAACGTATTGGCTTTAAAGGTCTACGGTATAATGACTGGCCTTAAGGTAGTCATACCGTTATAAGAAACCCTTAACCTTATTACCAAGTAGCTAAAGATTCCTTTTATCCCCGTAGTAATCTATATCGTCTCAAAAAGTCTTTTCGAGTGCTTGTTAAACCTTGGAATTACCGACGAAAAACGCCTGATAATCGACTTAATAGCACTCCGCGAAGCCTACGAAGGGAGGGAGATTAAGGAGTTCCGATAAATCGATGGCAAAAATGACCCTACAGATACTATAACGAAGGCCATGCCAAATAAAGCACTGGAAAGGTTTATAGATAGCAGTAAACTAACTATACGTATTAAGGGATACGTAAATAAACCTCCCGGGAAGCTCAGATTACATAACGATGAATATGGATGTGTTGGTAGACTAAAAGACTACTAGGGGATTGGGATCAATGATGGCGATCTATTTAAGAGGCATAGTTAAAGTTACGAAAAGCCATGGTAAAAAAACTTTTTTTAGGAGTTAATAAACTAGGACCTCGGAGTAACGGAGCAATTAAGGTTAAACAGGGTCAACTTGCGTGTAATTAAGTGCAATTCAATATGAGAGTTAACTGAAATTGACAGGGGTCTGACCAGTTGATGAGGAGATAATTCAGTAGCAACTGGAAAGGATTGGTTAGCCACACTGACGTGCGTGCGTACAAACTAAAAAGCCGCCAGTGTTGGAACAGTATTGCAATGGTATTACATGTAGTGCAATAGGTCAACTTTACTTGCAGCAAAGTTAACTGTACTGCAAGTGTATTGCTTTGTGCGAACTTACCGCATTGGGTGTAAGTCAAATACAATACGCTACACTTTACTTTGGGGCACAGGCCAAGCATTTGACCATACAAATTACAGTGCAGACCGGCTAACAGTCTGCCAAACCTAAAACAATGTATCCACCATCTGACTACTGCAATACTATTGTTACTTCGACTAATCGAATCGACAACGTTGCAATGTCTAAGGCCTACCAACATTTTCCCATTTTTTATTATTATTATGCTAATTTTGTTGCGAAGGCAATATAACCGATATAAGTTTTGTAAACTGTATTTTGCGTTAATTTAGAGATTGAAAGCCGTTGTAAAATCGCTCGTTCCCGTATTCCACCTTAAATTGATCTAAAACTGTGCTATAGTTTTCACACTTCATAACCTTTATTGATATTTATTATTCCCCTTTCATTTAATTAATAAACAACAGATATTCACCTTTCCTGTTTTCGTCTTTAAAATGTCCTAGATTTTCAATTCCTCCTATATTATATTTCCCGTACTATTCTCGATGACGACTGGGCTAGAATGGGTATCGAATAAAACCTACGAATGAAAGGGATCCGTAGCCGCGCGTTAACCAAATTTACGTGAAATATATGATGTTTATTAGAGATATTTAAAACGATATTAGACGGATTCAGAACGTTTATTATACAGTATTAATTGTATCATTAGTGGAGGTTGTTGATTATACGGTTGGTTTTAATATTGTGTTAATTAAGTTAAATTTAATCGCCTATGTTTTATCGTTTCGCGGGACGTCGCCAAACATTAGTAATTTTTTCCATTCACTATTAAACGTATATTATAACCGTTTGAGCTAACGCCATATTTTTGTTTTAGTGTGTCAAAAACGTAATAGTTTGTGCTGCCGGATTAGTTATTAATATCGTATCTGTGTTTATCTTAGTAATAGAAGACATTTTGTACTCATTAACAAGCCGATTTTTATTGAACTAGATATTTGTAGACCTTTATTTATTTAATACGAATTAATTTCTTTCAAGATACGATATTTAGTTAAATTTTGAAAAGGCAATAATAATGTGTAGTTTTTTTTAAACCTTGTGATTTATATGTTTAATATCATCGTCCGTTAAAGGAAGTATATCGTTGATGAAACTTGTTTAACTTTTATTTCAAAGTATAAAGTCGTTCGAAAGATATCTAATCAATCCGAGCCGCGATAACTCATAATAAATACGGAAAATATATAAAACCGTTATTATATATCCAAAAATCCTTTCCTATACTCTTTAACAATTATAGATTATATTATTTTTGATCAGACAAATTTAGAGAGTGGATTGGTAGCAATTAATTTATATTCGGGGCTATTATTAGTAATCGGCAGATTCATTATAAAGTCGATTACAATGTGGGACTAGTAGCGATTCGGGATAAGAAGGGATTAAAGGAGGTTTTGTTGTAAGTTATAAAGAGTTTTTATACCGTTACAATGCTTATATATTCGATATAGTCGTCCAATATTAGGAACTATTCTATTTCAGTGCTCATTCCATTAGAAGACCCGAAATAAGATGGTTTTGACTATATTGCTTTATAATAAGCGAGTTGTAGTTCTATTGTAGAATCTTCATCATGAATAATTCCAGATGCGGTAATTACAAATGGCCTTGATAACGTAACGTATTATTCAGATTAATATTATGATTTATAATTTGTATCGAGTATTTAACTTTAGTTGGGAATCGTTTAAGGTTTCAGGTAATAGTGAAAACCTGAATCATATATAACGGGTCGTTTGTTATACCTTAATTATTTAACTTAGTTAATATAGTTAACACGAAAATGAGGTAATTGCCTAGTTTTACCGAAGTCGGTGATGTTAACGCAGGCCGAGTACGTTACGTTATTATAACCTTCAATGTATTGTTATCTTCCAGCTTGCCTTTTAGATGCAGGTGATTGCGATTCAATAACTAAGCTTTCGTTTCGAATAATTTATCCGTATATTTTACCTGTAAAGGGACTGAGGCCAGAGCTATCACTCACTGTGGTCGGATTCTGTATATAAACCTCGATGAAAAAGAAGGAGAAGAAGTCCTTGCTAGAGAGCAGCTATGGAGCTAAGATGGTGCAGCCCTTTCCCTATTCATGTGACGTGTTCTCGAGCGGCTCTCTCTCTGATTTAGAGCATCGTAGGAGCGAGTAAAACTACCAGGGTTGGATCCCTGGTAAATACTAGTTAGGTACTAGCATGTAACTTTACCCTTAAAGATACCCATATCGTTCCTTTCCTCGTAATTTTTTTTTGTTTCTTTTAATTTTATGGTGTAAAGCGCCGTAAGTATAATGAAGATACACTCGGCTTTTCGAACAACACGGTTTCGTATAAAAGGCACTAGGCCAACGTAATGTAAAAAGAGCTTTAACGCCCTCCCTTTCCTATAAATAATTCGTGATATCCAAATTACAAAAGATGAAATTTCCTTTTTTCTTTAAGTTTAACTTTTCCATATAACGTTAATACTTCAAATTATTAGTATAACACTTATTTGTTTTGTAATCTTAGTATTACCTTTACTTATTCACGTTACAATAAATCATTTATTAGCTTTCAAGGTAGATAAAGCTATCCAAAATATGGGTTATATATTTTAAAACTGGTTAAACCTTGTTAACGAGTATAAAGTTCCTTACCCTAAAAGGTATCGATATATACCCTGACGGAACTAGAAAAAAAATATGTTTCGAATAGGTTTATAAAATATCCCATAATCCTAGGAATTTCGGCCCCAAAATTAAGGGTAAATGGTTCCAATAGCCGCAAAGGAGCTATCAACGAGTAATTAAACATTAGGGATCGGTACCACCTTTATTCCGTTAAAGCCATGGGTCTTATTTTGGGTTATATATGTACACCGCTTGATTTAAACCCAGATATACACGAAGATATTAAGGAATTAGTGAAAACGTATCTAACGTTCGACTTTTAGGACCGAGATAAGTCCACGTACTATAAAACGCTCCTTGGGTGTTAACAAACGGCTAAAAAGAATACAAACTTTAGTAATTTCCGCCAAAAAAACCATAAAAGTCCGTCGCGTTACGTAACGTAAAGTTAATACCCGAGGTAAGGGGGGTTTTATCCCCTCCACTCCTATACGGTTTAAAGGCTTACGGGGCGTACAGTTGATAAAGAAGAAACGTAATTCTTGGGTAAGTTTCTTATAACCAATTAAAAACGTTGGAAGAGGGGGGGCACGGTTAATAAGTCATTAAAGAGCGTTGTTAAAAACAATATAAAACCTTATCAAGGTTTCGGAGCGTATTAATGTTAAGTTAGGTAGTATGGATACTAGATTGAACCGGTTTGTTGAAATGGGTAAGAAAATACTAGGTGAAGATTTAGACTAGGATTTTAAAAATATATTTGAATAAGTAGAGGCCCGGTTATTATCGTTCGCTTTTCGTCTTTATCAATATTAATACGTTTTTTAGTATCCGTTTATTATCGGCTTATGCGCCGATTCGTTTGTTATGTAAGGTGTAAAATTATACTCGCCTGCAGGCCAGGCGTTAATGTTTAACATTATATTTAGCTAATCCATAATGCGATTTAAAAGTATTAAGTACCATGGTATTAAAAAGTTTAAAAACGGCTTTTACGTTAGGTATATATAACCTATCCATTTAACTAAAATTTAGCGTTTCAATTAATTGTAAAGTCGAATATTATATTAAAGGTTTATTACGGGCCCGTAATATACTTTCGACTTGGTACTTCGGTTCCGCCTTATTATCGTTGTTTTGAACAATTGTAATTTACAGTTAAAAGTTTTAAGTTTACTAACTTAAAAACGGATTCGAAACGACTTGGACGAGTTAATTTACATAAAATCACAAATACTTTCCGCCCGGTACGTTAAGTTCGATAATGTGAAAGTTGATTACATAATTTACCTGTTATTTATCTTAAAGTTAGGTTAAAGTTTTAAAGAATTCATTTGGTTTATAGTTTTTAACGAAAAGTTAAACGTTATCCCTAACTCGAAAACATTTTGAAACGAAACGTCTTTTATTAACAACTTCTTATATATGTTATTAGGTAATTCTTATTACAACTTATACGAATTCTGTAACTTAGCGGATCCGTTAAAAAGTGTCTTGAACCCTTACACGTAATGTTATCGTCTAAAAAAAAGGGAAAAAACGTTATACTGGTTAAATAGAATTAACGTAGTAACCTTGGATTATAAAAAAACAATTAATTCCGATAATCGTCGTTTCCTTACTATTTAATGCCAATTAATAACCGGATAATGAACAGCTTTAATCTCATTATTTATAAACGACGAATAAACGTAAATACATAAGAAACCTTCAATTTACGCGTTCGGTTTCATCGTTAGTTTCGGGGTAAAAGGCGGTATTAAGGCGTTGTTTTACCCTCGTTAAGTCGTAGAGTAGTTTTCCGAACCAATTAATTTAATTCGAACCACGGTTGCTAATAAACGTATGTAAAAAATCAGAAAACCGCTAATAATAATTAAAACCCGGTTTTGTATAAGCCTCAACGTTTATAGTAATTATAGACTTAAAGGAAACGACTTTTTTTTAAAACGGTTTGTAATAACCATAAGGTAAGGTGGGTTATCTTCGTATTTCCAAGGTAAATTAACTATAAAGTCGACGGGAAACTCGTTTTAAAGTCGTTCGGGAACCGAAAAAGATTTGAAAGGCCCTTTTCGACGGTATTTTCAATAGGTTATACGACTATAAACGTCGTAATTACGGCTGAAGCCGCGGATCTCACGATATAAGCCTGACTAAAAATATGTTTTGGAAAGGATAACGATAATAATTCCACGACGTAGGTAACTGATAAGGAGTGAATTATAGGTAGCTTAAATTAACGCGGTAATAAGCGGCTCTTAAATAAGTATTTAAATACGGTCGCAAACCCTTGAAATTTTATCGTTATTTACACGGTATTTCGAAATGAAAACATTTAATATACGGTCGTCATCAATACGAATATCCGTGAAAAAGTGTCGATCGCTTATATGTACTGCACGTACCAAATGGGGGTAAATAATATCGCGTATAACAACGGTATTTTAATAACTGTAAAGGTTAACATTAATAAAAAGTTCATGGCGTTTTACAATGAATTCTCCAGCGACGGTTAACCGGAAAACGGATGTATATAAAAGCGGCTTAAAAACACATTATTCGGAATATAATAACTAAAGTTCTCGGTTTGAATAACGTAGGTTTAAAAAGCCTTTACAGGAATCTTGATTTCGTCATAATAATATATCGGGTCGTACGTGGTCTTTTATGTTATAATATACCAATCGGAAACTAAATTATGAAAAGAGTTTAAACTAATGGACTAATCGTACGGAAAGCAACCATATCGTTATAAATTATTCCAACTTTTATAGTCCGTTAAAATAATAAACGGCCGCGTCGTATCTCGGAGCTTCGCATTCTATACTTTTGAATAGCTTATAATCTCAAATAGCTCTTTGTCGTAAATTCTGTAATTGTATTCGACGGAAGAAAAACAACGTGAGTAATTTACTACTAGACGTAAGTTGCCGTAATCGTCTCGTTAAAGGAGGTAGCCTCCTAAAGCCCAGGTAAAATAATCGGGTTCGAAAAACATATTGCGATCGGCATCCTATTAGGAGAATATAGGATTGAAAAAAAAATTAAACCGTTCTAAAACCACTTTTCATCAACCTTTAACGAAGTAAAATACTCCTACGGATTAACATTAATAATAATCCGATAATTGCCGAATAATAATGGATAAAATAACAATAAAAATATATAAACAATAAAAAGCTTTATATTTTAAAAACTGTCGTAAACGGCGTTTTTTCCAGAATAATATATAGTTTCGCTATGTTTATACAAAAGCCGATATCGGCTTCTACAATAAACTTGAGGTTCTTAGTTTTCTAAATACTGAACTCGTATTTAGAGATATTAGGGTTAAATTTCGTAATGTTTAATACGTTAAGAATCTATTTAATTTTGGTTATAGAGTCGTCGAAGGTATTATTAAAGTAAACAAAGATGTCTTTGACGTATATCAAATAAAATATGTTAAGGAAAAGGCGTAACTAATTATTAATATACCGTTAAAATGTAGCAGAAACGTTGAAATAGCCGAAGGAAGTATTAAACCACTTGAAAAGTCAGAAATATATACGAAATACAGTTTTCTATTTATCTCCATCCTTAATATAAAGCTTATAAAAATGAATTCAATATTTAACTTAGTAAACCACTTAACTCGCGAAATATTTATAAACATTTTTTTTAAAAAAGAAAGAGCGTATAATAATCTGTTTTAGTAATAACATTATGCTTATAATAATCGATATACAATCGTTACCCTTCTCTGGGTTTTTTGAGAAAAAAACATAAAACGCCCGTTCAAAAGTTACTTATTTAAATATAACCTTAATTAAATAATTCGATTAATGTTTTACGTCATATAAAAACCTATTTTTGCAATATATTATGTTAAAGGCCTTACGGTATTTTTTATAGTAAACCTTAGTCATTGGTATAAAAGGGGATTTCGTAATTTACTTCAAAACAGTAAATTGGTGATTTGTTACCAAAAACTTTGTTTAATATGGGTATAAATTCCCTGAAATTAATAGTACATTTATTGTCAACGAAAATGAATCGTTTCAGGGCGAATACTTTATCAATATGTTCGAAATAAATGGCGGTGAATTATGAAATAACGGTTCGGTTTATACAAGCCTATTATAAAATAACGTAAAATGAACCGACGTCGACCCTTTTCGGCATTTTTTATATGGGCATAAACCTTCGATTTTAAAAAAGGTGGTTACCGATTCGTTTTAAAAGTAACATATAATTTATGATATCGTAAGTAACTTATTAATATTTCATTCAAAACTTATCTGAAATAACGTCATATCATTAAAAAAAGGAACGACGTTAGTTTATATCCTGTAAAGGTATTTATTAAAGTTTATGTTTAAAAGGGTTATACAAAATGAGGTACAAAGGAAAACCAGGAGCATAAAACGTAATTTCTCCGAATTATCGTAAAGGAATAAAACAAGGCGATAACTTTAAGAGACAAATGAAATATTAATTCGAGATGTTATAATATTTATAATCTTTATTTATTGAAGCGTGAATAAAAGGAATAAAATTGTAAAGTAAATTCATTACAAATAAAATATTATTGAAAAGTCAAGGAAACATCGTTAAGTCTAATTTAAAATCTTGCTAACTTTTTTATGCGCTTATGTATGAAAGTTACGTTTTACTTTTTTCAAAATCGATAAGGTTTTCGGCCAAAATAAAATAAATTTTTATAATGGCTTTATCGTTAAAACCGCTTAGGCTTTACGTAAGGTCTTATAAACAAGTACGAATTCGATAGCTGTCTCTTTCGTAACGTTAGTACAACCCGAGTTTTTTACCACAGAAAAGTTTCGCGTAGTTAATCTAGGCGGCGCGCCGTTTAAAGGCGATTCGAAAGGTGCTTACGCTAATTATAATAAAATCGCCTTACCTATTTCGAGAGGACGTATTAACGCCGTTATTCCCACCTCTGGAGGCGCCTTGTATAACGATAATATTAGTAAAATTGTAACTATTACGGAAATGATAAAAGCGACCGTAGATAAGTTAAGTGCGGGAAAACTATTCGTTATAATCCATTGGAATATGAAAGAGAAATAACGTATTAATCAGTGTATTATTAATATTTTTTTTTTTACAATAATGAATTGAGTGGCGAATTTTTAAGTTATATCGTCGACTTTTGCGAATAAAGCCGTTTAAACTTTAAAGAAGATATAAAATTGTTTACAAACTCTTTACTTTATATTCGTAAACCGAACGATAACTATTTTAGTCGCGTTAAGGTCGTAGTAGTAAACGCGATGTGTAATTATAAAGACGTCAGGGTCGTTAATTCCGCCATTGCTTTAACGGGCGTCATAACCTTTTATAACAGTTTTTGTAGGGTCTTTTAGTTATTGAAAAATAACGTAAAAGTAATCATTTTTTATACCAATAAACTTTGGGTTTCGATGTAATTTATATATCATTATAACCATTTATATCGTGAATCATAGTTTAATACCGCAATATTAAATCGAATAATTTAATGGTTTACGTTTAGGTTGGTAACGCCCTTTAAAGGGGGCGTTAATATCGTAGTCGAAATTAAAGGAGTCGTCGTTATTTAGGGAATTAACGCGGTTTTTAGTAGAAAGCTATATTGTAATAACATAGTTTATAACGTACATAGTGGGAACCTTGTAGGGGGGAAGTTAAACCGAAGACGTAGGCGTACCGATAACTTAGAGTTATCGGATTATATTCATTAAAACGTTGAACATATAATTATTTTGTTATTTTAAATATAAAGCGTATTCTTGAGCGGCCTCATTTCGTTCGATAAGTTTTATACGTAAAGCGTCAGTAAAGCGTTCGTATTGAATCGTAAGGTAATCGTATTAGGCCGTTAAGGCGTTTTGGAGCTTCTTTTTAATACATACGTTCAGGAATTACTCTAAGGTCTAGGGGTATAAATTCGATGGGTCGGAGAATAAAGACATAGCCCTAAGTTAGAGCCGCTAAGGAACAGTTAAGACAACTTCAGATAAAAGATCGAGGTTTATATGTAAAGGGACTAAGGCTAGAACTGTCGCTTAAGATGGTGGGATTTGATTTATAAACCTCGACGAAGAAAAAGGAGAAAAAGTCCCTACTAAGGAGCAGCTATGGAGTTAAGATAGTATAGCCCTTTCCCTATTCATATGACGTGTTCTCTAGCGGCTCTTTCCCTGCTTTAGAGCATCTTAGGAGCGAGTAGAACTACTAGGGTTAGATCCCTAGTAAATACTAGATAGGTACTAGCCTGTAACACTACTATAATATTCGATTTTACGATGTGTAAGTTAATTGTTATTATATTATATATGGTTATAGAAATTGGTTAAAAGACGCGTACGCGGTGTTTTTGAATTTCGGGTTTATTATGTAACCTACGATTTAATGTACATAGATCAACTTCCTGTACAGCAGTATGTTAACATGAATAATATTGAAGAAAAAAAAAAGGAATTTCGATTCAAAGATCCTAACAATCCAAATTTAAACGAGGTAAATCAAAATACTTTAATTTCCTATATTCAGTTAAAATTTTAAACGGGATACTAATATAACATAATTCCGACAACTATTTTTTTAGGTAAAATATTACTGCAAGGAGCTTTTTATCGTAGATAGTGTGGTTGCATTTTGAATCCGATAATCTTATGGAATAGTAAGTAATTGGTTTGATGATACTGTCTTCGTTTCTTTACGAAAAGTATCCTTTCAAAACTGTCTCCGAATAATCGGTTTACACTATTATTAGTAAGTCGGAATGCTAAGGTATTAGAATTGGTATTATTAAGAATGCCTATTTTAGCGTTTGAAAAATATGTTTTTCGCGATCCCTTTAAACTTAACGGGTTTTTTATTTTTAGAGTCGAATAAAGTTGTTATATAATTGATTTAATTGATTATGAAAGTTCCGATAAAAGTTTGTAAATATTAAGAAGTTTTTAACTATTCGAATAATACGGGAAAATTCCTATTTACGAACAGATTAGATACATACGCTCGCCGTTACAATAAAACTAAAGTATTTTACTTCTTTTACTATAAATTATCATTTTGTTAGGTTGTAGTTTAACTCAACATCGCGAAAGTAACCCAAAATCTTGTACACCTTCTTTATATAATTTTATTTAGTATCAGAGTAAAGAATAAAAAGGTTGTTCATGTAAGCCTTGATGAAATTATCTATGATATACGATATGATATAATTAACGGAACGTGAAAACTTCGTTAGCGTTTTCTCTAGTTTAAAGGGATGATTAATTATTTCAACAAGCCGAAATAAGTATGAAAGGTAGTTGATATCTTTTGCTTGGATACGATCCGGATACCGTAAAACGTTATCTGAATATCCGACTTGGTATACTACATTTCCTTCAAGAACACGCGTAGGATTTTTAATAAAAAGCAAGAGAAAACGATCTTGTTTGGTAATTTTATTTTAAACCTAGTAATTTATGTAAAATGGTTAACCTCTCTCCTCCCCCTCACCCCTAACTTAAAAATTGATAGCATCGGCCTCCCGTGCGATAAGAACTTTTTCTGTATTTAACCTGTATTTGTGAACTCGGTAACCTCACGATGAAGCTTGAGGAGTTGGTTTCTTAATATCTAATTTAACGGCGATTATATTTTTTCCGATAAACATCCATTTCAATTCGGTTTAGTATAAATGTGGTGGTCGTATTTACTCTGATACGGGGCTCAAGTCGTTGCCTTGTCCTTATTTAATAATTCGTCGAATTCCGCTACTCCAAGCAGGAAACGTGACTATTTTTCCTCGTTTTTTACAACTGTCAACGTTGTTATTAACAAATCCGTGTTATTTAGTCAAAATTTATAGTAAAAGTTAAGTATGACTGGTCATTGATACACCTAACCGCCAGTTAATTCTAGCTTCTGAATTTATTGAAATTAACTTTACAATAACTTTAGTATCGTTTAATCTAGTGCGTAATATACTTATATCAATTACTAACCAGTCTAAATTTTTAACTATGAAACTATTTCTGTTGAAGTTAAAGGTTATTTGTCAACATTGTATTTATAATACATGAGAATTACATCCCGCTTCATTTTGGGAACAATATATATTAATGTTGAATTCGATTATTCATTCATATTTATATAAAATTCCCCATATACATAATACATGGATTGCTATCGATAAGGTCTATACCTATTCACGTGAAAAGTAAATGAGTAGACGAGTAATCATTAGATTGGTATTGTAGTAATAAAAGAAAGATATATCAGGAAGGAGTATTCTAGAGAGAGCACGTCACAGATAGAAGGTTATAAACCTCTCATTCGGGCAGTAACCCTTTTGCCGTACGCTCTAGAATTACTATTCCAGACCGCTCCATGTATTGCCGTACGGTGAGTAATACACATTCTAGACTGCTCCACGCATGATATACTTTTCATTTTGCAAGAGTGCAGCCTGTAGCGTAACACGCTATCGTGCACTCTACAGGATAGTACCTTACAATACAGTATACTACCACTTGGCCTATATATACTATCTATGAGGGTATATAGTAATATCCACCTAGGCAATCTTTTCTGTTATCCTTATTTATCTATAGTTTAATAGCGATAGTGTAGTTGTAGCGATTTCAATTGTAAGGGTTCAAATTAGTAGTTTTTGTAGTAATAGTATGATTGTAACGGTCCAAATTAGCAGATTTTGTGGTGATAGTGTGGTTGCGGTATCAATTGTAAAGGTTCGAATTAGTAAATCCCAGCTGCGGTAGTGATTGTAGCGAGAGCCTGGTAAGTGTAGATAATTGGTGGCGACATAGTTGTTACTGGCGTTTTTTGTTGGTTCCAATAGGAGTGTAATTGTGCAGGCGCTGTAGGGGTAATTACGTAAAGGTGATTACGCCGTCACGTGTTTTGCGTTAGTATAAAAAGATGTATCGTTATTGGTTTAGGTAAAACTTTTTTTTTCCTTTCCTTTAAAGGCATACAATTAAAGTTAATACAAGTCCCTATTTTAATTCAACCTTTTTTCAAACTAATTAAACTAAACCACTTTGATGGGTAAGTTGTTTGACTAATAACTATATACTAAACTCCCCTTTTAATAGATACCGCGTAAAAACAAGACGATCAGTCGCCGTTTGACACAAGAGCACTGACGCGCTACCGCTGCTACAGCCGCTACTACCACCATTAGCAGCCCGATATTATCGGGCATAATCTCCTCTATCGCTGTTACCCCGCCGGCTCCGCTGAGCCCCATTGCCGCTGCTCCTTTTTCGGCTTCGTTTTTTCTTATCGCCGCCGTCACCCCTTCCTTCCCCCTATTTTTCTCCCCCTTCCCTAGCTTCTAGGGAGAGGAGCGGAAGGCTCCTAACTTCATAAACCTTACTCTTCCCCGCGGGTGAAAAACTCCTTCCCCGCGGGAGCCCCTTTACACTGCAAACGCAACCTAACACAGTTGCGCCAAGGTTTGTATATTCTAAATCCACTCGTTTGTATTCCCTTAATGTTCTTTCTCTTTAAATGAGGATTACGAGGCGGATCTGTTCCGTCTCTTAGAATTTCGTATCGTTAGGGTGTATCTAGAGGTCTTTCTAACGCGTATAGCGTTGAAGCGACGTACCAAGGCCGTTAATCCCAGGCCGCCACTAAATACGCCTTACGTACTATATATCGCGTTTATGGTTTTGGGTAAATCCGTTGGCGATTACTACGAAAGCGGGGGTCTTTTAGCTTGTTTCTACCGTTACGAACTAATTGGTTATGAATAAGCCCCCGTTTCGTTAGTTTTAGGGCTGTAGGCCGAAGCCATACTATGTACTTGCTTGTTTTATAGTAGGTTTTAACCTAATTAAAAAAAATACTTTATTAAAAAGTAATACTCAGAGCGTTTCGAAAAACAATCGCGGTTGTAAATAACCAAAATAAGCCGATACTAATTAATAATAGGCGCTAACCAGTAAACTAAGGAGTTAGCGGCCGTTATTACCGCTTAAAAATGTGGCCTACATATATACTACGTAACCTAGTTTAACGACGTTATTGCGCGTCTCTGGAAAAAAGTTAAAAACCACACTACGCCTTTGCCTAAGGGTATACAACCTAAAACGCAAGTCCATATAATTACCGGCACCAATAATGTCGATGGAGGTAATAGCGGTAGCGATAATACAAAAGGGGAGGGTAACAGGGATGATGGTAGGAACGCGACTTCGTTGCCCTATCCATCTTTTCTTAACAATAAATAGTTACCATTTACGGCCGGGACGACGCACCCGGCTTTATCAATATTATTACTTTCTTGAAAATAATTACTTATAAGTGATAAATGTAACGTAAAGTATAAAGACCGTAATTATAAAATATATAAAATCTAAAGAAACAATTTGTTAAAACCGGTGCGATATTGTAGAATAAAATAGAAAAGGATAAGTAGTAAAATACCAGGTATATCTGAAGTACATAGAATAGAGGATGAAAGTATATTAAAAGCGGTGCGAAGTCGTATATTCGAATTGTACGATATTTCAGGGGCGGCGCGAAACAGTAGATTCAAATACACAAAGTAAAATAATTGGAAAATTCGGTAAAGTCGAGGTATACAAAATGAAAACTAAAAAAATATTAGGAGCGGCGCGAAATAAAATGGTTAAATAAAAAAATAAATCGGGGAGCGGCCGGATTGCGGATTTCGGACCGTTTTAAATTATCGAAAGTAGTGCGATAGTCTATTAGAGTCGTCAAACCTTTCTAGTTCCACTAATAAACAGCGTTCTTTTTGTTGCGGATTGGGTTACATGGCCTGCATCGTAACTTCATTGATTGTAACAGCTTTTTTTGTGGTTTGCTTCCGTGGAAACGACTTTAATACGTCTTTTAAAGCGTTTCATGGTGACAGAAGCGCTTCTCAGTCGTTTATTGTAACTGTAAGAGGCGCGTACAACGTAATATCCAAAATATTCGTTGTTCTTCGGCCCTTTTGGTCCTTTAAGTCGTGTTCTGAAGTGCAATTGTGACTTAGTTCATCCTTAAAGTCGAGGGCCGGTTTGCTAAGGCGGCCCGCCATTATATTAAATTTTAAATTCATATATAGTATCTGGATATTCTTCTTCCCGAAATTACGGCTGAAAATGTGAATGTAGGTATCTTTTATTCTAAAGGTGCGGCCGAGACTGTGCATTTAGGCCTTCCCTTTTTTAAGATCGCGGCTCGGAATATTATGTTATAACTTTTTTTGTTGATGCGAGCGGTATAAGTGTTATAATTGTAACCGCTTTTAAATTGAATGAGTGATGCGGATATTGTATCTATAACTGTTTTTAGGTTTTGTAAACGGTTTGAAACTGCGTATTCAAACCTTTCTTTTCCTAAGTATACGGCCTAGATTTCGTATCTAGCTATTCCTTCTTTTAAGGATATAATCCGTATTATATACCTGGCCCTTCCTTTTCTTAAGGTCGCGGCTGGAAATGCGTATCCAAACCCTCCTTCTTTTCCTTCTCTTATACTTTTCCTTCTCTTATAGCTCTCTTTCTTCTTAAGGATGTGGCCTAAACTGTGTATCTATGTCTTTCTTTTTTTAATCCCGTGCTAGCTCTTCCTTTTCCTTAGGGTACGGCCTTTATTTCGTACCTGGCTCTTCCTCCTTTTAAGGGCATAGCCCGAATTGTGTATATGGCTCTTTCTTTTCCTGAGGTCGCGTCCAGGAATGCGTATCCAGATCCTCTTTATTTTTCTTCCCTTACAACACTCTTTCTTCTTCAGGTTGCGGCCTGGACTGTATATCCAGACCTTTCTTTCCTTGCTTCTTTTCCAACTCTTCCTCTTTTTGAGCTCGCGTTGGCCTTTTTTTTCTTTTATTTTTCTTTACGGATCTTTCTTTTCTTGGGATCCCACGCCTTTTGGTATTCATCGTAGTTCTACCAACTGTGTCTTATGTTCCGTTAAGTAGCATCCTCTTATAAATTCCGTTTGATATAAATCTTCATCCTTTTAGTCTGGTAAATCGATAAGTTGCTCTGTTTCAAATAAGGCTTTTACAAGGCAGCTATTTCTGTCTCCTGGAGTATTAATACTTTTACTTCGTAGTTGAATTCGTAAGGCTTTAACAATGAAAGGTTTTACTGTTTTCCACATACTTAACGTCCAGTTTGAAAATCTTTTATTGAAATCATTTAGCATATTAAGTTTTTGGGCCCCTCCCATTCATTAGTGAAACATAACAGCTAAGATATATGTGTTTACCATATTTAAATTTAGGTTTTCAATTAGTGTATCGATAATGTTGTCACAAAGACCCAAAATAATTTCGTACATCACAGCTTTTCTTACTCCTATATATTCGACTGGGAGGTCAAAGTAAGCGTTAACTTCCTCCGATATCGTTAGTATTAAGACTATTGCTATAAATATTTTAAGGCGGTTAGGGTTAAATGTTCCTATGTGCATCTGATATGTTGAAGCGGCGTAAATCGATAGTTTCGCGCCGTAATTTGATTGAAGTATGTTTAGATTTCAAAGTTCAGGTGAGTTCGGCAAATACAAAGTAAATAAAATGATCAAAACGGTCGAAGTAAGGCTACTAGCACGTGTAAATGCAATTTTTTTTCCAATAATACGTAAATAAAGCATAACCACAAACTAGTTAGATATCTCAAATTAATTTTGTTAGCCATTGGTAATGTTACACTAACCCAGCGGCTAGGAAAACTTAAATGTCATAGGGTGAACGTGGGCAAACTTAGAACACACAGTGCGAACGTAGGAAAACTTAGAATACAAAGGGCGAACGTGGGAAAGAGAATATGGCATAGGAAGTGTGGGTGAGGGGAAGTGTAGTGTATGGTCCGGTGTTTGGTAAGCGGTCCGGATTAACGTGTCGTAGCCGTTATTGGTAGAGTGAGCGGTTCGGATAGTGTGTTCGTAACCGCTTTTGAATTGTGCAAGCGGTTTAGATGCTATATTCGTGACCGCTCCTGTGTTTTGCGGGTGATGTGGATTGTCGATTTCAAATCGAATGAGTCCCAACTAAGGGTTTCAAAACTAGGTAGTTTTGACTTACGTGGCTTGGTTCGTAATAAAATATTGTTCAAAAAGTTTACTAGTATGTCAAAACGCCAAATAAAGGTTAATAGTAACGTAACGGGTCTTTGAATAAATAAAACGCCAAATAATAGTTAATAATATCGTACTAAAGTTATTCTTTTTAAAGTTACTTACTTTTTACAGTTTTCATACATATTCCGTATAGTTTTTGTAAAAACGTGATATTAAATTACAAACAGTTAGGCCCCTTATAACATCCTGTTATAAGTATTTAACTTATATTTATCTCTTCTTTCCTAAGCTTTTTCCAATCGACGAAGTCGACCACTAATTAATATCGGTAAGGTCTATACCTATTTGTGTAAAAAGTAAATAAGTAGAGAAATAATCGTTAGATTAGTATTGTAGTAATAAAAGATAGGTACATCGGAAAGAAGTATTCTAAAGAGGGCACGCCACAGATGGAAGGCTATCAACCTCTCATCCGGACAGTGACCCTTTTGCCGTGCGCTCTGGAATACCCATTCCAGACCGCTCCACGCATGATGCACTTTGCGTCTTGCAAGAGTGCAGCCTGCAGCGTGACAATTTATCGTACACTCTGCAGGGCAGCACCCTTCAATACAGTGCACTGTCACTTGGCCTATGTATACTATCTATGAGGGTATATAGTAATATCCACAGTTTCATTATGACCCTAGTACAATTCCTAAATTTAGAATGTGTAATAGATAAACTTATTTTAACCTTAACCGTTATATTCGAACCTCGGTTATGACATAATAACGACCATAATAAAAATTCACTGTTGTATCGAAAAAGTAAATATTACCAAAAAAAGTATAAAAATAAGGAATTTATCTTTCTTTATATGTATTTTTATTAAGTTAAATTTTTATTGTATTTTATAATTACATTACTAAAGTTATATAATTCTCAAACGGAAATGTATCGAAGACTTAAGTTTCTTCTTTCTCAAATAATAGGAAATTTTATATTAACGTTTTGGATTAAAACCCAATAAATCTACATCGGAGGAAAAGCCAGACGGAGTTTATAACCCTTTTAGAAATAATTTAAAAGGTCATAGCGTAAATAACGTTTTGTAGCTTACCTAGATGAACGTTTTTTCGTTATTACTTATATCACTAGGCGTTTTTAGTTTGAAATTTGAGTTAAACGGATTTATTAGTGTAGTTGACCGCTATTGTCGCGGCTTTTCAACGAGGATATATAAACAGTATAAACCCCCGTTATAATTGTATTTTTATCCGATCGCAGTACCTTTACAGGGCCTGATAATTATCGTTTAAAACGTTGTCTTAAGTTTAAAAAGTTTAACTCGTTCGTAAACTCATGGTATTTTACAAAAAAAAACGATATAACTAATACGGTTAACGTTTAGGGTAATAGAGTTCACTAGGATATTGTAAGGAAATACGTGATTGAAGATAATTGTATTAACGGCTAAAGGCTAGTTTCAACCGCCCGTTCAAATTAATAAAGTTTTGAATTTCACAGTGAACGGTATTTGTAAGTCTTTATTATTTATGAACAATTCGTGTCACTTCACTAAACCTTTTATTCCTACGGTAAAATTGGCCAAAAACAGTTTCAATTTAATCTAAAAAAAAATCGTATATAGTATATTTTCTTATTTATTTAATTATTTAATTGTACTATTACCGGGCAGTGCTTGCTACCAAGCATCGCACTGCCTACTACGAAATATCCCTGTAGATACCAGCGGGAAGGGTCGTAACGCATACGCCAGTACAAGCGCAGAGAGCTATTGATAGCCTCCGTTACCCCTTTAATTAAGACCTTAAGGTGCTCCATAGTTTAGAAACCCGTAGGTGTACAAACTGCAACCCTGGTCGGGCCACGTAGTGCGGCTATTTTAGTCCGCGTCTAGCGCTTAAATGCACTGGGGATAAGACTAGTTCTGGTCCCTTAAAAAAGGGACTTTGTAAAGCTAGAAAAATCGTGGGAAAATCCCCTAAAAGTGGCATTTGTAAGAAACGTATGTAAATACACCTACGTGTTAAGAAAAGTTTTAAACAATTGAGGAACTCCCTATATAAATGCGGTGGTTTATATATAGTTGCCTTATATAAAAAGCCTCCTTTTCATACGACCCCTAAATCCAAACCTTTTTTTTAAAAATAACCGCTAAAGTAACCGATAATAGTAAACTCCCTTTCCCCCCTAACCTCCTCCCCCCCTTTCTTTTTTCTTATACCCCGCCTACCCTTTAGTTAGGAAACCTTGGCTAATCTTGTCGACTAGTAGCTTTTACTCAAAAAGGTCGTATCGTATGCGCCTGCGCCCGCTGAGCTAGGTTTAGGAAGCCCTTACATTTTAAACGCGTTAAACGTACCTTCGCCGCGACCTCCTCCTCCACCCTTTTGTCCTCCCCCCCTTTACCCCCTTCCACTCCCTCGATCTATCCAATTAACCCCCGTTTTGTTTCCGACGGAGCGTAACCCTATACGGGTTGCATACAATCCCTTTTAGCGGAGGTTAGTAGCGGGGTTTATGTTGGAGAAAAAAAAGGCGTGAACTATACCCGTTACGCGCGTATAACCCCTTTAATCCCTATGTTTCAAAATACCGAATCTAACGTATAACCATAGTATTTAATCGTAAAGGCAAGTATATTCCCGTCGTTTCTAACGCCGTCGAGCCATTAACGGTCTATCGCGTCACCGTCGAGGCAAAAGCTCCCTTTAGGCGTTTTACTGCTTTGCGATAACCCTTATGTGTCGCCGTAAAATCGGCGGAGGGTAGCGTGTCGTAGGTCGTAATAGCGGTATTATTTGGGTGATGGGGTCCCGTTATTAGAAGAGCTTGGGTAAGCATTAGCGGTGACAACGAGTTTAGTTACGGGGGGGAAACAGGCTTTATTTCTAACGGACTCATTACCCCCTCATCCGTCGCCACCCTTATTGCCCTCCGCGTTCCCGCCCCCATCGTTGCCTCGAATCCTTCCCTAAAACCTATAACTCTCTTTCGGGAAGAACGGGATTACCGAGCTGTCGCCATAAAAGCCTTAATAACGGTTATGATAAAGCTAGTAAAAGGATAAGCTCCTTTGTATTAGGAATCGTGAAAATAGTGATGGTAATAATAGCGGAAAAATTAGTCGACGGGCATTATATATATTCGTCGGCGGGCGTAAAACTTAGCCGTTGCTAGCGAATGGTAAACGCGGCCTTATAAAGCTATTATTTAATTATGTGTATCTTCCGAAAAACAATTAGTAACGTGGACGAAATACTGGAAAAATCTAGGGTTTATGAGGATTTTCTTATATAAGTATTCCATACTCGTCCGCTTGGTAATTTGTTAAGAGACCGTAGCTAACGTTTGCAAATATTTCATGAAACCGGGTAGTAAATTAGATAGGTTACGTTACGTTTGTCACTATAGCGATAACATACCCTTTTCTCCTTAGAAAGTTAAAACCTTCGAAATGATGGGGAGAAGTTACCGTACCTCTATTTCATCGTGAAAAAAAACCGATATAAAAAGGTCCGTAATAACGGTGCCGAAAATAAAAGGGCGCCGAATCCAATAAACGTTCCAAACTCGTGTTTAGGCTTAGTTGTATATATAAGACCCTAGCTCTTATATTAAGGAGATTATTTGGCCTCCTTTTAGTTAGATTACTCCTTTTCCATATTCCTAAAGCTAAATTTTAATAACAATTTCACTCTGCCCATAAGGGTTAATCGTCGTTTTTATAGAAAAGGGAGAATTTAGGTCCTTAGACTGGCGAACCTATCCGCGGCCTTGTTCCTGGTGATCTCTTTATACTCTAAGATTTATTTAACTTTTATATGGTCCGAATACGATTCGACTACCACGCAAAAACCTTGGGAAACATATTAGAAAAAGGTGGCGAAATTTCTAATTAAGCTTTAAATTACGAAGGTATCATTCACGTAAATCGTTATTTAGATTAGATTGTTACGCAAAATCGCTTTAAAGCCTCGAAAAGTGCCGATAACCTCCGCGTAAAAGACGGACGTGTCGGGGTGTAAGCTGCAGAAACCTTTTATAATCGTACGTTTCTCTCTGTATATTACTTACCCATATTTTATATATCACTTACCTTCGACGAACTGCTCAGATTAATCGGTAAAATTTTATAATATATTAACGGATTAGGTTAGGAGAACAAATTTAAAAGGTTAGGGTTACGTTTTACTTAGTTAGTTTACCCATATGGTCGATGAGAAACGTAAGAGTAAACCTTAAGGTTAATAAAACAGGTGGAGAAAATTGTGGAAACATTTCGTTAGCTTCGAAAAGATGTAGGCGAATACGTGTTTTCGTTGGCTTGAGTTTCTGTAGTGGCGGAGGGAGGTAATCGAGGTCGCATTGGGTAATATGCGCCAAGCGAGCTTAAAGACAAAAAAATATTTTAAAATCCGTAACGCTATATATAGCCCCCTATTTGTCGGCTGATGTAGCTGTATAAGTATTAGTCCCGTCCTTTACAACCTCCGTCGCGGGCGCCATATCGATTTGTTATACGAGCGAGTACCTAATGTTTAGGGTCTTTAAATAGTATGCGAAATGAAATTATTACTATTTTAAAACAACCCTATTGAAATGCAGGCTGGTGTCCTGTAAGGCGACGAAGTTTGGCGTAGTCTTATATAACTGGGCAATCGCTCTTATTATAATAACTAGTAAGGTCATAACTTACCTTTTAAAATCCTTTTACCTGCGCCTTAAGTACTAACTCTTAACATAATAAATAAGTATAGACACAAACACGGCAATATTTATCGTACGTAAAAGGTACGATAGGAGCCCTTATCTTATACGCAAAAGGCCTTTATAATACCTAACGACCTTTAAAGCCTTTGTTATCCGTTCTCCGACATATAACTTTCCTCATAAGATGCGGTCGAACCAAAACCTTAACCATTGTATACCCTGAAATTTCGTATATAACGAAGGTTTTGTAACCGGGTAAATCGGGTTTATGTCGGTTAAAACGGAGGTATTACATCATTTAACGAGGTATGTAGGACTTTAACGCCTGGTAATATGTAATAATTCCGACTTTTACGAAGCAAAACCTAATTGGTTATTACTCGCTCACACGTCCATCTCCCATTCGTCAACCTCGAGACCTATGACATTTAACTTTAGGTAATCCGTGGATTGTATAGAAAAAACGTCGTCGGCGTGGATAAAAACCCGGCTTATATAAAATTAGGTAAGTATCAATATATAAATTATATAAAGTACCGGAAAAGGGAGTAATCTATACGTGATCTCATAACTAAGGCTTGGAAACCCCGTAGTCGGCGTTTAATATCGTATTTTTATTACTCTTTTTACTTAAAAGCCTTTATCGAGGGTAAGTAAGCTTCGGGAAAACCTTATATAAAGCATGTTACAGATTAACCGGTTGTACAGTAAGGTATCGAAAGCCTCTTATACGTTTTTGAAATAGATGGACGTGACCTTACTATCATCGAGAGCGAATTTATATCGAGACTAAGAACCGTAATAAAATCGGCGACGAACCATGTAAATTTACCTCCTCCGTATTAGTCGTTAACTATACCTCATGTAATTAAAAACGAAGAAATCCGCCGTACCATAATACGTTTCAACCCCTTAAAATATACCCGAATTCGTAATATTAGTCTTTGGAAACGTGGTTATAATAAACCCTAGTCCCCTAATTTAGGTATTATAAAAACTTCGACTATCTTTATACTTGTAGAAAGATCCCTGAGCGAAGGCATTTGTTGTAAAACATTTAAAAAGGTTTTGCGATATATTACCAATAGGATTTAGAAATCCGTACCGTAATATCGTTAAGCCTGGCAAATGCACTCCAGATGCCTATAATATTCCGTTACACCTCTTCCTCGAAAATATCAAAACCTTACAAAACCGTATATTCGGATTCATCATAATCGTTTAAAAACTTGTCGAACATATCGTTAAAAACTTAAACCATGTTTAAAACATTATTCCGTAGCTTTAACCTGCGTTATGACAGGTTTTTTGATAATATAAATAGAATTTAAGCATAATCGTATATAGGCCCCTATTAAATTCTATATTTCAGCTTCGTTTATTATATTTGCGACGTTAGGTAAAAGAATCATATTTATATTATTTAAATTTTTGAACCTAAAAAGGTTGGCTACCGAAATCCTGATTCTAGGAATTGGGATGATAATGAAGCTATGAGTCAGAGAAGTTGCAAATGAAACCTTGTAATAGAATCTACTATTTAGGTTAAGGCGGACAACGATAATATCCCCACTGATATTAGTAAAGGTAAATTCGAAAATATGTTTTAACCAGTATATAAGAACTTTTAACTTACCGTTAAAATATATGCCGCTAGTAAATGCCTATGTATACAGGGCTCGTCCTTCGCGGACGTTATTTTACGTCGGTTTCACGCGGCTATACACGAAGTTAAAGTCGCCTTTTACGAGAATTTAAGGTCCGGAAGTCCAGTTATATACCTCTGAAAGAACCTCGTCGATATACTAATCTTTATAAATATTAATAATATAAATCTCATTAACGCGAAGCTATAACTAATCCTTACCAAAGCTTGGTTTGAAGTATGTGACGGAAAGGGACGCCTCTATCCGGATGTATATAGAACCTCGAGGTAGAATATTAAGTAACAACTTACGCTGTCCCTCCCAGGTTGGGGCAAAGCCCCCCCCAGTAGCGAACCGGTAAAAAACAAATCGTATGTTAGGTAGCATTACATGGATCCATACCCGTAACTTTTCTTGCTGAACTAAGCCTTCTATATATTAATGATATTAATACCCCAATCCGAGCAATTTATAAATAAAGCTTAATACACAGTTGCTACCTTATTTACGTTAACTTAAGCGATCGTAAGTCTTTTATTTATTTTCGGCGTTCGGTAGTACCTAGTCGTTTTACATATTTCCATAAAAGGCATGCCTAATATTAAAAGATATTCGGAGGAATCAAGTAATTATATGTCGCAATATAGGAGTTCAGTACGTCGCCCCGGTATATAAAGTTCGAAAAACTAACTTACATAGTATTAATGCTTAAAATCACTAGGAAATCAAACTCGGATGTAAACGTATTCGAATCCAAAGTAGGTAACCTATTATTTTTAAAGACGTTCAAAAAATTTACCAATAATGTTTAAACCCCTGTAACTAAAGGTTTAAAGGTGTTAAACCCCGTTTTTCTAACCTTAAATAGGAGGTGTACTGAGGCGTGTAACTTAAAACCTAAAACCTATTTCACCTGACTATATATGAACCGGATACCTGGTTTATTAAACGTAAGCTCTTTTAAAACAAAAGTTATCATAAAGGAAAGCTTAAGATTTTTACCCGTAATATCTTATAATATAATATCGCCCCGGGCGTTTTTTAAGATCTCCGTCTCCTGGCAGCGAGGAGACTAAAGGGTCCTAGTTACTTAATATATTGATAATAGGGAGCGGAGTTATATAACTTCCAACTTCGTAACCAAGTTTAGAAAGTAGAGGTCGCGCTACCTTATTATTACCGAAATATTATCTGATCCTAATATAATAGGGTTTCGATTCCCTACCTCTTCTTTCCAGGCGAAAGGTGTTTTCTACGGGCCTAGTTATGGTAAAAAAAACTTTTATTAACTAAAGTAGCTGTTATCACTTTAATATTATACTGAGTCCTCCAGAAATACTTAATTTTTTTAAGAAGATGTTTTGTTACACGTATATATTTGCCCTCTTCTTTTTAAAGGCCGTTGAATCGTCGTTATATCCTAAGGAATAAGGCACGTAACAATTATAGTATTACAAAACCGCAGGATATTCTCCGGGAACATAATTCTTCATAGAACCCGAATAATGAGGGTATCGAATCGGCCGAACGTATCATATGTTGATATACAGATTTAAGCTCTTATCATTATAAAATTATAACCGATATCATTTATTTATCGTACGGGACTCTTAGTTAATATGAAAAAGGAAAAAACATTGAATGGGCCAAAAAAAGAGATAATCCAGGTAATAAGGCTTTTATATACGTCTCAATCATAAACTAATAAGTAGGCATTGATCAGCGTAAATCCAACTTACATAACGATCTCCTTTTCGATTTTTTCCGAAACCTTGATTATAGTGTTTGAAAAGGTCGTATGAATAATACGAAGGATCCTCTCAACTATATATGTATACTACGTTTAGTATAATATGGCGAAAGTGCCGCCGAAAAAAATATAACACCGCCAGAAAAGTCTTTTGCGAAAAAAACTTAATCCTGATCGTTATATTCGCATACCATATACTGAACCCTATGGAGTTTTATATACCGACTGAATAATGAACGGGTTTGGTTATACGCTTTTTACCCAAGTATATCGGAAGAAAAAGCCCCCGACGTACCGTTTAAAACCTTTCAAGAAACTACTTAAAACCCGTAAATTCACCTTTTCCCCAGCCTTTTAAAATATAATACTTTATCAAGGATAAGACTTCGACTTATTTCTAACAGGATTTTACAGTTTCTTCGCAAGTGTAAATAAATCTCTCGGCGTTAAGACGACTAAAGTATTATCTCGCCTTATTACTGTAACCTATGTGATATTTGAGTTCAACGCGAGTAAATCGCTAAAACTAATACTTTTATTAACTATAGCTGTGGGCGAAGTTAAAGCCGTTGAAAAGTCAATAAAAAAAGTGATTCGAGTAAAGCCTCGAAGACTTTTAAGAGCCTTGTTTACTAAGATAAAGGGTTAGCTTACGAAAAATGTATTTCACATAGTCCGCGTTCCTAAGCCCATATAGATTAGGTATTCGGTAGTATACGCTACAAAATGTAATACTAACTCCCAGTGTTTGGTAAAGTTAGACCGTTAAAACGAGTAACTAAGGAGTTGTTATGACACGAACTGCAGTTGGATCCTCTGACGCTGCATGTTCCCCACTACGCTTACAAAGCACATTTCCCATGTACGGCACGGCAATTGGACAACGGATGACTCAGCAAAAGTCACGTGACCTGGATCACTTGGATCACCTGGATCACCGGCTCACTTGGATCACTTGGATCACCACCAGTGATCCCGCAAACCTCATACTGGAGCACCCCCAGTATGGGTACCAACTGAAGGAACTAGATATAAGGACATGGTCATCACCAACTTAGATAGCTTCATTAGATAGTTCTTCAGTTGTCAATCTAAGTATTCAGTCTACACACCTGAATAGCCTAACGGCTTCTGATCATCACTCGAACACAGTCTTGATATTGCACCTTTGTTACCTCTGCTACCTTACTGCTAACATAAACCCTCTGAACACCTTCTACATACTCACGGGTATTTAGTGTGATCATTACAGGAGTTGATAACCTATTCATACGCCGTATAAACGGATTCGCGGACCTCGAGGCCGCGCTTTTATGCATCGAATACCTTATGTAGGAACTCGACGTTGAAGCGTAAGGATCGGTACATAATAATATCCTTCTCCGTCGAGGGCCATCCAATTACCTAATTCTTACGCTAGGGCACTTGTAAAGTCTATAAAGGTAGTGTATAATCTACAGGCGTATTGTAAATACACGTGGTCGGTTTGGCTCCTCTACCGGTAGCTATGAAGGAAGCCATTAAAAAAAATCTGTGATATTAAGATATTGTATAAGGGTCTGATAGTAGCACTAACAAATGTGGGGTCCGCCTATAGACGTGTCGGGAAGGATGTATATTTTCTTATGTCCTCCGTTCTTATCATAAGTTGTAATAGTTCACTTAATAGCCAACGTATAATATTTTTGCACGTTGGGAAACGCGTGTCAGCCATTTTCAATTTACACGTTTTTCTTATTTGGTATAAATTAGATCGTTCAACGCGTTGCGACCTAAGTGAAAGCAGATGAATCGAATTAAAGCTGATCGTGTCGTTTCTAGCCGCTTTTATACGTGGGATGGCCAGCCCGAGTAATTATTAGATCCATTTCCAGTTGCTAAATTTTAGTATAGACCTAGGCGAAATAGGATATAGAAAGATACGAAATAACCGGATTGAGAGTGGAAGTTAATTAAATGGATTGTTATTTTTTCTTTAACGTAAATGAGATATAGTTTACGGAATTTTGATGGCGAGATGTAACGACTTAAATTAGCTTCCAAAGGGTTGGATGTATGTTTTTAAAGGTGGAAGACTAAGTATTTGCCAACGGCTTATTCTCCCTGGTCACGGTAACGTGTAGCGAAAAATTAGAAATGTCTGCTATCTATTGGTTTATTGTAAGTAATATCCCTCTTAAAAATAGAGGAAAACTTTAATTATATATTACGGTCTGACCTATGAATTTATATTAAGTAAATGTCAAATAGTATTAATAATTAGGGTACTGAGGAAAATCATAAAAGTTTTAAGAGGTGCTATGGTCTCACGCTACTGGCTATTGAATCTATTTACGTTACGAGACTGGGCACATAATAGGATATGCAGTACCTGGCCTGAGCCCAGTCCGCACGCGGTCCGCATACAGCGCGTGTAAGGGCACGTAACAGGCTATGCACTAACAATGCCTATAAACCATATACAAAGGACCAATATAACCTCTTTTAGTATTTCGTCTGTAACTTAACAGTAAACTTCATTTCACATCTATTTGAATTACTATTGTAAATCAGATTATAATATATTCATAAGGGATTTTTTTAGTTCATTTTTTCAGAGAAATATTACTTATGATAAACGAATCAATGGAAAATATTCATAATTTCTCGTTACATTTAAGCAGTACCGGGGAGGATAATCCGTCGTTGAATACCCAGTTTTCCATCTTTTTAAATATATCTTTTACTTTTTCGAGGTCGACTTGAGCCAAAATATCTTATTTTTTTAATACTTAAGATTATATCGCGTTTGTTATGAAGTTAATTCAACAAATTAGTTAATCGAATTTGTTTTTTGACTTTATATCGGATTTCAGCTAAGTTTTTATTAAAATTTAATAACTCAAAGCCGACATAACGGTAACTCGTATTAGTCTTTCAACGTTTATAGAAAGCCTAAAACAATATAACTAACTTATATTCGACGAATAAACCTCTACGTGAACGGCAACGCGTTATATGATCGAATTTATATTGAAGGTAAATGAGATAGGAATCGGAAAAGGTTAGTATATATGTTTTTATGTATAGAGTTATTATACTCCGGCGGTGAAGTAAGCTATTACAATATATTATAAAGCCAGCAGATACGAATATATATTAGATATGAGTTAGGTATTTCAATTGTATTAAAACTATTGCTAGCCACACTTATCGTTCGGATAAGTCTTTAATAGAATTATAAGGATTTCCTTATAAACAATAAACAATCATAAGTACTATTCACAATTAGGATTGAAACAATATTAATTTTAAGGGTAGAGTTTGACCAATAATCGATCTTGAAATGAAATTACCTACGCTTTATGATATCATTACGTATTTGAATCAAATATATCACGACAAAAGTTAACCGTATAGATTATATAACATCTTTAACAAATTACCGCGTACTCGTAAACAAGTTAAAGTCTTTAGATTGAAAACAACGCTTCAATCGATAGTTATAGGTACCCTTATAAGTAAAACGACTGGATAAAGGTACAATTATAACGGGGGTTTATACCTTTTAGGTATTTTCGTTTGAGGGTCGCGGTCATCGCGGCTAATATTCTTGATAAACCCGTGTAATATACGTTTAAAATTAAAGACGTAAAGGGATATGGATAATAGCGAAAAAAATTTCGGGTTAAATATGTTTAGGGGCGTTACCTACGTAATAACTCGACGAATTATTACCAACGTAATTACGAACTTCGCCCGGTTTAACCTCCGATGTAAATATATACGGTTTAAGTCGAAAAGATAAATAAGGGTTTTTTACTAACGACGACGGGGAAGCCCTTTACTCTTGATCAGTGTTTTGTTTGAACGTTACGTAAGTTTAACGACATAGTTATAAAATCGAGTAAAAAGAATTATAATTTAATTGAAACACGTAGAAATGAGGATGTATTCCTTAATTTTAGAGTTTTTAATAATACCTACTATTTAAACGTTTTGCCCAATTTGAGCTATTATTATTATTAAATTATTCACGAAGTTTTCATATAACGGTTAAGGGAAAAGTAAATTCAACTATTATATTCACGAAATTTCAGTACGATATCAAAGTTTCGACGGAATACGCGTATTACCTTAATACCCGAATTCCGCGTAAATATCAAGAGATGGTCGAATCCGATAGTAAAATATATTATTACCGGAATAACGCGGGATATAATTCTCAATATACTTGAAATGCAATATGAGTAGGTAACATTAAACATTAACAATAGACATTTAGTAATTTAAAATAAAAAAGGATTAGTTATCGATTCAAAAATAATGCCTCTTAGGTTACGGGATATACCAAACATTTTAAAATCGGTTTTCAGTAGTTTAGCTATCAGTTTTTCACGAATAATATAGTATGCGGGGGATTAATCGTAGTTAGCTTATACTATAAGTTTTCATAAAATAACGCGGATTTTGTAATCAACAGCATTAATTACCGTAAAAAAAGATGAGGAATAATTTCTTTTTTCACTCGAGTTGGCAAAGTTTCACGACTTATTCGATATAGAAAAGGAAACAACCTTACCTTTATATAGGGAAACACTCGATCATGATATTTATATCAAAACCAACGAAGATAAATCTTTGCCGGAGCATTATAGGGACCGTCATATTCGATATTAAGAAATCGACTTGTCTAATTTAAACGTTAGGTTACGAAGTTAATAAATAAAGGTTATGTTCGTATGAGTTACTTATCGTCCGCGGCACCGATATTACTAATTTTGAAACCGGGTATGGGAAGGGGGTGAGGGTAATAATGGTTCTATATCAATTACCCGATTTAACATAATATTACCGAGTAAAATAGTTTTCATTTACCTCTAATTAAGGAAACTATACACGTATTATCGAAGTCTATATAACTAATCAAATTAGATGATCGGACGGCTTTATAACGTATCTATATTATACTTGGAAAGAGGAATTAACATCTTTTAATATACGTTTTAATTTATTTCAGTTATTAGTTCACCGTTTCCATTTAAAGAACATGTTAAAAATATTTTAACTGCATAGAATATGTGTAAAAACAAATATTTTGGATAATGTTCTTATAATATATTTCAATAAAACCTTTTTTCGATATTTTGTAAGATTATATAACCCACGTTCGCGTAGTTTTCAAACGCTATCGCGGTATCAGGTTAAACCCAAATTTAAAAAATTGCAATTCCGAAGTTAAAAAGGTAAAATACTTTGGTTTTATTGTAACGGTTAATATGGGTATTCGGGCTACCCCCGCAAAAGGCCGCATAATATGCGATTAGGAGTTCTTACGTACTATTTGGAAAGTCCAAAGTTTTTTTAGGTTTTACCCATTTTTATTGAAAGTCAATTAGTAATTAATTTGATTTGAAAGATTATATCATTTAATTTACGAAATAGAGAGTTCGTTGGGTTTGAATAAAACGAAAGAAATATACATTTGAAACGTGAAAAATATATTCGCTATAACCTCGATTTTGGTATATGGTGATCTAAATAGGCTTGCGGTCGTGAAAAGCAATTATTCGGAGATAATTTCAAAAAGATGACTATTGTAAAAGGATGAGAATGATATCCTAAAACCGGTATCATGTTATTTCGTATGAATAAAAAAAGCGAAATATAATTATAATATTTATAATCAGGAGATCATTATGGTAGTATCTTACTTAAAATCATGGTTTTCGGAATTACGGCATGTTTGTACCCCGTTTACGAGATTAACAGATTATAAATATTAGATTATTTGTCTTCTCCGCGTATAATATCGAAACGTTGGCTCGATAAGCCGAAATCTTTTCGCGATTCCAATACCATTTACGCTGCCGGTTAACGACCTGAGGCGCCCGCCCTAATATATTAGCACGTAAATTACAAAATAAGCTGAGTATGTGTATAGCTTTAGACGTTACAACTTGTCATACGTAATTCGCCTACTAATAGTTACCAAAAGCGATTAACGTTTTCCGACTAAGGTGACATATTCTATGTAAATTACGAATTATTATATTAACTCAAGGAGTGCGTAATCTTACCGGTACCATTTATAATCATGAAGTTGGAAATTATTAACGTCTAAAATCTTATAATAAACCTGTGATTCATTTATTACAGGTTATCCGTGTAAAAATGTTTTGCATCGAGTTTTGTCACATGATTATAATGAGAAACGGATATTAGTAAATATTCGATATTTATATCGAATATATATGACATATCAAGGTATAAAGTTTCGTTGTACTATACGAAAAGATTCTTTTAACCCTTTTAAATTTTAAGTATCTATTAATTTAATATTTCCGTGGACTTCATAATCGATTCATTAGTTACTAATAAAAGATTTAAATATTCATGAGTTTTTTTTTTAACTGATTATTTAAATTCATCTCATTCAAAATAAGATAGTTGATAATGGTCAAAGTATATACAAAGTGTTTTTAGAAAATATATTAACAATTTTCTGTATTTTCGGCTTTTATTATGAACGATCGCGGTTAAAACTATATAAACCTATTTTTAATAAATTCATATATTTTGTTAATTATTGAATAATTTTCATCGACGGCGTATTACTTATTAACGAATGGAGATGCCAAACAAATAAATAATGATTTTTAAAGGTACCTTCGGATTGTCGTCGCCTTTTTATAGTATAATGAGGTATTATATTTCTCCGAGTATTGAAATATAATAAATAACCGCAAGTCGCCGATTACCGAATTTAGTATAAATCGACCGGTCAATAAGTATAAACTATCCCTCATCCCTAAGGTAAACGGGAATATGAGGTCTAACCAATCCGGCGAAACGAACCTCTACGTTTTTAATATATTTATATAAGTGTACGGAGTACATTTAGGCGGCTATTACATCCGTATAATAATAAAGGAAAACAATCGTTGGCAACGTTTATCGAAACAGTATGAAAGAAAATTGAGTTAAGCTTAATTTGCGTAGTATTGAAATTAATCGTGTAAAAAAAGGTTTAATTAACTATATAATTAGGATCGGTGCCTTGACGTTTCGAATCCTATAAATATGGTTTGAAATATTTTTGAAAAATACCTTATATTTTGTATAGATTTGGTGAAACATATAGTGACGAACCCTTTTTCCTTATAAGTTCCATCCAATACTTGCTCGAAACTAGTCCTCGTATTAACAATTCGGTAAGGGGTATATACGAGGAATTTGAAATTTAGGATATTTTCTTAACTAAAGCGAGACGAGGCGGTATTCATTCTATATTGGGTAAGTAAAAAGGTTATAATAAGTCGGAGTAAAATGTATCAAAAAAAGCTATTCATATTCAGTGGTTTTGGATAAATTCGAAATTAAATAATGAGACGTTTGTTTTTATAATAGCTCGGTATTTCGATGCCGACGTTGAATGCATTTGAAATAACTTGTTTCAAACTAGTCTCTTGCACCTTAATTACGATATAATATTAATGAAGAAGAATGAATCCATTGTTATTATAATATAATACAATATCTAAAATCGGATATACGTCATCCGGCTTTTTCGAAAAAATATTTGACCACGAGGCGACTCCTATTAAAAATTCTTCAATGTGATTTATTAGGCATCATTATCGATGTCCGGATCATTCGAACTGTGGCGCCGTTAACGCTAAATGCATTAGTATAATTGGCTTCGGATATTAGGAAAGATCGATAACACCAGACGGCATAAAATGGAGAAGTTATTAGTTAACGTCGACGGTAACAATTAGATCAGGGGCAGGGCTGGTATTAGGCGAAGCCTATAATAACAGGTCAATTAAAATGGGGCGAATACTGGGTAAGACCGACGATGGCAGATAACTTGAGGTGAGGCGCGAAAAGTCGTCTTTTAGGAGGGATATAAAAAACTATAATATATTAGTTTATACCCGAATAATACGGTCGATACGAGTACGGTCGTTAGTCCGTTTACAATCATATTAGATAATCCGTTTCAATCAAGATTAATAAATGCATCGCGAATAAATAAATGACTTTTACAGTTAGGATTTCAATATCGTTAATTATATTTTATAAGGCGTAACTTATATTGATTATAAAACATATAACTTATATAACTATATGATTTTAATTATTTAGGTTCAACTTACAATAATCTTTACGCAGGTTATTGATGGGGACTGGGATAAAAAATTCATATTAAGATACGGTTAATGAAAGGCGTTTTATTGCGTTAAAAGTGGGTAATAATCAAGGGCGATAAAGGAATTTTAGGAAATTACGGGGTCGAAAAAAAAACTCAACAAAGGTGTATAGTTAAAGGCATAGTAAATTATACTTCTTAAATGGTAAAGACTCTTTAAAATTGGGTACCATCGCGAAACCAGGTAAAACAATTAATTAATTTGAAGAAAATAAAAGTAAAAACGGGCTTATAGCCTGGAACATTTCCTTAAAGCTTACGAGCGGGGGATGGAATATCATTACCGTTTTCGAGAACTACGATTAATTATCCAAATAATACACGTAAGCAAAAAAAATATAAATAGGTTTAATTCCTTAATATACTATTAAACGGTGTTAATTGATACTTCTATTTCTTATGATTTTTTTGAAATTTACCTTATTACATATTTTATGCTATAAACAATATCCTTAGGGGTAGTAATAGCAAAGTGTTATAGGGAGTATTTAGAAAATTAATGGTTATCGATATAAAATATATGAATATTTGGAACTTATAATGAAAGCAATACACTTTCTTTCTTACTATTATTCGATATAAAATATTCATTTATAGCGCGAAAGGATAATAAGATATAATTAAAAATAAGGTATTTGGGTATAAAATGGAGGTATACATCACAAAAAGATTCATTATCTTCATTGAAGGCGTTAATAACAGTGTTACTTAAGTTGTGACCATTATAAATTTTAATTATATTAATAAATTGAAATGAATAGTATATCGAATGATTGCGGTTAAATAAAGTTTATAATAAAAAGAGTGAAAAGGGTATGAATGAGGTTATTATAGCAGGCGATATAATTATAAGTAATATAAAAAGGGATTAACGAAATAGGGAAATGGGGAAAAGAAAGTTTGATATGTTATGGTAAAAGCAGTATTTATAGATATAGACGGACTAGAATCTATAAAAGTTACGCGTTATACGACACGTTAAGTAACGCGTTATATAACTTCATCGACCTAGAATTAAAACAGCTTATACGTTATACGATGTAAGCGGTCTGAGGTTAACACTGCTTATATGTTATACGAGACGTTAAGAGGCGCGTTATATGACGTCGGCGACTCAGGGTTAAACCGGTTTATGCGTTATATGGTACGTTAAATGGTACGTTATATGACGTCGGCGATATAAAGTTAAAATGACCTATAAATTGTACGGAACATTAAAGGATGCGTTATAAGCCCGCGCTTGGTTTGCGCCTAATACGCGTATTAAACGGGAACGGCCCGCTTTCTATATTTAACCGATAGGATACCCTGGAATTCCCAACTTTTAATAAAATGGGGAATATATTATATACCTCAGCAACGCATTATTAAGTTTATAGGTTACGTTAATATATATGTAACTGGATATACAGTACCTGGCTTGAGACCAGTCCGTGCTCGATTTGTATACAACACGTACATGGGCACGTAACGGTCTGTACAATGACCATACCTATAAGCCTTATATGAAAGAATACTGTAGCCTCTTCTAGTATCTCGCCTATACCTTAATAGTAAACTCTATTTTGCATCTACTCGGCTTATCATTGTAGGTCGAACCATAACAAGAGATCCCTTATATAGGACTTATATATACAGTCCATTACGTGTTATTTTATGTACTGATTTCAAACCGCGCCTAGACCGCGCCCAGGTCGGGTACGGCAAATGTGCATCCCGTTACGTATACAACCAAGTAACCTATAGACTTAATGGCTAGTAGCCTGAGTCCATAACAGTTTAACATAACCCTCGCTTTGTATAGTTAGTTTATTACTCTCCATAAACTTTTCAAGCATTTTATTCTATATTAACTTTATTATAGCATTTGCAAGTTTGTCTTTTCCATTAATTTATCTAAACTCCTTAATCTCTCTGCTATATTATGCTTTATGAAATGTTATTAAATCGATTATTAGGTGGTTTTCGCTAGAAATTCTAAGTTTCGAAAATTATTTTCGAACAGTCTTCTTGAATCTATATAAATTATTACGGGCGTAGAAAAAATCTGAAACTACTTTGTAACGATATGAAAAGTTTTCCACATCGTTATACCTATATCAAAATCGGTCATTATACTGTAGAACTTTAAAACTTGCACGCTTTAAGTGATCCTCTTACATTGAATGGAGATTCAATAGATCAGGTTTCCGATAATGTTAAACAAGTATTTTTATAACCTATTTTCATTAACAATAGTCGTGAGAAATCTGATTTATTATGATGAGTGTGGGTAAGCCTTAGATATTATAACGTTATCGATTCGATTGGTCTTCGAAGTAACAGTAGTATTGCGTGGTCAGATGGTGAATCTATTGTTCTAGGTTTGGCAGACCGCTAGTTAGTCAGCACTGTAATTTGTATGGCCAATTGCCTGGCTCGTGCTCTAAAGTGAAGTGCAACGTACTATACTCGACTTATATCCAATGCGGTAAGTCCGCACAAAACAATACACTCGAATTATAGTACAGTCAACTTTAATGACAGTAAAGTTGACCTACTGCACTGCATGTAATACTATTCCAACACTAACGGCTTTTTAGTTTGTACGTGTACACGCCAGTGTGGCTAACTAATCTTTTCCGGTTAGCGCTAAACAGCAGCCTCATACCCCCTATCAATTCCAATTGACCTACATACTACATTACACATAACTACATGCAAATTAACCCCATTCAACCTTAATCACTACGCCGCTCCGAGGTCCGAGTTTATTAATTCCCACAAAAAGTTTTTCCGCTATAACCCTTTGCAACTTCAACTATGCTACTTAAACAAATCACCATTAATCCTATAGAAGTATTTCAATCTGCCAGCATATCCCTATCCACCATCACGTGATTTAGGCGGCGTATCTACGAAGCCTTTAATACGTATAGTCAGCTTATTACTATCCACAAACCTTTCCAATACTTTATTTGGCGAGGTCTTTATCATAGCATTTACAAGATTATCTTTGCTGTCGATCCATCCGATCGTTTCAATTTCCCTTCTTTTATAGGCTTCACGAAATGCCATCATGTTTATTATCAATCTCTTTTCGCTGATATTCCTGAACTTTGATAAGCACTAGAAAAGACTTTTTAAATCGGTATAAATTACTACCAATATAAAGGAAATTATTAACTACCTAGTCATAAGGTTAAGGATTTCCCATAATTCTACGCCTACGTTAAATATCGCTATCATACCATAAACTTCTAAAGCCATCACGCTTCGTGTAATACTTTTATACTTAACGGATGTTTAGTAAATTAGGTTGCTGGTAATATTAAACTGATCTTTCCGCCTATCTTCGTTGATAAAGATTATTAGGAAACCGATCTGTAAAGATAAATCTTATAAGGCTTTCGATTAGCATAAAGTGGCAATATAACTACCCCATACACGTTATTCTAAGTACTGTTAAACTTTAGCCTTATTAATCTTATGAATTGTGGTAAAAATAACGTCCTAACTTTTTTAATAGAAACTTAAGCCGGTATTAATACCATGTATAGGGATTAAAGATTTATTGCAGTCGAATTGGTTATTTTCCGTTAACATCGTCACCGGTTTACAATTTTAAAACTTAAAGTTTTTGATCGCTTACTGTTTTTATGCTACAAATCCAATCGTTTCGACGATGGGGTATTATTAGTTTACATGCCTCCCTTGCCGAAATCCTGCTCTTGCGTTACTAATAAAAACGAATCGTATGTTAAACACCAATAAAATCCAACTTTAACCAATTTATATAGTAGTTTAACACACCTTATTACCGTTCCTAAGAAGTAAATAACACGGAATTCCTATATCAACTTTAACAATACAATCCGCTATAAATCCATTACTACCTATATATAAGCTGACGTAATATCACAGCTATTAAGTGTAAACTTAACCTTAGTTTTAATTAACAAACTTATTACCAAAGCAACTACTAGGCGTTAACTAATTTTCTGGATAGTTAGCGACTATATAAAGATCGAGTCCTTATTTTCATCACCGTATCCTAAAACGATTAGCCGTAACTTTTCATAAGGCCGCCCTATGGTTTTACCTTTAATCTTATAAATAATCTTCGACTTAAAAATTGTAATAGTTAGGTTTAAAAGGTTAAAGTTAACCTTCAACAAAAATTGTACCACACCTCAGGTAAACAAGCATTCGATTTCAACTTTGTCGCTTTCCTTAAAAAATTTGCCGAAAGTTTTAATAATCCCTTATACCCTAAACTTTATTGTAAAGTCTTCGTTATCCTTATTTTTCCTATTTACCTAAATAATATTAGAAATACGGCCCGGTATATATTCTTTCTCTTTAAAATTTCTTTTCTTTGGAGGTCATCTTCGCGGCGACGTTCCATTACCTTATCGATAACAGATAGAAAAGATTTATATTGACTCAGTAGTTTAACTGAAGGGTTTTCATCGTCAGTAACCCTAATATAAAGCTTAACCTAAATAATCCGGAAAAACACAGGACCGTTAACAATTTCAACAACTATTTTAAAGTTTACGATACTTAATATCTTGTATAACCCCTCCCATTTTCCTAGCTCCCGCCACACGAAAACTTCACTTTACAATGGTAAAGTAAATACGTCAATTATTATAAACCCGTTTCTGGTATTAAGGGCATCATTAACTTAGCGACGTGCTGATTCTCTTCACAGTTCCCTCAAAGCTTTACCATAACCCGCAACACGTTTCTAAGTACTTACCTAAAACGGAAATTCACTCGTCAAACGTAAGTAGACTCCAAAAACCAACAGCGTTAACACCAGGCCGTCAAATCCCACAACATCGTTCAAACCCTTCACTACCATTTATAGACGTGCCTCCGAATTCGTATAGCTTTCAATTTCCAATGTAAAGATATAATACGCTCGGAGAAGTAGAGCGTATGCTCTTTCAACCTTCTCAATACTCCAATAAGCTTCTACAGGTATCTATTTACACTAGATTCCCATTATTTTAACATCTTCCTGAAACTTCGCCGCTATAAAATGAGTGCCGGTATTATAGACGGCGACGTCAAGTAAACCCAGGTATATGTTAATCCACAACATCCTCAACGTTTCTCACGTATTCTTTTCCGAAAAATACACTAAAAACTTAACTCTGTAAATAAAAGATATAAAGCCAACGATATGAAAAACAGGTTTATAATCTAAATAAAACACATGAATGAAAATCTTGAAGTTAAAGTCCTTACCGTCTTTTAATATAAACTTAAATCTCTGGAGGAGTTAGGTATATGCTTAATAATAATAGCAAAGCCTTTTAATAGATTTTAGGATAAAGTATTCCACATAGTCATGCTTTACAGACTTTAAAACTTTATACAACCTATTAACAACTAAGTAGTTAAAACGCCGATACAATTAAAGTATTATGAGCTTCATTAGGTTTAATACCATTACTTTCGGGCCTTAAAGATAAAACCATAGGTGCCTCCACTTAAAAACGAGTAAAAACATTTAACTGTTTTTAACCAACTCTTCTACATTAACGTTTACATTAACACCAAAAGTCTTCATATCCTTCAGATACAACAGGAAAAGAATAGGGGACTTAAGGATATAAAACGTAATTACTCCCACAACAATTTAAACTACTGTTATCCCTAGTAACGATAGTTGTTTGCTTAGGCCAAAGCTAACTTTAACCCTACCCGTATCGTAACGATCAATTTTAGTAGCTGTAATACGTTCCCTCTGCAATACCATATACTACAAATAGCCTCTTATTAAATACCTTGCTACCCTAATATCAGGCAAAATACCTTAAAAAGTATAATCCGCATAACTATCACGAAGGTTAAAGGTATGTAAAGTGTTATGGGTATAATGAAGGAAAAGGTAAGAGTCTTTACCACCTAAGTATTATAAAAAGGCATAGTCGGCTAATTACTAAATTACCGTACCGAAAAAAATATCTTCGTATTACTTAAGTTACTTAAAAGCGTTGGCGACGTTAGTTAACTTATGGCCTTTAATATCTATAACCTAATTAAAGTAATTTTGTTCATAAACAATAGAGTACTAGAATTAATACGCTACTTTCCTAATATTAAGCTCGGAAAATGGTTGACGAATTAACCAATAGCCGGATTTACCACAAATACAACATCTCTTACCACTATCACGACGATAATGCTTACGTTCAATAGGTCCACTTAAATCTTAATAACGCCAATATAGGTACTACCTCCAATCCGTGACCGAATTTAATAGGCCTAACGTTAGGCGTTATAAACGCCTATACTTACGATCGATGTAATTAACTACTACAAGGTTTTCTTTATTCACATTAAAGAAGTTACCGGCTTAAAAATACATGCCGAGCGAGTTTGGTATACATGCCATTATAGTAGCAAACGAAAAACGTAACTGGTTAAAAAGGCCTTTATAAGTGACATATAGGCGTTATAAGGCGTATTCGAACTCAAAAACGCCCGTAACAGCTTCCCATACCTACTTACGAAGTATAGCTTCGCCAACATAGGCCTTTCCAAATACTATGTAACACATTATCAGTTTTTCTAGTATTTCATTAAAATATCCATCGGTAATTCCTTCTTTTTCTTCTTTACTATTATTATAGTCTACGGCGTAGTAGTCCAGTTTGTATGGTATTACGTTAAATGGAAGTTGTACTCGAAGTAGCCCTTTATACCATCGACAATCTCGAGAAACATAGTAACGTTCGTCAGAAAGGTGAAGTAATAGTTTTTGGCGTAACTTATAAGGATTTCGGGGAATATCAAGTAAAAACCAGAAGGTAAAACCTCTATCCACTTGCAAATATTTAGAGAAAACATTATTTTAGTGTCAAAATAATTATAAGGCTTTCTATCACACTTCGTTACATTATTTCAGATTTTAACGAAATCCTTCATTAATTTATAATTAATATTCATTATCTTAATAAATGTTAGGGGAAGTTTACAATAATTATCCTAAGCTTAATTAGTATTTCCTAGCAGTTTAAATCTTAAAGGTTTCGAAGCCCGGTATTAAGGGTAATTATCCGTCACCTAAATCGAGGGGTAAAGTCTTATAATAAGATCTGTAATAAATTCATGCGCGTAAGTGTATCTAAAAAGAAAAGATACTTAAGGATTTTAATGGTTAGATTACTAAAAGACGATAGGTACTTAAAGGTTTTAAAAAGCTTGACTATTTTGCTTAATTAACTGATATAAAGTCCCAACGTTAATACCTCTAGCCGTATTGGCAATTGCTACTTTACGAGTTTTACCACCGCTAAAAGCGTACTTCGACCTATCATGTGGTAATACTAAACTACCGAGTATATTAATAGTTTCCTTATCGTTAGCGCATTAAAAGGCTTAACTTAACTAAAGAAAAGTTAGGGGTCCTCTAAATCGTATATAAGGGCATTAAGGTTCCTTAACGCCCTTTCTTTTAAACCATAGGTCTTAAAGGCATTCTTTAAGCTAAGCCAAGTTAAATAGGATCTTTACCAGCCTTTTAAATGTCATTTTCAATACGTAGATCCCTCGACGTTCAAGTTCTTCCCTCAGTTTAAACAGAATAGTCTTTTGAATCTTTTTCTACATATCCATAATAAAGTTCTAAAAAAAACCCACGGTATTTGCGAAAGGCACAGTCACTGCGGTTAAGTTTTTCTCTGCTATTTTAATTCATAATATAATAGCTGACGAGGTTAATAAGGTTTTTCTCTATTAATTCTTCATAAACATTTAATCTCTACAAGTTATCGTCGTAAAACTTGGTAAAAAAATAAACATGAGGGCGTTGATTTTATCTATAAATACCTGACTAAGAGCCATCTTAATGATTTGTTCGGTAAGGAACATAGCAGGGCGTGTAAGGCGAGGGACTCGGTAATCTTAGGCGTAAAGGCTGGGTATTTTGGTGTAAAATCGCGTGGAAAACTTGGCGATTGAGCGTAGAGTTGCGCAACGTAGCTTTTTCGTCGCGACTAGGTATTTTCGCTTAAAGTGGCAAACTTAACGATTAAAGTGGCATGAGGAGTAAATAAATTAAAGTATAGGCAGAGGTTTAGTATAAAGGGTAAGGTCGAAGGTCGTTATTATTAAAGTTTATATAACGTAGGGACTTAGTTGTTTTTACAGTAATAATACCTGAAGTAATACTAACTTAGCCGTTTGCCAACTTGCTGAACTTTACGACTTCTAACATTAAATTTCAACGTCTTTAAGAAGGATCAATAAAGAATTCTTGGTATTTTCAAATAATGATACCGTCGCTACCTCTAGTCTTCCGTCAAAACCGCCGCAACCTAAAAGTCTTTTCTACTTACTGCCGTAAAAACCGGTGCAATTGTAGAGGCCCTTCGTAAAAATCATTCCTCTACCCTAACCGCTGTTGCTAACGTAAAGCGTAACCGGAAAGTAGCTTCTTCTTCTACTTAGATTATCTATGCTTAATCCATAGGTAGGGAAGCACTAATTGATGTTAATAATCCTTAGACGTTGCAACGTTGTCGATTCGATTGGTCTTCGAAGTAACAGTAGTATTGTGTGGTCAGATGGTGGATCTATTGTTCTCGGTCTGGCAGACCGCTGGCCGGTCTACACTGTAATTTTTTTGGCCAATTTCTTGGCCATTGCCCTAGAGTGAAGTGCAGTGTACTGCACTCGACTTACACTCAATGCGGTAAGTTCGCATAAATCAATACACTCAACTTGCAGTATAGTTAACATTACCGACAGTAAATTTGATATACTGCACTGCATGTAATACTATTCCAACAATGAGTTTATATTATTTATAAAAAGAGCATCTGTAAAAATCTTGTACTTAACCTTCAATAACTTAATAGAAGCCATATGAATACTTGGATCCAAATTCTTTATCTACCACTCCAATTTCCCATTTAATTGATTAAAGTCTTTATCCGTTGGGTTTTACATTCATACTACAACGAAAAAATTGAAAAAAATAAATGAAAAACTCTGGTTGGCATAAAGTGCCGATATAATTACCATGTATGCATTACTTTAAATACATCAAGATCTTAATTATGTCAACCTTATCAATTATGTCTAAGTTAACGCCTTGACACTTTTAACGTAAATTTAAATAATTATCAATATCATTAACTACATATTTACGAATCAACAATCCGTTGAAGTATAACTATTTACACTTCGCCAAATTTTAGACCGACTTGCAATTCTAAAACTTGAAATCCTTACTCGTCCATTATTCCGATATTATAAAAACAACAATTCCAACAAGAAAGTTATCGTTAATTTACATACTGAAGAAGCCGAAATCTTCATCTTTAGCTTACGTGATCAACAAACACGGGTCATGAATCGAAAATTTCATATCTAATTTCGACTGAAAATTGGACTAATAGGTCAAAAACTAATAAATACCTACTTTAGCTCATCTGTACAATAACTTAATACATCGTATAACCGTTCCAAAAAGATATTTATCACGAAATATTTACGGTAATTCCAACAAAATGATCCTTTGTAAATCAATTGCTAACTGAGTATATACTTTATTAATATCACAGGCATTGAAGATAGACTTCTCCTCATTTTTAATTAACGAACTTGCTATTAAAATGACAACCAAACATTAACTAATATTTGAAATCGTTCAAAATTACTTAAGAATAAAATCTTTATTTTCATTACCATATCCTTAAACGATTAGATATAACTTTTCATACGGTCGCTCCGTAATTTTACCTTACTCCTCATATATAATCATTGACTCAAAAATCGTGATATATAAGTCTTAAAACTCAAAGTCTAATTAAATACAAATTTTATAACTCCACGAGTAAGGAGTCTATTAATCTTAAAGCTATTGATGTCCTCAAAAGTCCTACCGAAAATTTTGATAATTCTTTATACACGGAGTTTAATATCAAAATCATAATTATCTCTCTTTTTCCTACTAACCTAAACAATATTATGAATCCGGCCCAATATATATTCCTTATCCTTAATATTCCTCCTTCTTTATGGGTTCCCACACCGTTGGCAAGCCATAGACTAATCAAAGACTGAGTGAAAAGGAATATATTAACTAATTCGTTTAACTTAATCTGTTTGATATGCATCGTTATTATTAATAGCTTCAATCTGAGGTTTCAATCGTCGTAAAACCGTTTACTGTTTCTAATATTAAAGTAATTATTGACTTAACGCCGTACCAGTTCCTTCTATAATTCCATTAAAAACTTATTATTTATCACTGCTCTTTTTTTCTAGTTACTGATTACGGAAATTCATTTGTAAATAAGGATATACTACAAAATTTTGCACCATTAGCACCAAACTGTTAGGGCCCATAATATCATTCGGTCCCATCAACTCCATTTAAAAACGTGTCTCTTAGTCTATAAATCTTCCAGTTTTTAATGTAAGGATATTGTACGCCTTACGAAGTAATATATACACCCTTTCAACCTTTTCAATACTCCAATAAGCCTTACAAAACACCTATTTACTTTAAATCCTCATCATTTTCGCATCCACCTAAAACTTCGCCCCTTTAAAATTAATACTGACATCGTAAACAAAGATATTTATTGAACCAAAATACATATCAATCTACAATATACTCGATATTTTTCACATATCTTTCGCTGACAAAAATTTAAAGAATTTGGCTCCATAAAAAGAGGTTTCAAAGTTAATAACTAAGAGAGCAAGGTTTTTATCCAAGTAAAACATATCGGAGAAGAATTTGTAATTAAAATTCGTATCGTTTTTTGACATAAGATTAAAAGTTTTCAGAGGGCTTAGGCATTCGTTTTATAATAAGAACAAGGTTTTTTAATTGCCTTTAAAGCAAAATATTCAATATTTTATGCCTTATAGACTTGAGAACTTGATATATATTATGAAATATTAAGCGATTGAAACCTTTATACAATTAACTAATCTCTTAATCTGTCATATTCAATATCGTTATCTTTAGCACTTAAAAACCAAACCAAAAATACCCCTAGTTAAATGTGAAAAGGAACCTTCAACTGTTTTTAACCAATCAATTAACATTAATATCAACGTGAATGCCAAGGATTTTCACATCTTTCAAATAGAAAAATGGGATAGAAGACTCAAGGAGAAAAAGCGTAACCGGTCTAATAATAGTTGAAATAGTCGTTGTTTCGATTGATGATAATTATTCTTCAAAGCCGAAACCAACTTTATCATTAATATCATCTCAGTCATTAATCTCTATAATAGTAATATTTTCCTTTTACAGTGCTATATACTGCGAATAAAGTTCTATTAAGTACTTTGTTACCTTTGTACATGGATTAAAACCATTGAACGGTTAATTATAATAATGATAAAAAAAAGTTAAAAATATAGAAATGGGTAGGTATTTAATCTTCAGGGAAAAAGTAGAGGCCTTAACCACTTCAACTATACAAAAAAGCATATTTGTTTAATTACTAGGCTGTTCAAAAAGCAATATCTTCATACCACGTAATTTATTTAGAATGTAATTATCGTTGACAACCACTTTGCCCTCGAAATCAACCATATAATCCAGGAAATTTACTTAAAAACAATAAGGTACTAGGTGCAATATATTACTTATTAATTATAACGCTCAGACTAAAAGTGACTAGTTTACCAACAACCGGATTTACCTTAAATTCATGACCTTTTACCACTATAAGAACAATAATTCTGACAGTTACTAGGTTCGTTTAAATCATGTCAACGGGACTAATACCAATATAGCTATAACTTTTAATCCAAAAACCTGACATCAAATTGTAAGCGTCAAGACCACCAGTACTTATAATTATTATAATATATCATTACGTAATCCCCTTCCTCACAATCGCGACGATTATCAGCTTAAAGATACATACCGATCGAATTTAGCGAGCTTGCTATTACAATCGAAAACAAGGACTACAGTTAGCTGAAAAAGACTTTACAGAAAGAATTTAAACGCTGTAAAGCATATTTCAACGCATTTACATTCATAATAACTCTTTACCTACGCGCGAAATATAACTTCGCTAATATAACCTTCCACATTACTTATTGATATAATATCAACTTATTAAATATTTTATCAAGGATATTTGTTAAGGGTTTATCCTTTTTAATCTAAATTATTATTATTGTTCACCTCATTATGGCCCAATTCGTGTCGTATTACGCAAGGTGGATGTCGTATTCGAATTAAGTTTTGCTACCGTCCTCAATCTTTCAAGAAAATTTTACTCTCGTTAGAAAAGTCAAGTAGTAATCTATGGTATACCCTACAAGTATTTCAGTAAATAGTAAATGAAAACATGAATGGAATACCTCTTTTTATTTGCAAATGTTCAAAAAGAACATCATTTTTATGTAAAATTAATTATAAAGTTTCCTGTTATACTTCTCCACGTCGTATCAAATCTTCGCAGTCTATAAAAGGCTTGTAATTAATATTGACCATATTAATAAGTTTGGGAGGAAAGTCGCTATAATTGTCACAATTGTCGATAATATTTCCTTCTACTTCCGAATTACAGTGGTAAGTGTAATTACCAATCGCCTAACACGAAGGGTAAATTTCTATAGTAAAAGCTGTAGTAAGTTGGCGTATATAGGCGTATCTATTGTGAAAAGCTTCGCATTAATGGACTTAACAATCTTGGGAAAAGTTTTAAAAAACATGAGTGGTTTAACGATATTAAAGGAAGTTTGAAGAGACAAAAGAAACTTATCTATTATAGGAAAGATACTAAAAAACATGACGATATTGCTCAATTAACCAATAGATAGTACCAACATCAATTACTCTTAGCGCGTTGGCGGCTACTACTTTACACGCTCTCCCTCCACGAATGGTATACTCTATGTTATCAAGTAAAGGTACTAAACTGCCTAACGAATGAACAGGGTCCTCTTTATTAACGTGTAAAAATTAATACCAACGGAGAGATTTAAAGTTTAACTCAACTAAGAATGGAGAGATGGTCTCCTAAAACCTATATAAATGAGTTAGAGGTCATCAAATCTTATTCCTTTTCCTGATAAAGTTTGAGATCGAAAATATTAAAGGCTATCCTCAAAGTAAACAAAATTGAAAGGATTTTTACCAGGTACCCTTAAAAGCTTACCTAACATATATATCCTTCGCCTATTAATCTTTCCATTCAATTTTGTTCTAACTATTCGTTAAATCGTATTCTATATTTCGATACTCCAATATCTAAAAAATTTACAATTTTTTTTGGAAAACGCGTTAGCCACGGCCAAAATCTTCGCTAACATCCGTTTCGAAGATATACTAGCCAACGTAATTATTAGGATATTCCTAAATTAAAGAATATTTAACATCCTTAAACCAAATACCTTCGTCGCAATACTTTCAAAAGACAAGCCCAAAGACTTTGATTGCTTCCTTCCTAACGGTATCGGTAACGACGTATATTATGATGTTTGCGATAACCATTTCAAATTTTTGGTTTAGGTGAAGGGACCTGACGATTTGGGATCGTAAAGACTTAGTTTTTTGCGCAGAGAAATATAGCTATTTTGTGTGAAGTCACGTAATGTGGACTTTTTACTGTATCTTGGCGATTTAAAAAGTTTTTGTTCTAAGTAGCGATGGTAACGATTTAAAATCTCGTAAGGCAGTGAAAAGGGAAAAGGAATGTTGTAAAGAGAAAAGTTGGCGTAGACGGCAAAGTTTGGTATAAGAAGTAAAATTGAATTTTTTTATCATTTTTGATTAAAAGTCATGTGACTTGGTTTTTATTTTTTTTTCCAATAATAACACCCGTAATAGTATTGACTTAGCTGTTTTCTAACTAAACAATCTTTGAGACTTTTGACGGTTAATCTCAACGTTTTTAAAAAGGATCCGTAAAACTGTCTTGGTGTTGTTCAATAACAATACCATCGCCAACTTGAAATTAACTTTTAAAACTAACGTAATCCAAAATTATTCTCTACTTACTACCGTTTTGGACTAATGCAATTCGTAAAAGCCATTCGAAAAATTCTTTCCTTTATTTTTGTCTTATCCAAAGCGTAACCAGAAAGTAATCCCTTTTTTCTTGCCAATCTGTGCTTTACTTAATAAGCCCACTAATTGGTATTGATAAGACTTTGGACATTGCAACTTTTGTCGATTCGAATCGGTCGAAGTAACAGTAGTATTGTGTGGTTAAGTGGTGGATGTATTTTTCTAGCTTTGGCAGACTGCTAGCCGGTCTACATACTAATTTCAATGGTCAATTTCTTGGATCGTGCAGTAGTGTCAACTGGACGCATACTGTAATAGAATTGACAATACACCAAGTAAATAATACGCTTAACTTCCAGTCAGTACAGTCAATTTACTTACTTTAAAGCTGACTGATGACACTGAAATTTCTACTATTCTAACAAAATGTGTATTTTTCGTACGGAGCAAATTATGAAGAACTGTATAATTAACGTAAGTTTACAAATAAAAAAAATGTATTACGAAATCTAAATGTATGCAGTTGAATGAAAATAGTAACATTTATATTTTCATTCTAACGGACTAATGATGATTGTAATATACCAAGTAAAAGCTGAATTACATGAATTACATTGAGGGTTTCCTTACCAATACGCAAATGAATTATTTACTATCCTTAGAACATCTATTCATAACAACATAATATATTCTACCCTAGAAACTATCGAAATAATTCATTACAATAACGAAACATTAATCTAAGCCTTTGCAAATTTAGGTTAACACTAAAACGTAATGAACATTGTAATACAAAAATCATTGTAAATATACTTTGTTTAAAATAATGAGTTCATACTTTATGTTATAAACCTATAAATATCTTTTTACAATGTCTAATTCCGTAAGAATATTACTTTGGAGAAAATATGAAAGTCTTTTTGCATCCTTTTAATCGACACCTACTAAGACCACTAAAGTTAATAACTTACGATGTTCAAATGAATTTTACGATACCAGAATTAAGTATGAACGTAAAGATGATAGATATCTAGTGTAAATGGGTCCTTATCAATATATACGATGATATGAACAAAGGTTAAAAAAATTGACTTCGTAAAACATATAACATTCCTAGACTCAAAATCGGGAGTTTCACAAATAATGACTCTATTATTCAAGAAAAAATAAAGTAACAATAGAACATGATTTAAACATGCGAATCAGTTGTAACGCTATTAGTTTGTAAATTATTAACTCACACTACAAGAAAATATCTACCCTTAGAATTAACATTGGAATGGGCCGTACTATGTATTAAAGCTCACAGGAATTGTCAAAAACATCAGCTAATTTTTTTTTTATATGGCTCTGAACACTTGAAACAGCCCATTGAAAATAAAAATGATATCTTTACCGTTATACAATGAAATCCTTATATACATAGAGACAGAATATTACAATATCCCTTAGACAATCTTGAATATTAAAAAATAAAAAGGGATGATACATATAGAAACATACTTTATAATTTTATATCTGACATAAATGGAACCTTATTGAAAGAATAAAAATAATTTTGACGTAAACGAACCCGTCGCCGACGACTTCAACTTGAGTACATCCGCGAACATTAGCAACCCCGATTCTCATTCACTCAATATGTGAGTAATCATCCTAATTCGCTAATACAATATGATCACGTTAATATTCAATAAATCGATTAAGTGACCCTATTGCAAACTATCTATTGAAAATAAGACTTTAGCCAACAATGACTACTATATACCCGAATAAATATATAAAATAATTTGAGATACTTCTTAAAAAGTTGAAGCGTAATTCATTAATTAATGAAGGAATGAAATAATCTAAATTCCTAACTTACATGTTTAAAAAAGAGATGACATCTATAGTGACAGATGTATTACCAAGTAAATTATGAAATTTACCTTCAAATCTGACATTACTAAATAAGGCGTTTTCTTTTTTTAGATTAAAGATAGTATATGAAGTTAAAGGGAACATAACGGAATATTTTGACAAGGATATATATTACTTATCAAAGGTAATAAACATGATATAAAGAATAACATCTTTGCATAACCCCCTACAATTTAAAAAAATTTCAATCAATGACTGCTTGTTACTATTATCTCAAACCTTCTAATATATGGTAAACGTCGATAGAGTTTAAATACTTGTTAAAGTGAATAGGTAAGTAGACGAGTAATCAGAAAGATTGGTATTTTAGTATAAAAGTAAGATGATGATCAGAAGAAGCATCTAGAGGTGCATGCCATAGGTGAGGACTTATAAGCCCTTCACCCAGAGCGTATCACTCTGGAATATCTCTTCTAAACCACTCCACGCATTGCAGTCAGTTTGGAATAGTCATTCCAGACCGCTTTGTGTATGATGCACTTTTCGTCTTGTAAAAGTACAGCCTGCAGCGTGACACGTTACCGTACACTTTGCAGGAGTACACCCTGCAATATAGTTTACTGCTATTTGGCTTACGTATACTATTTATAAGGGTATATAGTAATATCCACATAGGTAATCTTTTTTTTTCTTTATATAACACCTTTTAATAATAGTGTGGTTGTAAAGATCCAAATTAGTAGTTTTCATATCAATAGTATTGCTACCATATTAATTTGAAAAAATATATAAATTAGTAGTTTCTGTAATGATAATGTTATTTCCATATCAATTTCAAAAGGTTTAATTATCAATAAGTTCGGCTAGGATTAGAAAGGTTTGGCTGCGGTTGTAATTGTATTTTGATTAAAATCAGTAAGGTTGAACCGCGGTAGTGATTATGATTCGGCTTTGGTTGGTTCAATTAATTAATAGCGACATAATCAATAATAGCGCCTTTCGTGGTTTCTGATAGGGGTAATTGCCTAGGGGCGATTACAAAGGAGTGATTATATAGGGGTATTTATGTAATTACGAATTGGGTTAAAATAAATAAAAAATATCGCTATCAGTCTAGGCAAAACTTCTTTTTTTCTTCTTTTTAAAGGCGTGTAATCCAAAACAATACAAGGCTTTAACTCAATTTAAGCTTCGATTCCAATTAAACAAACCAAGCCTTTTTAATGAGTAGGTTATTTGACTAATACATATATATTAACCTTTTCTTCGAATAGATTCCACGTAAAAATACGACGGTAAGGTGCCGTTGAACGCGACAACGCTGACGCACCGCCGCCGCCGTAGCTGTTGCTACCGCTAGCAACCTGCCATCATTTTGTACAATATTCTTTATAGCCGCCACCTTGCCCGTTGTCGCTATACCGCCACTCTCTTCCGCCGCCTCCTCCTTTTCACCAGCTTCGCCTGCCCTTACCGCCGTTTCTACTCATTTTCCCGCCGTCATCGCTACCCCTTTCTCCCCCTTTTCTCCCCTACACTTTCCCAGCTTTTAAGGGGAGAAGTAAAGAACTTTTAAAGTTATAAACCTTACCCTTTTCTTATAAGTAAAAATCTTATTACCCGTAAGGACCCCTTTACGCTATAAGTATAGCCTGGCATAGCTATGTTAGGGTACGTATATTCCAAGTTTATCCACTCTTAATCCTTTAACCTCCTTCTTTTCAAATCAAGAATAAGAGGCGGATTTATTTCGCCGCCTCGAGCTCCGTATCGCTAAGGTACGTCATAAGGTTTTTTTAACGCGTAAGGCGTTAAAACAGTGTATCCGAGTCCCTAATTCCGGGCCGTTAATGGATACTCCTTACATGTTGTATATCGCGTCCGCGGTTGCGAGTAAATCCGTTGGTAATTATTATGAAAGCGGGGGTTATTTGGCTCGCTATTATAGTTATGAACGGATTAATAGCTTATACGCATCCGTTTTGGTAGTCCTAAGGCTGTCATCCGAGGCCATACTACGCGCCCACCGACTTTATAATAAGTTTTGACCGAATTCTGAAAAATCCCTTTAGTAGAAATACAATGTTTGTGGTGTTTCGAAAAACAATCGCGGTTGTGAATAACAAAAATAAGCCGAGTTTAATTGGAAACAAACGTTAATTAGCGGTTTAAGAAATCGGCGGCCGTTGTTACCGCCTATAAATGGGGCCTGCATATATACTACGCAGTTAAATTTAACATCGTTATCGTACATCTCTATAAAGAGGGTAATGCCCCCTTTACGTTTTTATCTAAAGGTATACAACATAGAGCCTAAGGTTATATATTCATTAGTACTCATAAAGTTGATAACGATAATAACGGTAGTGTTAATATAAAGTGGGCGCATGACAGAGAGGATAGTAGGAACGTAACGACATCGCCTTTTCCTTTTAGTAGTAGATAGATACCTTTCGGGCCGGGTCGATATACCCGGCCATAATATAGTACGTTATATAGTAATATTATAGCTTTTGATAAAATAATTTCTTACAAGTAACGTATAATATAAAAACAAGAAAGATAATATGAAAAATTCGGTACGATAGCATAAACTAAAACAAAGGGCGAAAAATTGTAGAGTATTGATTAATGTCAAAATATATAAAGCAAATTGTATCTATACAAGGGGGTTACGGAAAATGGTAAAATAAAATGGAGAAAAAAACTAATAGGAAATAGAGTCGCGTCGAAACGTTTAAAACAAATTTTGATAGAATATTAGAAATAATGCGAAATAGAGCGCCAAACAGAGGAATAAATCGTAAATCGGCGCAAATGGCGGAAATCGGACCGCTCCAAATCGGCGTAAGTGGTGCAATAACTTATTCCGCTTATAAAAACTTTTTAGCTTCACTAATAAACAATGTACTTAACGTTATAAGCGTTTTTAATACTCCGTTCGGGGTGACTTTGGTTATCATACCCGCTACGTTAGATTTAATATCAATCTATCTTATTTCCTCGATATTCTGGCGTTTGTACAACTCGCGTAAAACTATCATATTAATTATCAACCTCTTTTTATTCGTTTTACCTAGCTTAACCAAACATTTGTAGAGTGAAAAAGAGTTCGTATATACGATAAAATAGATAAGGCGTAAATGAAAGTTAAAAATAATTATGTGAACCGTTATCGTGATAATAATACCCGAAACGAAAAATCTAACTATATTAAAAAAAAATTATAGTTAAAACGCTTTTCATAAACCTTTTACACTTGGTGAAACTTCAATTGATAATGTTTCCACGAAACTTCAAGCCGTTGCAGGCTGGTACTTAGTTACCTAGAATTAGGACGAAGTTTATTTATAAATTTAAGTCGTTACTATTAGCTAAGAAGCCGTTAGGAAAAACAAACACTTTTACATTACATATATCAAGCAGCACAAACTACAAACCCCGCTTAAAATTATACATTTACCATAAAAGACGCTTGTTAAACGCCTTTCACATATAGTCCGTCGGGTCGGTTTAATACTGCACGACGATAAAAAGGTTAAATACTACTTTTAATTGTGATAAAAAAGCGATTTAAACTCTACATACGCGCTAATACTTGTATTCGTTAGTCCGTTTTACTTTATTTAAAACAACAAAGGAAACTTTGTCCAATTACTCCTTCTATACAAGGCCCAAACACCGTTCCGAAAAATAATAATGGTGTTATTAAAATCGATTATATAGTTTTCTGTTAGGTAAGTTTTACGTTTCGCTTTTAAGCCGGGTTTTAAGGAGTTTCTTCTCTTTAAACGCCGAAAACGAGGTTTTATATAACGTTAAATTGTTTTTCATCTATATTACTATTAATACAAAGCCCTTCGAACGGGTTATTAATACTAATCGGCATGGGTCGAAGGTGAAGTTGGTTATTTCGAGTCGTTCTTTATAATATCTTGAATAAATATTATACCAATAAATACCGGTTTAGTCTAGGCCGGAAATTCATTTTATAATACGTAAAATATTTTTGGGCAAGTGGTGATACCTAAGATCTTTTGGCATATTGACATAAATTCATCGTTCAAGCCGTTTTTCAAATTAAGTATATACCTATGTAATATCTCGAAATTCGACATATAGGCTATACAATCTGTTAAGGAAGGCGGCGAATATTAAAATTAAACGGTAATCAACCAGTTATAGTATAGGTGTTATGACCTAAGCACGTGGGCAGGTCAGGAAACAGGCCAGCATGCAGCTGAGCTACCGAAAGCCTGAAGTCCAACAAATCAGGCGGGAAACATCTCTTTGTCATCACCAGACTAGGCAATCCTCCAGGGTAAGGGTTATCCAGATCACATGTGCTCACTGAGCCTCAGTGAGCACCGGTGAGCCTCAGTACTGAAGATGGTATGAAGGCCATAAGATATAAGAACACGGTCAGCACCACATAGATAGTATTTCCTTCATAGCTCTTCAGTTGACAATCTAATTATTCAGTCTACACACCTGAATAGCCTAACGGCTAATGATCATTCTACAGCACAAACAAACATCATTTGATATTGTCCCTTTGTTACCTCTACTGCCTTACTGCTAACATAAACCCCCTGATACCTTCTATTTACTCACGGATATTTAGTGTGATTATTACAATAGGCGATTGGGTTATAATATCCTTTTTTCCTTCAGTATTGTATCCCTTAATAATTAGATGAATCTTTTTGTAAGGTTTCCGTATTTTATCCTTAATTTCTAAAAGGAAACTTGTTAGAAAATCTTATAAGTACCGTAACTAGTCAGGTTAAATCGTTTAAAATGAAAACCGCTTTAGTAAATGAAAATTAAAATCTATATTTAGGTAAATTATTTGAATAAAGCACTTAAGATAGTGATATTACCCATGTTACGGAGCTTTAAACTAAGCTCGCGGTTTGCTATCTCCTTCTACGTAATAAAGAATTTCGTGATGAAGTTCCTGAGGTTTTTTTTAATTTTTGAGCCGAAAAGGCGTTCCCAGCATCGAAGGGCTGGTGTGGTTAATATAAACGGGACGCTTTTATCAGGCATAAACGGGCCGCAATCATATTTTGAAGGGTAAATTAAAACTAGGATCGGTTTGGATTCGTTCTTCCAAGGGGCATCTTATTGGTCATTTTATTCGTCTTACGGTTTCGTACCGTTCTTTTTTACCTTTTTTTTATATTCGCGTACCGTTTTCTAACGAAACGAGTCTATACCGTTTAATAAGTTAACTAGTGTTATAGCCCAAGAGCCAGCTGCAGACCATGGAACAAGCCAGCGGCCAGAAGCTTGATGTCCAACACATCAAGCGGGGATATCTCTTATGTAAGGACCCAGGGTTAGGGTTGGGACCGCAAGGACCGAAAAGCGGTCCAGTCGATATTACATAGGACCGCAAGAAGCAACCAGCGGCTTCAATGGTCCAGTACTGAAGATGGTATGAAGGCCATAGAATATAAGGATACAGTCATTACTACATAGATAGTATTTCCTTCATAGCTCTTCAGTTGTCAATCTAGGTATTCAGTCTATACACCTGAATAGCCTAACGGTTAGTGATCATTCTATAGCACGAACAACCATCTTCTTGATATTGCACCTTTATTACCTCTGCTACCTTACTGCTAATATAACCCCCCTGACACCTTCTAATTACTCACGGATATTTAGCGTGATCATTACAACTAATCAGTGTTGGTAGGCTATGGAAGTTACAACGTTATCGATTCGATTAGTCGAAGTAATAGTAGTATTGCGTGGTCAGATTGCGGATGTGTTGTTCTAGGTTTGGCAGACCGCTAGCCGGTCTGCACTGTAATTTACATGGCCAATTGCTTGGCCAGTGCCCTAGAGTGAAGTGCAGTGTACTGCACTCGACTTACACCCAATGCGGTAAGTCTGCACAAAGCAATACCCTTACAATACGTTCAACTTTACTGTAAGTAAAGTTAACCTACTGCACTACATGTAATACCATTGCAATAATGTTCTAACAGGAATTATATTGGAAGTATTGAATATTTTAAAGATAAAAAAACAAAGAATAAGATTAAAGAATCATTCAAAGTTATCAATTATCATAAAAACCCTAGCCTTGGCTCTAAAACTTCACAATAACTACTGATGACGACTTTTTATACTGTTTAACATGTAAAACCTCTTATTATAATTATAGTGATATTGATCTAAAATTTAAGAATTTATTTACTTTTTACGATTATTACGAACAAACAACCTTCATCTATATCGCCGAACATTAAGATAATATCATATTTAAAAAGAGGCTATTTTTAGTACATAGCTATAAAAATATTAATATTATGAGAGAATTAAACCATATGAACTCTGGTACGGCTAAAGTTGAGTTAAGCCCTAGGCAAAACACACTTTTATATTTAAGTTTACTATTGTAATAATCGTTGTTAAACCTTTTATTTTTCATATCTTGAAATTTCCGACTCCCTCTTTCTTTTATTGAAAAAGAAAAACGTCCTCATCGTTGACATCAACGTTTAAACTCAAGAACTGAAGAAATTTAACACCGAAAAGTTCCCACGAAATTTAAATTTTGGAAACATATAGTTTTATCTTCAAAAACGGGAAGCAAATTTACCAATCTTAATGATATCAAAACTGCGTTATTTACATTAAAGGGTCAATGATTATGTTTTAAGTAAACTATAAAAGAATCCTGAAAAGAACAATCTATTCAAAATAAACATAGTTGTATTTTAATAGATTAAAAAGCTTTGCTGTTATTATCAAACTAAATACCAAACTCCTCTCAAATTCAAATTCAAATTCACGTCAAAAAATATTACAACTTCAACTCTAAAGTCTTTATTAACGTATTATACTTAAACGTAAAGCTTATATTTTACGTCGTTAACTCGATAACAACGTTTTACGATGATAAATTCCTCGGAATCCCTACGGCCAAGGAAATATCAGAGGCTTTATATACGATACGTATTAAAACGTACTTATAAACTCCAAACGTATTAATTTACGATACAAACCCCAACTTTACTCTGATAAAATTTCAAACCAACATTAAATTGATAGAGATTCAATATGAATAGGTACATATTACAACCTATCATGGTATCTGTTGGTAGTTTTTTATCGTTGTAAAGGAGTCGATTTGAATTGTGATCGAAGTAACTAGTGTATTGCATTGAAAGTTGTAATATGTTACTTTCAAGTTTGGCTGATCTCTAGCCAATCTGCATACTCATTTGTATGTCCAATTGCTTAGTCTGTATCTTAGTCTAAATTAAGCAGTTACTATATTTGACTTTCAGTCAATACAGTTAAGTTACAAAAAATACAGTCAAATTATAGTCAGTTTAATGAAATTACAGTTAGTATATTGAAATTGACTGTACTGTAATTAACTTCTGTTCCAACACTGTTGACTTTTTCTTTCTGTACGTATGCGCCAGCATGGCTAATCAACAATTTGTAGTAATTCCTCAAGTTTCTCGCAACTCCATCGATAAGACCCCTATTAATTCTAACCTGTTTTATACCCATATTAATTCCAATTAAAATCCATCGCCATGCAATTTCAGGCATAAACTTTCTTAAGTCCTATATATGTGAAAGGACTAAGCCAAGGTTATTACCTAAAGTAGTCGAGTACTATTTATAATCCTCGATAAAGAAGAAAGTGAAACCTCTATCCAGGTGCTGTTTGGAATTAGCGATAAGGTGTGTCCTATTCATGTGGTTAGTAACGTAGTGTAAACATGCTTAGGAATAGCATGAGAGTATCGTAAAAGTATGGTAATCGCTAGAGCTAAATCTTTAGTAACTACTAGCTTAATTACCAGCGTGTAACATTACCTCCAACCCACCGGTGTTACTTTTTGCGTGTATAGAATAATCTGGCATTCCCTTCTATAAGATTAGAATGTTCCTATGTGTTACATAAAAGTGTATAACCTGTTGTCACAATGTGTTAAATGTTGTAGTATATTATAAAATATACCCTTAGATTGTCGATCATAAAAATCCTTGGCGTATCGTTAAAGGTGGTTGGATTGTGTCTATAAACCTCGATGAAGAAGAAAGGAGAAAAATCCCTGCTAGGGAGCTGTTGCGGAGTTTGGGAAGATGGTATAACCCGATTACGTGACGTGTGGGTGCGTGTTTCTATATAGCTTCCGAGCTACTCCAGAGCACAGTAAAAACGTGAGTAACTACTAGTTGGGGACTAGCTTTTAATATTACCACCAGGTATACTAACTCCTTAAAATGATTCCATCAAACAAAATTATATATATCTCCGCCGTATTAAAGGGTTACACTAGGGATTGAATCTAGGACCCCTACCATATGAAGCAAATATTTTAACCACTAAACTATGAAACTGGTTAGATTACGAAAGGGATAAGGTAGTTATTTAAAAGCGAACAGTACGTTTAAAAAACCCTAAAACTCCCATTTTTTCCCTACGCGGCGGTGTACGATGTGGGGAAGGTATTCAGAGCGGAATATTCGAACCGATCGTTCCGAAGCGGTTGAAAATTTTGTAACTTCGTATAAAAGGGTTTAGACCAAACGATTTTACATTGCGTAAAAGGTACTTTAACGCCCTTTTTCTCCTTATAAGTAGTCCCGTAATCCCTTTCTTTCAAGGATTAAAAAAAAATCTTTTATAATCTACTATTAGTATTATAATAAGGTTTAACGTTAAGTTGTAATTAAACAGGTTCTTATATTCGTTTTCGCGTCTTCCCATTTTGAAAGAAATTACTACTTGGTTATTAAGGTCAATAGAGCTATTAAAAACATTAGTAACCCCTATTTAAAAGTTATTTAATCCTTATTAACGAGCGTAAAGTCTCAGGCTTTACGGGTTTTGAATAAGTATCCTAATAAGATCCGCGAGTAAACGTGATTCAAATACGTGTACCGTATAGCATATAATTTACGAAATCTTTATTAGGAAGCAAAGCGTAAATCATATCCGTATAATCGCGAAGAAGTCGTTAAAAACGGCTAAATATTAGCGCCGGATGTCGTATTTACTTTATTTGTACTATAATCCGTAGTTCTGGTAATAAGTATACGCGTGTAAACCTAAACCTCAACATAAATGAGGTTTTAAAACAATTATCTACAGCCTATTTGACGTTTAACATTTAAAACTAGAGTAAGTCGAAGTATTTACAAGCCGTTTTCCAAGTTTCATCGAGTGGGGAAAAAGCGTGTAAACGTAGGTTGTCGCCGTAAAAAAAGCAATAAAAGTTTGGCGTATTACGTAAAGAAGAATGAACACTCGAAGTGTGGCAGGTTTTATGCCTGCTACCCTTATGCGTTCCGATAGCCTACAGGCCATATAATCCTAAACTAGGAATGAAGTTCCTAAGTAAGTTTACGTATTAAGGGAGAAACATGGAAATTATAACTAATGAAAGAGTAGAAAAAATATTTCGTGGCGATCAAAACGCTTATCAATAAATCCGAATACATTAACTGGAAACTAAGCTGTATTAACAAGAAGCGCAGCAAATAAATCAAAATAACTAAAGACGGTTAAGGTAAATATAAGGACTATAACTTTAAATATATATTCTAATAGTTTACCGTCGTTTGGATTTATTTAATACTACATCGCGTTTATATTTAATACCCCAAAAGTAACGGTTTTTGCATCCCTTCGTTTCGTAACGTAAAGTATTAAACGCTAAACATAGTTTCGGGCTAGGCGTAAATGCCCATCCTTGTATTCGGCCGATTTATTACTTTATTTCAAAGTATAGAGTACAACTATATTAGAAAAATTTATAAACGTCTTTTGTATTAGGTGACGTAGCCTATTTACTTAATTAAAACCTATTGTTTCGTTAAATTTTTAAACAGGTTATAACTGGCTTAAGGATTATTACGAACCCGTAAAATGATTTTTACGGAATAAACCGGTCTCATTTCGTCGTTGTCGCTAATAATATTAATAACTTGAGATTAAAAGTAGCGGGTTCATTAACCTGGGAATGAATTAAAAAAGGTTCTAATAAGAAAATTTACGTAAAATCGGAAGTGTTTCTCTCCTGCGATATTAAGTTTAATCATATAAGAGTCAACTATACGTGTTATATGGTACTTATATTAAAGCCATTTGAACGTTTTAGGAAACTCGTCCGGTTGATAATTTTTTAAAAATGAATTAAACGTAGGTATCGATTCGAAACCATTTCGAAAAGGGGTGACATTCATTAGCGACATCCTTTATACGTTTCTAGGTAATTTCTATTAAGACTGATACAAACTTTATAATCTCGCGGATACGTGGAACGAACTCCTAGACTCGTACTCGCGATTTTGTAACTAGGACGACAAAACGTTATACCAGTTATATAAAGTCGATATAATAGCTGTATTATTGAAAAAATTGAACTAATTTCGATAATAATAATATCCTTATTATTTAAAGTTAGTAAATAACCAGGTAGTAAATGACTTTAATTAAATTATGTATAAATAATAATAAAACGTAAATAAGTCAAAACCTTGTAATTAACACATTCGGTTATACTTTCGGTTTCGGGGTAAAACATAGTATTAAGCCATTACTCTACCCTTATTAACTCATGAAGGCGTTTTAAAAATCACCCAGTTAAATTCGACTCTCGGTCATTAAAAATCGTATAAAAATCCCGTAAAATTGTTCATAATAAGTTAAAAATCGTTTTACGTATTTTTAAGCATTTATAATAATCATGGCCTTAATGGTAACAGCTTTGTTTAAACGGTCCGTAATAATTATAAGGTAATGCGGGTCGTTAGTATGTTTTCCGAGAAAGTTAATCATGAAATCGATTAAATTTTCGCTTTCAAGCTATTTAAAAACCAGGAGGGGTTTTAAATTCCCTTTTCAACGGTGTCTTCAATAGGTTATACTTTTATAAATATGGTGATTTCAGAAAAAAACGACGGATTACGCGGTGTAATCCGGGTTGAAAGTATGTTTTAAAAATGATAATAATAATAAGGTCGCGGCTTGGGTAGCCAGTAAAAATTAAATCGAAAATAATTAAAATTAACGTAGTAATAAACGGCTTGTACATAAATATCTTAATACGGTGGCACAACCATAAAACCTTATTGTCGTTTACTAAATATTTCGAAATTCAAACTTTCAATATTTAGTCATCGGTAGTACAAATATCTGTAGGCAAATTTTGATCGCTTGGATTAATGATGTCCTAGTTACCTTACAGATTGATATTGGTGAAAGGTTTGCGACCACTTAAAATAAATTCGCTGGTAACGATAAACCGGGAAATATATCTACGAGAAAATGACTAGAAAACAGTTTATTCAGGGCGTAATAATTGGAATTCTAGGCTTAAAAAGCGTGGGTCGAAAAAGCCTGTTAAAAGATCTTAATTTCTCCATAATGATGTATTAAGTAGTATAAAGTTTGCCGCCCTATTGTAAACAAACCGAAAACGAAATTTCAAGAGGCGTTCGAACTAACGCATTTATCGTTTAAAAAACCGTTGTATAGTTATAAAGTATTTCACGATTTTATAATATATTAAAATCGTAAATAAGTGTGCCGTGTCCCAAAGATCTTTGCTTTATGCTTTGAAACAGTTTTGCATCCCGAATAACTTTTTATCGTAAATTTCTTAATTATATTTAATAGAGGACAAACGATGAAAATAATACGTTATTAGGCGTAAGTTATCGCAGTCGTCGCGTTCAAAAAAGCAGTCGTCTGAAGTCTAACTAAAACAATCAGCTTAAAAAAATATTGCGGTCGGGGTTCCATTAAGCGAGTATAGTTTCGGGGGAAAAGATAAACTTAAGTCATTCTAAAATAGCTTTTTTCTCAGGCCCCTAACGAAAGAAGGTACTTTTACCGGTTAACCGTAATAATGGTTTAATAATAATGAAGTAATCGCTAATGACATGCCGGTAGAAGTTAACGAATTTATAAAAAAACTCGTATGCCTAAAACTAATATAAAAGCAACCTATTTCCGGATAACACATGGTTTTTTTTTTCTTTTGGTTTATACCCATAGCGATGATAGCCTCGAAAACGAATTCAAATTATTTGGTATTTTAAACGGTGAATTCTTATTTGGATATATAAAACTTACGTATCGCAACGTTTAAAGCCTTAAGGGCTTACTTAACTTTAATAAAACTATTATGAAGAACATCGTTCGAATGAAGAAAAATACCGTTAAGGAGAGAGAAATAAAAAAATATCGAAAAAAGGGTGTAACGAAATGTTAATATACCGTTAAAAGGTATTTGAAGCATTAAAAAGTCTGAAAAGGGGAATAAATCATTCGAAATATCCGAAACGTATACAGAATGTGGTTTTCCACTCGTTTTCTCTTTTATTACGAAACTAATCAAAAGAAGTTTTAATATCCAACTTGGAAAATTACTTAGGTTGTGTTATAGGCTAGTGCCTGGCTAGTATTACTAGGGATCCAACCCTGGTAGTTCTACACACTCCTGCAATGCTTTAAATCAGGGAGAGAGCTGCTTAAGGATACGTTACATGACTAGAGAGAGAGTTGTACCATTTTAGCTCTATAGCTGCTCCTTAGCAGAGACTTTTTCTGTTTCTTCTTTATCGAGGTTTTTAGCCCAGAATCAGACCACTTTAAGCTGTAGCTCTGGCTTTAGTCCCTTTATATATAAACATCGATTTTTTTCCTGACGATGTTTTAATTACTCCTTATCGGTTATAGCTTATGGCTATATTTTTATTCTCTGACTTATCGAATCTTTACCTTTAGACCCTAAAGTAATTCCTTGATTCGCGCGTTAAGAAATAGGTTTAAAACGCTTTAACGGTTTAGTACGATTATCATATAACTTAATACGAAAATTTTACCGACACTTTACGTACAGAACTTATTGAACGGGATTAAGCCGCTCAGGGAAACTCTTTGTACTTGAAATAACGAAATATCGATACGTTAGACGTTTTCACGAATATAATTCGATAATTCGAAGCTATCGGTATGCTTACGTCTTCGAGTTAACTTCCCCTTTAAAAGATTTTCCTTACGTATGCCACGAATGACGCCGTTACTATACCGTTTCTTATTAGGAACCGCGTTAACTCCCTAAATAACGACGACTCCTTTAACTTAGACTACGATACTGGTACCGTTTATAACGGGCATTACCGACCTAAATGGAAACCTTTCAATTAACCTGTTAAATTTTCCGTTATTAAATTACGATTTCTAGTATAAAAAGTTATTATAATACGTAAATTACGTTCAAACCGAAAGTTTATTAGTATAAAAAAACCATTTTTACATTATCTTTGAATGATTAAAAGGCTTCATAAAAACCGTTATAAAAATTTATTATACCCGCGAGGGCGATAGCGATACTAACGATCCCGACGCTTTTATAGTTATATTTCGCGCTTATTATTACGACCCTTACGCGGTTAAAACAGCTATCGTTTGGTTTAAGAATATAGAATAAGGAATTCGTAAACGATTTTACGTTTTGTTTTAACGTTAGGAAACTCATATTCGGCAAAGCCGGCAATATAACTTAGGAATCCACTGCTAAACTCGTTATTTTAAAGGGAGGTGTTAATGATATATTGGCTAATACGTTGTTCCCCTCGCTAAACCGGCGGATCATAATAAATAGATCGTCCGCGTTTAAGTTATCGACGGGCGCCTTTATAATTTTCGTATTCGTTACTGTGATATAAATATTGTCGTTACCAAAGAAGTTTCCTGCAGTAGAAATAACAGCGATAATACGCCCGTTGGAAATATCTAGGGCGATATTATTATAACTAACGTAAGCGCATTTTAAGTAGCTTTCAAACGGCACGTCTCTTAGGTTAACTATGAGAAACTTTCCCGTTGCAAGGACCTCAGGTTATATTTACGTTTCGAAGCGGACGGTTTCCGGATCTGTACCTATTTATTGGACCCAGCGTAACGACCCAATAGCTTCAACGACAAAATAGTTATAAAAACCCATTTTAATTCGGCCGAAGACCTTATCGACCTCGAAATGGGAAAAGCGTAACTTTTATATATAATTTCGTATAGGAGTTAGTAAAGTTCTAATTCAAATTAATGACTTCGACTCAGCTTTTAAATAGCTTTCCGTTTATAATAGATTTACTTGTGGTTTAATTCGTTTCAATTACGTTTTAGTAAATATAGATTGTAAATATTATAACGTCGCGAGTAAATAACCTATTAATCATTTAAAGTTATCGTGTTTTCTATTCCCTTATAATGATTTAGCGTAATTATGTTTCATATTCACAGTTTTCTCTTACGACTTATTTCATTTGTACCTTTTTTAAATATCAACTTCGATAAATACTATTATTGGATATAAGCCTATATTATCTTTTCCTTGTAATACGACGTCATTTTAAGTAAGATTCAAATAAAATATTAATAAATTACCTACAAAGTTACGAAGTATATATTATTTTTAAGACGAGTTTGTTAATATTGCATTGCAAAACGAAGGTTTATACCCGTTTAGGAAGTACCGAAAGGAGTTAACGCCGTTATATTTCACGTTATTTTACGATAAGCCCATAAAGACCGAGCTATTGCTATGTAACTCACCGCTGTTTTCCTCGAAAATATTAACAAATCATTTGCCCTAAAACAACTTATTTCCGTTTACGATAAACTTACTACTAGTCTCAAGAAATTTTCACTTTTATTTGATAAAGCCTTCGGTAATAAACTATCTTTTTACCGTTTTAAAGAGAATTGTAAACTCCCTTTTTATATCAATGATTAAAGTTAATCTTATAAAGTATTCTAGGATTTTTATACGATATATCGCGTAAGGAGCTTTTTGTATTACGTAAGTCGTTAACGGAATCACTTACTTAAGATTATATTTAAGTAAGTAACTAATTATCAAACGCCTCGGTTCTTTTCGTTAAAAACCATTGAAAAGGGTTACAATTTTATGTCTATTATCGCCGGCCTAATGTTATTACGAAGGCAGATCGTTATCCGCTTCCTTTTATTACCAAGACGTTCGTAAATATTTCGTAAATTAAGTAGTTCACTCAATTAAACGTTGAAGTCATTTTTCATAAGTTTTGTATTAAGGAGAAGAATAAATTAAAAACTATATTTCGTATATATTTCAGACTTTTCAAGTGGTCACATATTTCTTTTAGTTTTTTTAACGCCCTTGCTACCTTTTAACAATTTATTAATAATTCGTTAGATATTTTCTTCAATATTCGTTTGTTCCGTTCATCCCGACAATCTTTTCGTTTATTTCAATGGTACTTTCAACGACTAAATAATTAAAGTTAAATAAATCCTTAACGTATTAAGCGTTGCGGTATTTAACTTGAATATTTTTAAATACGAGTTTGTTTTTTAAAAGACCAAATACCTAGGATTCTTTATTGAAACTGGAGTCGATATCCGTATAAACTTAGAGAGTCTACTCATTATCTGGAAATAAACAGCTTTTACGATAGTTTTAGAAGTACGGGGTTTTCTAAGGTTGGTAAATTTCTGTCGATATTTTATTCCCGATTATTCAACTTTTATCGGGTTATTATTATGACTAACCCGTAAAGGTACTTTATTTCGTTAAAAACTCAAAAAAATAAAAATTTCAATCGGTTTAAACTTATCTTTTTCTTGACTATCCTAACAGATTATAAAAACTTAAAATACTATATAATGATACGGTGACCCTTCAAATGATAAGTTTTTTATTTTAAACATTTTTGGTAATTTCGCTTTCGGTTAATATATAAAGAAGTAATGGATTACACGCGAAAAAATGTATTATCCCGACGAAATTTAAATATTCTTAAAGGCTTTTCGAACCTACTTTACTTAGGCCGAAAACTTTAATTATTACGTCTCGAATAATTTGTTTTTAAACCGTTTCCGCCTATGTTCGTCTTCTGGTTAACCGTCGCCAGCGAATTAATTTTAAAAACCCGTAAACCTTTTATTAATATTAATTTTTAAAGTTATTTTGAATACCGTTATTATATGCGATATTACTTATCCCCGCCTAATACGTACGATATGTACAGGTAACTAACACTTTTCAACAGATATCCATACGAATGACGACCGTACGTTAAAGGTGTTAATTTTGAAATACCGGGTAAACAACGATAAAGTTTTAAGGTTTCGCAACCGTATATAGGTACCTATTTACAAGCCGTTCATCACCGCGTTAATTGAAATTACCTACAATTCGTTTTTTACTGGCTACCTTAGTCGCGATGTTACTATTGATATATTTTATAAAACGTATTTTATGCTATTTTTCAATCATACGATCCGTCGATTTAACCGTAACTACGACGTTTATAGCCGTATAACCTATTGGAAATACCGTCGGAAAAGGTTTTTTGAACCCCTTTCGGTTTCCGAGCGGCTTTAAAACGAGTTTTTCGTCCATTTATAAATAATTGACCTTGAGAATATAAGAGTAACTTACGTTACCTTATAGTTATTACAAAACGTTTAAATAAAGTTGTTATTTTCGAAGTTATAATTATTATAAACGTCGAGGTTTGTGGAAAGCGGTTTTACACTTATTATTAGCGGTTTTATGGTTTTTCTTATACGTTTGTTAGCGACCGTGGTTCTTCTTAGACTTATCAATTTTGGAAACGATATTGAGATTTCATTCAGGTGAATTAGAGCCTAAACACCGCCTTTTACACCGAAACTAACGGTGTAACCGAATATGTAAATTAGGAGGTGCTTACATATTGATGTTTATTCGTTGTGTATATATAATTTAACTAAATTCGTTTATTAATCGATTATTAATTAATACTTAATACTTTAAGATACGAAGATTATTGATATTAATTTTATTTTTATTAGTTATAATTATTAAGTTGATCTTATTCATCCGATATAACGTTTTTTTTGTTCTGATAGCAATATTACGCGTAAAAGATAAAGACCTTATATAACGGATTAGCGAAGCTACGGAATTTGAATAAGCCGTAATGACGACTCCGTAACAACGTATGAAAAAATCCATTAATAAGCGACGTTCCCCTTCAGAACGTTTTCGAATTAACGACGACGTTAAGCTTTTTTTGAAAAGCTCCAAATTCAATGAAATATTTAAAAAATCAAATTAACTAGACTATAAATACCAGTTAACGCGTATTATTGACTCTCACGTTGTTGAACTTTATATACCAGGCGGAAAATATCTTCGATTTTATATAAATTAACTGGTTTAAACCGTTTCGAACCTGTTTTTAAGCTAGCGAACTCGAGATTTTCAACCGTAAGCTATAATAATTGAAAACAACGATAGTAAGGCGAAACCAAAATATTAAGTCGAAAGTATATTACAGACCTGTAATAAACCCTAAATGGAATACACCCGACTGAATAATTAACTGAAACGGTAATTTTTAGTTAAAAAAGTATGTTATATATACTTCACGTTACAACTGCTTTCAAACTTTTCTAATACCGTGGTATTCGATACCTTCGAATCACGTTACGGACCAGTTAAATACAACGATGTGATTTTACGCTTAACCCGTAAACGGGTATAATTTTACACTTCACTTTATCAAACGAAACGATGTATAAACAGTTAGTCAACGGATACTAAATAAACGTATTAATATTAATCAAAACGAAAAACAAATGATTATAACCGAGCCCCTATTTAAATATATCCTCGAAATCCAGGTCCGAATCCTTACCTAACATTTTCTTACCCATTTTCATAAATTAACTTAGTTTAGTATTTATATAACCTAGCATAGTATTAATACATTATGAAATTTTAACCAGCTTTTATATTACTTTTAATAACGCTTCTTAATTATTCGTTCACCGCTCCCCCTCCACGATTTGACTTAAGTATAAAAAGCTTACTTAAATATTACGTTTTTTGTTTATCAATTATACAGCTCATAAGCCCTTAAATCCTATGCGAGTAGCGGGGATGAAACCCCCCCGCCTCAGGTATTAACCTTACGTTACGTAACGCGACGGATTTTTATAACCTTTTTGATGGCGATTACCTAAGTTTACACGTTTTTTAGTTATTCTTCAGTATCTAGGAAGCGGTTTATGGTACGTAGACTTACCTCGCATTTAAAAGTCGAACGCCAAATACGCTTTCGATAATTTCTCAACAGCCTTATTTATATCCAGGTTCAAATTTAACGGCGTATACGTATAACTAAAATTACGACCCGTAACCCCAACGTAACAAAAACGGTACCGAACATCAATATTTAGCTACTTGTTAATAACTACTTCGTAGCTATTGGAATTACTTACCATTAATCTTTAAATAAAACTTTCTGAGATTATATGCCATTTTATAAACGTATTTATACCATTTATTTTCAAGTTCCGTTAAGGTATATATTAAGAGCCTTTTGGACAAAAACTTTAACTTCAAAAGTAAGGACTAAGTAACTTTAAAATATATGATTGAAATTTTAATGGCTTTATTTACCTCATAAGCGTATTAAAAATTTATTATAAGGGTAATAAGTAAAGGAAGTAATAAAATTATAAAATGAATGAGTGTTATATTAGTAGTTATAAGTATTAACGTTATACGAAAAAGTTAAAGTTTAAGGAAAGGATAAAGTTTATCTTTTTCAATTAGGACTTTAAGAATCATTTATAGGTAAGGGAGGGCGTTAAAGTTTATTTTACGTAAAGTTGGCCTAGTTCCTTTTATATGAAACCGTATTTTTTTAAAAAGCGCACGTACCTTCCTTATATTCACGGCGCCTTACCCTAAAATAATAAAAAAAATCGAGGGAAGAAACTATAAGTGTATCTTTGGGAGTAATATTACAGGCTAATGCCTGGCTAGTATTACTAGAGATTCAATCCTAGTAGTTCTACACGCTCCTACGGGCCTCTAAAGTAGGTGGGGAGCCGCTTGAGAACACGTCACATGACTGAGGAGAGGGCTGTACCATTTAAGCTCTATATCTGCTCCCTAGTAGGGACTTCTTCTCCTTCTTCTTCATCGAGGCTTATAGACAAGAATCCTTCCATCTTGAGCGACAGCTTCGGCCTCAGTCCTTTTACAGGTTGGGAAATATTTGTAAACGTTTTTTTAATAAGTGGAAACGCATAACGATCTTCCTTTGTAATAACGTCAAGTCGACGATGATCAATATAAAAACGTAATTTACTTCCAGGGCTTTTAATGAAAAATAATGAGTAATCCGTTAAGTAGTTATTAGTTCGGATATAGCATTAATAGAGTAACTCGGTTAATCTTTTTCGTAATATAAGGAGTTTTTTACGAGATAAACCGTATAATAAACCTTACGAGACCTTTAAGGGTTCGTCCAAATTATTGGTATAAAAGACGATTTCGTAATGTGCTTTGGAACGGTAAGGAGTGAGCTCATTTCAGAAGGTTTTATCAAATGAAAATGCGAGTTACTTAAAATCGTCAGAGAGTTTGTTGTTAACGGAAAGGTGTGATTTTGAGGTAAATACTTTATTAATATCTTCGAGGGAAACGGTGGCGAGTCGCATAGAAACTACTCGGTTTCTGCGGGCTTTTCGTAGTATAAAGTGAGATATAGCGGCGCCGACTCCTTTAATCGTTTTTTAAATAAGCGTAAACCCCCGTTCCCAAACGTGATAGTTACACGTTCGTTTTAAAAGTAATACATATTTCGAAACGATATAAGTCATTTATTAGTACTTTATCTAGAGTTTACTTAAAATAACGTTTTATTATGAACAAGGGATAATATAAATATAGATTCGGTAGCGGTATTTAATGAAGTCGATATTGAAAAAGGGTTTCAAGAAATAAGTTGTAAGGAAAAACCGGGTATATAGTATATAGCTTTGCTAAGTTATCAGATTCAAATGGGGATACGCAGTAACTTTAACCGATTCGTATGCTATTTATTCACGATGTTATAACATTTATGATCTATATTTATTGAAGCGTGAATAAAACAAACAACATTTTAAATTGAATTTACTATAAATAGGAAGCTTTTTGAAAGTTGGGACGGAGTTATCAAGTAGAATTAAAGTTATACCAATTTTTATATGCGATTATATACGCAAATTACATTTTTTTCATTCTAAAAGTTAATAAGATTTTCCGTCAAAATAAGGTGGATCTTTATAATAGCTTTGGAGTTAAAGCCGCTTAAACGTTACATTGAATTCAATAGATAGGTACGGATATAATAGCTATTCGCGTTGAACCGTAAATATAGGCTAAGGTTTTTACGACAGGAGAGTTACGAATAATTAACTCAAGCGATGCGTGGCTTGGGAGAAGCTTGAAAGGCACTTACGCTAGTTATAATAACGTCGTTCTAGCTATTACTAACGGGAACGTTGCTATTATCATTTCTATTATATAAGACGCTTTTAATAATAACGTTAGTATCCCTGTAATGAATACGAAAGTTGTAAAGTTTCCCTTCTATAAGTTAAACGCGAACAACTAACTTATTATAATCCGCCGGTATATATAAAAGAAATTACTTATTAGTTAACGTGTCGTTAATAGCTTTCTTTTAAATAGCAAGTTTATCGGTAACTTCCTAGGCTGTACCATTAGATTTCATAAGTAAGGCTTTCCAGGCGTTAAAAAAGATGTAAAATCGCTCGCGAACTTTTTATTTTGTAAACGTGAATCGAAAAATAAGGGCTTTAGCCGCGTTAATAATGTAGTAACAGGCGTAAAGTATAAATATAAAGGTATTAGGATCGTTAGAACCGCTGTCATCGCCTCATGTATAATAGCTTTTTATTAAGGTTTTAATAGGTCATTTTAAATTTTTGAAAATAAAAAAGTAATCTTTTTGATATAAATAAACTTCTGGTATTGACGTAACTTGCGTAACATCGTGGCTTCTTATATTAGAAATCGGAATTTAATGTCTGAAAACTTAACCGACTTATTGAAGATCGTTGTTAACGCCCGTCGAATAGGGCGCCAGTATCGTAATCGAAATTGACGGAATTTAAATCTTCGTCGTTTGGAAAATTAACCTGGTCCTTGATAGGAAACAACGTAAAAACTCCTCCATTCGTAAATTATATGGAAAAAACCTTTTAGGGGAAGGGTGTTGTTCCGAAAACGTAAGCGTATCAATAACTTCAAGTTATTGAATTATATTTTCAACGCGTTTAATATATTAGTGATCCGTTTTTTTAAGTATAAAACGTACTTTCGAACGACTTATTTTCTTTTACGGGATTTTATACGTAAAAAGTCGATAAAACGTTTATATTAAGCCGTTGAATAATCGTATTAAGTTGCTAAAGCGTTTCAAAGATGCTTCACCACGCGTACTTCGAAAACTTACTCCAGAGCCTAAAGGTATAGATTCGAAAGATAGTAAGATAATAATATAAGCTTAGGCTATAGTCGTTAACAAACAGCTAAAATAACGTCGGAAAATGATTCGAAGTTTATATGTAAAGGGATTGAAACAGGAGCTGTCGCTAAATATGGTCGGATTATACCTATAAACCTCGATAAAAAAGAAAGAAGAAAACCCCTGTTAGGAATCTATTGTGGAGCTGGTGAAGATCTTGTAACCCAGTTACGTAACATATTAGAAAGTGTTCCCATAAAGCTTCCAAGCGGCTCTAAAGGACTGTAAAAACGTAGACAATGACTAGAGTTGAATACCTGGTAAATTCTAGCCAAGCACTAGCCTATGTCATAAACTCGTTAATTATATTGTAATTGTTAATAATCTATTGACAAACGGCTCGATACCGACATGTAATATCAATTTTATATAATTTACGTAACCTCTAGGAGTACTGATCATACGTGAATGCCCTATAACCTAACAACGTATCGAAATAAATCTATCGAAAAATTATCCGAAATTCATTTTGCGTTTAATACCTAAAACATAAATAAGCGACCCGATTCTGAGAAATTTCTCGTTATATTAGTACCAATCTAAAAGAGTATAAATTGAAGTTGTTATCACGAAAATTGGGTATGTGTCCGACGTTTTACGAAGTACAAATTAATATATAGTGCGGAGATCATACTGTTACGTTTACACTCATTCCTTGGTCGATATTATAGTTATTTAGCGTATGAAAAAGCGTGAAAATCGGGTAAACAAGGAATTTGGGTCCTAAAAGTTAATATAACGACCAATAAACAGCTAGTAAACCTATTGAAAAGTTAAATAGGAGTTCGCTGAAGTTACCAAAATCATCAACAAAAGCTAAGTTATTGAAAATAAAAAAGAAGTTTCTTACTAACGAAGGGTTTAACCTTAACTCTGACGATAACATTAGCAAATATAAAGATATAATCGAGTAATTCACGAGTAATATCGGCTCAGAAAAAAAAAATTCATTATATTCGGTATCAGTCAAATATCTGTATACAACGAATCGTTAAATACATAACAGTTTGAATTAAGGCCGTTTGTAATCCGGACGAAACTATGTCTCATCATTTTCGATTAAATAGTGAAAGGATTTCAAAACGCTGAGGCCTACAGTTTTGGAAAGTTGGAAAACGGCTGTTAATTTTAATAAACGTAGTTTATACATTTAATTAAAATTTGTAGTTTTCAAGGGTTCCTTACTGAAAGGGAAATTTATTTAGGGGTTAATTTGAGTGATTCACATTCTTTTCACGTAATATTATAAATCGGCTTCACTGTCATTGCCGACGATATCCATTGCGACTAGTCGGTAATTACGAATTTATTAGCTTGAATATGGGTCGGTAATTGCTTGAACATGTTAATCGACACAAAAACGAAGGTATTTTTCACCCGAAACATCCAATGAGACAACATAGGAATCGATAATGTGTTATTCGGTATTTATCGTAAAACGAATTCAGTCTCTTTAAAAATTAGGTTGATTTATGTTTTTTTTTTTTTTTTTTTTTTTTTTTTCCAAAGAAACATTATTCTGAACTTTGAAATGTAAGGACAGAAAACGATACATAGTAACAGATTTTGACATACGTTGTTAAGTAATTACTATTACTATTTTGACGAATTTAATTACATCACTAATATACTAAACTAAGTTTTTAACCTTTCTATAGTACATATTAATCAACTTGTTTCATGCAGTATAAACGTGATAATTAAGTATTAAACCGGTTATATAAGTTTAACGAGTTAATTATATATGATAAAAATTGATTAATATCAATATTTATAATATTTTCATTATTTAAAGTTAATTTATAATCAGGAAACAAATGATTTTAATAGAGTTTCGTGTAAATAACTAAGGATCTTGGATATGATGGAATTTATGATTGAATTATTCGGTAACTGTTGAAATAACAGTCAATTGAAATATAGTCAAGTCAACTATAATTACAGTTAGTTCATTGTACTGACTGAATATTGATTGCAATTTTTGGGATTAGCTGCAAGTCTAATGCAGTAAGTGCCTACTTCAATGGGGAGCACGAGCCAAAGCAGTTGAACATACAAATTAGCATGTAGACCGGCTAGCGGTCTGCTAAACATAGAAGTAACCACATCACCACTTTCAATGCAGCACTAGTTACTTCGACCACAGAAATTTGAATCGATTACGTTACAATAATAAAAACCGATATTTACAAGCAGACCTACCAACAGTAAAATAATTTGTTTCAGGGTAGAGTGCGGGGTTTGGGCGTTGTTTTACCTCCATTAAGTCGTAAAAGCGACCTTGAAAGATATTTGTTTAATTTGAGCATCAGTTGTAAACAATAATACAGCGAAACCCATAGAACAATTAGTAGTAACTTTAACACCACTTTATATAAGTTTCCACATTTATAGTTTTAATTGCATTCAAGGTAGTGGTTTTTATTAAACAGTTTGTTTCTATTATAAAACAACGTGGGTTGTTTGCTTGTTTTTAGGGGACATAAACTTTAAAGTTAATGAACAATTTACCTTCAAACGGTTTATAACTTGGTGGGAATTAAAAAATCTCATTTTAGTAATGTTGTTAGTCAACCGTGTACCAACTAATATCATAAATACAATAAAAGTATCAATTAATAAGGTGTAATAAAGATTAAAAGTCCGATTTTAATAATATATTGATGATAATGTTGCAACTAAAGTATACAGTAATCAACGAATTGTACGTAACTTGTATTAACATAGTTATAAACGGTCTGTAAATCGGGATGCAAATACGGTGGCAAAAACGTAAAACTTTGTTATCGTTTATCGTATATTCTGAATTAACATTGGAAATTCCAAGTTATCTTTTACGCGAATATGGACCTGAAAACAACGATTAACAATACGTATTTTACAAACTCAGCAGAGATATATCATATCTCGAATGATAACGGTGTCTCACTTGTTTTACATATCGTTGTTGTTGTTTATAAAAACTTTACGGCTTTGGGGGATAAACTTCCCAACAATAATAAGTTGGGAATTACGTTAGCTCGGAAGCTATGAAGAAACCAGTTATTCAGGGTGAGGATCAAAGAGGGTTTAGAAAATATTTTGATTTCGATGTAATAGTAGTATACCAGATAATAAGTAATTAGCCTTATGATTATAAATAAATTTGAAGCATAATTTTTTTAAAAAAAACCTTAATTGGCGGACATAGTTTTCAGAAAGTTGTTTTATTACTAGAAAGTATTCCAAATTCCTATAATTCGTAAAAATATTGATCTGGTGGTTGGTATTGCTAAGCTCCACATTGAATAATTTTAGGTAGTTTATGATTCTCAAGAGTTAGTCGTTATAAATTTGGTAATTTTATTTAGCAGTCGATAATTGAATGATGTAATACGTCATAAAGTGGAGGGTGTCGTAGCCGTCACCGTAAAATTAGTAAGCTTTTAAGGGATGTTGGAAGTAGTTGACTTCTAAACAGGTTTTTAGTTTAAGGTTCTATTGAGAAAATAAATTCCGCAACTAATAAAATTCTAAGCCACTTGGATATAACGTTTTTCATGTACCCCTAACTAAATAAAGCCCCTGTTCTCATTATCCTTATGAAAAAACTGTAAATCATAAAGTAATCCAGACTAAATGACCGTTACAAGTTATCGAACCTTAAAGTCTCTTCTATTTTCAATACCGACGTAAAAGCTATTTACTTCCGGATAACACGTATATATTTAAAGTTTTAAGACGAGATATTACAAGGTTTTCACCCTGGTATTTTTCTTTTAAATATTTGTGATGAAATTCACTTCTTACTGAGTTAGCAAATGAAACTTTCATAGGGTACATTATAAGATATACCGAAATAGTAATATAAAATAAACCTTTTTTCTAGGAAATAATACGGATATTACTTTACTTATTTAGTGGGACCTTCGTTACGTTTTATTAGTTTTAATATATATATACCGTAAAAGGGGTTTTATGGGTTACTTATGGTCATTTTTCAAAGCCCTAAAAGAGGTTCTCAAAGTAGTATGAAAGGAATTTACTATATAGGTTGGAATCGAGTTAATTAATGTCTACTTTTCTAAATACAGTGAGAACGTTTACACAGATTTAACTATATAAATCGTTTACTTTCTTAAATCCGTTAAGTCTTTCTGCTTTTCATTCATAAAAAATGGTTGAAACTATTAAATAATCTTTACCGGCTGCAATTTCGTGACAATGAGGATTTATAATAGTATATTAATATACATTGCATTTGTCCGGCCTAATACTTTCATTATACGGTTTTGGTGAGGTATTATGCTTTCAAATAGTATATGACGACTTCCTAATATTACAAATATCACGAACTATTCCCTTCTATTCATGGTAATTGTTCGGCAGTGGTTGAATGAAATGGCTTAAAATACATTCTCGTTTTGAGGTACCGATTAAAAAAGATGAAACTTTTCAGCAAGTCTTATTATAATACGAAGGTGGGGTCAGAGGCTTTGGTTAAGGAAATATTTACCATTAGGCCCATAAAAACTAATATTCGCCTAATTCAAAAGTTTCGCGAAGTAAAACCCTTTTACATTCATATCCAATAATACTTTACTGGTAATGACGCGGCTCGACCCGTATTTTTATACTTATTTTGAAATCCGAAAGCTAGGTGATTAGATATATTAGTAAGTTTCTATTACATAATCCATCCCTTCCTGATACTGTTTTATACAGGAGCGTTAACATTACCAACGTTGGAGTGAAGGCAGTTATACAAAACTTCGTTGGAAAATGTCCCTCCCCATTAGTTATAAGATCCATAATTCCCGAAATATACGAAAATTTTATTATGACAGGGAAATCCGGCCTTTTTTAGTTAATAGACTAATTATAAAGTCTAAATCCAACTAGATTAAATTAAGGATTTTCAAAGTTACAAAAGCCGATTTTAGTTCATGAAAGTTTTCAATAATTGAAACTAAGCTCGTTTTAATAATCATAACTAAGGCTTCCCATAATAAGGGCCCCCTGACATTGAATTCGACTAAGTTTATGTTCAAATTCGAATTCTCTTTACTCTCCAGCGCTTATTTCGACCAACATGATATAGCGAGCTATACCAATTAAAGTAATGTAATAAATGAAAACCTTACCTCCCTCCCAAACTTAACTCATTTTGATATATAGAAATATTAAACACGCCTATATCGAATATATATAACTCGATTAAACGTGTAAGAACGCCGAAAATGAATACATGGTTTACTATTACCTGAGTAAATGTACGTAAAATGGCAACCATATACTATGCTATCTTTATAAGCTACGCGGATAAGAGCTTCAATATTATTAATGTATAAAAACCTTAATATGGTAAAAATAACAAAAATTAGGGTTTTACTTAATGTTATTCGGTTGACGATCTTTTTTCGCTAATTAGAAATTGAGAGAGATTCAGTTTCATGTAAAAAGGCCGGTATAAGCTATTTTTAGCAACCCAACCTCGAATCCTATCTTACGTTCAGAAAAGAAATTCTCTTACCGCTCCATAATTACATCTAAATCCCGAGAAGGACCTTCTATAACTATGTTTCAACGATATTAATATAATGAACAAATATCCGTATTGATTTATTAATAGAAAATTAACAGAAATTTACAACTCATTACCTGGATTTGAAACTATTATCAGTAGGGATTGAAAACTTTAATATAAAAAACAAAATAGATTTTAAACTATATGTGTAATAAACGTGCCTTCAATACCTGGTTTTTTACAATAGATATTCAATTCAATAGTAATATGAAATCCTTACACATTGTTGAAAATATGTTTTAAACCTTATATTTATTAATATTAACAATACCAATATGGTAATACGACCTAACCTTAATAAAATTTTAATCATAAGGTTTTATTGAAGACCTTCCTAATACGAGGGTTCCACAAACCACCAATCACACTAATTATGATGCCGAAAGCCAACCAACCTAGATTTAGAAACCTGATTGCCATTAGTAAAGCATTTTGACCACCTACCTCCAATATCGAGGATAAAATAACAATACACTAGTAGATAAAGTCTTTTGCCTAGCTATGTATAAACACTTTGTATGTGGTCGAAAGGCCCGCTATAATACACATAAAGGCTACAAAACCGTTAATCCATGAATTAAAAAGGCTTCGCCACTATATAAGGAAAGCGGAAACAACGCGGCCACGCCACACGAGGTTCGTTAAATGTAGGAACTTTTTAACCGAGATATAATAGGGATAAACAGATTTATAAAAAGCTGAATTCGACTAAACCGCTAATCTAACGAAGGTATACTTGATTATTTACTGGTATATGTCCCCCTTTATATTTCAAGCCCTCTTATTTGAAATAATAAGTAACTTGCATTCAACGTTTGTTCATAAATCAAAATTTTTTAAAAAAAATATCTTCAATAGTTTCTTAAGCAAGAACGACATCGATGATAATCTTTTTAACAACTAATACGGGTTTGAATATATCAAACCTTGAATATCAAATATATTCAATAAAAAGATCCGTCGTAATATTATTTAAGTACGTAATAAATCGGCTGGACCTATTGGTATTACTATACGTCTTATTATGGTTTATTGAATTTTTATTATAAAGCCTTTCCATACGTTTTATAATCAATATTGACGATTCAGCATCTTTCCATAAAAATGAACATAATCATAGGTATTTATAATATCGAAATTAGACTACTGAGCCTATTCAAATTACATTAATGCAAATATTACTTTTTAATCCAGATATATTTTTAAGGGCAAATACGTATTGTAACTAGGGTTATGTTCTTTTCGTTCATCATTTGAAGCCTTACTAACCCTAATATGAAGGAGGAACCCCGAAATGATTCGCTTCAAACCTAGTTACGTCCTTATATATAACGTCGAATTCGCCTAGATTGAAGAGAAAGGCGTATCATTCTTTTCACGTAATATATAAATAGCTTTGGACTCCTTGCTTTATAACTATTTCATTAAATAAACAAGGCGTTGGAAATTTCATTAAAGCCTATTCACCTTAGTTAAAGGCTTTTTAATAAGTAGGTTGATGAAGGTTTGTTATCAAACGATAATCATAAGATCTTCAAATTTTAATTACGATAAACTATAAGACGACCTCCTTTACCTAGTTCTTCATACAATTTATATAATAGATTTATCTAAACTTTACTTCAGCAGCATTATGATATACGTCAATAATGGTCTTTTTCATGGATTCCAAATTTATTCAACTTGATTATTAAATGATTTAAGGCTAACTTCAGGAATTAGGACTAGTAGGCGACTGATAATAAACTTATATTTGCTTTGAAAAAGTCTAGAATTTAATATATTACTTAATATTAAAGTCATACCAACCTTAAAAAATGGGGAAATCCTAACGTTTTGATTGTGATAAAACCAGCATATTCGATTATAAACCTATTTCCAAACATCAAGTATCTTAAAATACAATAACTGTTGGTAGGGCCTTAGATATTTACCACTTTGTTGATTCGAATCGTGGTCGAAGTAACAGTAGTATTGCGAGGTTGGATGGTGTATATATTGTTCTTGGTTTAGCAGACCGCTAGCCCGTCTGCACTGTAATTTGTATTCTAATTGCTTGGTCCGTGCCCTAGTGTGAAATGCAGTATACTGCACTCAACTTACGCCCAATGCAGTAAGTCCACACAAAGTAATACACTTGCAGTACGGTCAACTTTACTGTAAGTAAAGTTGACCTACTGCAGTGTATGAAATGCTATTCCAACAATAACTTGAGTTTTCATTCGATCAAACCTCATTAAAAAGGTCTACATTAGAAAACACATAGCAAGGGTGTTAAATATCACACTATATTGTAAGGATCTCTTACATACAAGACACCAGTCTCTATTACACCCTATGCATACAGCTGCTACTATAATAATCGTATCTATACTTATATACTACTTCGAAATTTGGTACTATAGGTATAAGCGAAAGGGTTTCAAGAAATAAATTATGGTTTCGTTAATTGTTACAGCGAGGGAGGTCACCTTGTTATATAAAATTTCGTCCAACGTCGCCGCCCTTAAAGATTTTGGTTAACCATTTGGTAAACTTGACCTTAACTAATAAATTCTACACTTTCATTACTATTTAAAATCCCTTCACGCCGGACACCCTCTTATACAACGTATGGTAACGGTATCTACTGTTTTGTCGCTAGGGCTCACGTTTTGAACTTCTACCATTACGCTAATCGTTAAACAAACGATTTATTACATTATAACCGCTCCCTAACTCCTCACGAGGCTCTGGGCAGCTTTAACGACTAATAATATTCCCGCCGATCTCGAAAAACCTTTTCGACTACGGTGCCAACATCCGTAAACTAAGCTCTAACTACGCCCACTTATAACTGACAGGAAATTTCCCAGTTTTCTATGGCCCATATTACTAATCATGTCATAATCCTCCGGATTTCTCAATTACCCTATAACTACTTTATCAAGAAACACCACTATCGTATTTTTTAAAACTTGATACTTCAATCTATATAAAGACTACATTATCATATTTATTGACGGATCCGAATAAATTTATAACGGGTAACTAAAAGTTGGATACGGGTATATAGTTTATCATAATGCTCTTATAATAACGAAGGGGCTCGGCGGGCTTTATTCTACTACATATGTTCTTCACGCAAAAGTTATCGACTTATTTTAAAGCCTAAAAGTAATTACCCATAATATAATAGGTAAAATTATAGTATATATCGACAATATATTTATAATATAAAGCTTGAAAGGTGATCCAGTTACCTTGTTACCATAGGTTTTTAGAAGCTTCCATGTTGTAACAGAATTTTATTTTAACCTCGTCACTGTAAAGTATTGTACAGAGTAAATAGGTATTTACGGAAACCAAACCGCGGATAAATCTGCGAATATCGGCGTTTGCACTTTTCTTCATTTCTAAAATAACAATTAACCCTTGATTAACGAAGTTGAATCATATTTTGAAATTCATTTCAAGGCGTAAAATTGGAATAATATAATCAGAATAAGGGTAAATAATCACCTTAATATAAAAGCCTGAGCCTTACGTACTCGATGAAACCTGGTCCAAAGTATCATAAATCTCGTCCTTTAAAACTTTACTCTCCTTTACCACCATTTTGAAAATACAAATAACATTTGTATTCGAAACAAAAAAAAACGAAAAGTAGACTACCTTATTTATTATCTCGCCTCTTTGAAAATTTGGATATTATAACCATGACCTTACAAAAAATTCGTCAAATAAATAAATACATAAAGCTTATATATACAATTTTTTTTCGAAACCTCAAATTTTTCGAGTATTTATATATATTACGAATGATTTCTTGAAATCAAAATAAAACAGCATTTTAACTTATAAAGGTTTATGTTTCTGCCCGCTGGTAACGAATACGTTTTACGCCTGTCAACAATATTTATATTTTCGACCCGGCAGTCTACGCTATATAATATTCGACCAAAATTTTATCCGTCCAACAATTCCACTACCGTCACCACTAAGGCCTTTATTGCTACAACTTATCAGCTGCGTCTATAACCAATAAAGGGGGCAAAGCTCGAGGATGAATCGAAAAAAAAGGCGGACCCGACGGTGAAAGAGGAGACGAAAGCGGAAATACAGGCGTTCGATACGAGTTTAGTAGCCAAAAAAAAACGTTTTCTCGTTGTTGCTAAAGTCTTCATCCTCGTTGCTAACCCCTTCTCCAATAGTGGTATATCCATGCTAACACATTAACGCCGCAGCCTCAGCATGAGTCGCGTAATATTTCGCCGCTTTAACAGCGACGCTAAAGGGTCGCCGCAAAGCGGTTGGGCGTTTGGAAGATGTCTTCACGATGACCATGACGCGGTAATTAACTAAAAAGCCCGTAACGTCGACATGAATGGAAATATACCCTCCTCTAAATTTAATTATTATCATTGATCAATATTCAATCCCCATTTATATTTTCTTCGTAATAACAAAACCGATACTAACGTAATAAACATATCAAACTCCCGACCCTCCCTTCTTAATACAAATCCGGCTACTTACTTTTATTAAAAGGAACTTAATATAATCCGTATAAAATTATACCTAGCGGGTTTATACGAAACTAGTAGAGGGTAAGGGGGGAGGGGGGAGGGTAAGGAAAAGAAGGGGGAAAGAAGCTGTTACGGGTTATAAAAGCTCGTTTTGGGGTGGCAAGTTATTGGGGGGGGGGGGTCTAAAAAGCGTATATAGAAGCGCGCGATACGTGAAGGACGATTTTGACGAATAGATACCACTGTATACGTTGGAATATAGAACTTGTTTACAAAAATAAGCGTTACAGGAAACTAAGGCGTTGGGTATAAGGTGTAAAGATACTTATTAACGTAAATATAATTTTATCGTTATATAAAAAACAGGTTTGAAATTAGCGGCTATTTAAATAAGGAGTCTCCTTCTATTTTGTGACTTAACGTATGAGCCACACCGCATGTAAGGGTCATTTGAATATTTTTTTTCAAAAATAAAAATCTATGATCCGCATATATATACGCATACCTATACACTCTTATACTCACACTTCTTCGCCTCTTTACGCGTTTTACTTTCACCTATTATACAGACTTTTCTTTCGTTATAAAGGCGTTATAGAACCCTATTTTCAAAGGCTCATATAGTTATATCACCGACGTAAATAGATATTAAACAGGGATTGAAACGGCATCCTTGTGTTACCAAACCAGTATTATATTCCACACGCCTATAGGTCTCTAGATTACGGGGCACCCTACGTGCTTGATTAGAGGGATAACACAGGGTCCCTCTAGTTCATATAGGCCCCAACGAAGCCTGCATTATAACTCCTCCCCCTCCTCCGCACTAGTGTCTATAGGGATATTTTGTAGTAGCTAGTACAAATCTTGGAATAAGCCCTGCCCAATGATAGTATAAGCAAAAAATATCAGTATCCTTTTGTAATAGAATATACTACAAATAAAATTTTATTTAATAACATGTTTCCATAATTCCGGAAATAATACCTTGAAACACTTGCTTTGCATAGCGATCGCGAATCGTAAACAAGTTTATAAGGCTATTAGTTTTATCATTATGACGAAGATAAGGGCCTTTACCTATTAGGGGATATAAAAATACATATTTTGCCAATCATTACGTCGCTTCAAATCTTAGGATTATAACTTTCTACCAGTTAATAAGCTTGTACTTGATATTCTCATCATCTGCCTCGAAGCCTTAAAAGTTGATAATATGTTTAATATATCCCAAATTGAAAATAAAAGGGTATTGATTTTGAAACATTGCCAGTTTTGATTGATATTCGTCAATGATATAACGTATTGACTAATAACCCTATTGTCTGCAGATCCAATACCTTTTAAAGTTGGTTTGGAGCGATTTACGAAACTTACTTAACGATTTGACGAAGGAATATCCTCTTTTTCACGTATTTTATCGTTCAGGTTTCCAATTTAACATTTTTGATTAATTTTACTACCTAAACCGACTATAATTACAAATAACGTAATAGGTATGCGCGGGGTCTTTATCCTCGTTGCTAAAGTTGTAAGTTCAAGGGTATATATTGATCGAATTCGCTACCCATGTCATGACGGTTGTATAAAAAGAATGGAATTGGCTTGAAACTATTCATAGGTGAGGTTAAGGTACTATAAGATGTATTTAAACTCTTTAAAACCCGTAACAATCTGACGGACTTGCTGGCGCGCTATTCTTTCGCCGAGTCCCATATTCCTCATTACTTATTGATCAAGTATTAGCTTGTTAAACATCTAATGAAATATTCCATACTATTTTCCTACTTGTTATATACTCTAATATGTTGGATCAATGAAATATATCCCAATTTATATGATATTAAATGAGATTAATATTGTATTCGAAATAATCTTGAAACACATCATCAATCTCCTGAAACAGCAAATAATTCGTTAAATACCAAAGGTAATAATACTCGACTTCACTATGAAAAATACTGGGAAATGGAAAGTAAAACCCTAGCAATTTAATTTTCATTTAACGGAAAATATTAAAGAAAGATCGTAACTTGATATATAACAATCTTTACGACTTAACTTTATACTTTTACATGCTACCCCAAATCTTGAAGTCATTCGGAATAGCCGAATAATCTGTATTTACCCAAGAAACATCTCCTAGGGGAAAAGTAATATACTTATCGGACAAACCTTTGGTGTTCTGTAACTCAAGGTATTAAAGGTATTCAATATATTATTAATAGGCAGGACGATTGCTTTTGATAAAGTTTTAAAAAGAAAAAGTTAATAATAGTACCTATAATGAATTCGCAAGTAAAACCGTTCCGTCCATATAATTTGGTTTGATGGTATTAATAGATTTGTTAGAACTATACTTATTAACAAACCTGATGATTTCTATAGACTCATAGTTTTATTAGTATTTAAAATTTATTTGGTTGTGTTTTTACTTACTCTATTGATCAATTCAAGGATTTACCATATATAAAGGGACTAGACCAAAGTTGTCCCCAAAAGATCGTCGGATACTGTTAATAATTCTCGAAAAAGATGGAGGAGAGGCTCCTACTAAGAAGCCTTCATAAAATCAACGATAAGTTGTAATATAGTCATGGATTGTTCACGTGGTGTAGCTATATTTAGAAGTACAGTGGGAATATAGTGAAAGTATAGTAATCGCTAGAATAAGATGACTGGCAACTACTAGCTTTAAGCATTAGCCTGTAACATTACCCTCGGCCCGCCAGCGTTTTTTTCCCCTTCAAATATCGAATTTTTCAGCGCATTATTAAAGGTATACGTGCGTAATAACAGTGGTTAACCTATTAACAACCGGCGTAAAGTGCTCTGATACGTTGTAAAAGATGTTGTTTCTACTATCAATCGTCAAACGCCCTGGCATATTATTGAAGGTGCTGAAGTTAATATCGTTCCCCCCTATAAATAGTTTCTTTTTGTGGTACCTTATAAACAGTTTAATTTTTTGGTGTTGATGTTTTTATAATTTCTTCCTTTAACAAAGAACCATTTATACTTAATTTTTACTTCACTATTTTCCATATAAAATTTAATAGTTATTAATTATTTCAACAACTGATACTTATCTTTTCATAGTTTAACTGAATAAAGTGTCGTTATCATCGTGTATAAGATAATCCTTAACTTAAAGGTTTTATTTTAACGATGTTTAACTTCCGTTGACGAGTGGTTTATTTTCTGACGTAAAATCTATCGATACATACTTTAATAGTATTCGTAGATGAATTTATTTCGAATGAATTGACCTTATAATGTATAACCCGCATAAGTTTTGTTTGGAAACCAATGGGAAATAGGTTGGATGTTTCATAATTATTAATAATTTACTATTGGACGGCGTAAATACTAACATAAAATATTAGCCTCTATTATTGGTATAACCGATAGAATCTGGGTATATATATATATCCTCTTGTATTTTACCCCCGATATAAATAAGGTTATTAAGGAGCTATCCAAGGCATATTTTACGTTTGACGCATAAAAATGGGATAAACAACCTCGTCTCCGAGTTACACACTCTCTACTAACTAATGACTAGATAACGTACAGACTTAGATTGTTATCGTTAAGAAGGCTATAAGAGTCTGTAGCGTTGCTTAACTTAAAAAAGATATGTGAGGTCAAAATCCTACACATCCATCTACATCTATCCTTTTCGGTAGTCGCCTCATTATTTAACTTTTAAACGAAGAGAATAAAAGTTAGTTAAACTCGGTTTAATTATTCAAAGCGATAATATAACGGTTGATAGGGGACTGTGGAAACTATTTAATATTTATGAGGGAGCTTGGTGAGGTCAGCCGCAAAATTAATGGAAATTTAGGAAAGTTCATAGAAATCCGCGAAAAGTTGCTGGTTGATAAAAAGATAAACTTGGATCTCGACGAAGGCATCGGCGAGTAAGAAATTAAAGTCGAGTAGGTTTAACGTAGCATCAGCAGCAGGAAAAATGAAAGTACGTACCTGTTATATTTGTAATCGGTAAAGTAGTCGCGTCAAAGCGGTTTAAGAAAGAAATGATAATTGAATTAAATCCATCAATAGACAAGAAGAAATAATTCTATATTCTTATTAATTGAGTTATAAAGAAATTTCAAAATTTAAGGGTTACTGTTTTAAAAAAATTTACGGTAGCTTCTAAGTTGGATAAACGTAATCTATCTATTTGACTAATACTTGTTTCGGGGGGGGGAGGGTTCCAACTCAAGAACTACCTATTTAAAGTTTAATACTAGCTTTCAATGTACTTTCGACGAAGTATTCGGGTTCGGTTCGCCGTTTTCATGTATGTAGTTAATAGTGAGTTATTAGTAATAACGGATTTATTGGAAGAAAAGCTGGTTGATAGTTACTCAAATAAGCAGGTCAATGGAAAAATAAAAGTATTTCTCACTCGGAACATAAAGTTCGATAATATAAGATTGGATAAAGTGTATCATTTGACACTTATAGTAAATATAATTCAACTTTTTCGAAAATTTATAGGCTTTTGTTGGAATAGCAGTCAAATTCAGTAAGTTCAAGTCAACTTAACTGTCAGTTTAGTTGATTTTAATGAATTAAAATTGGCTGCAGTTTATGAGACTGTACTGCAAGTGTAGTGCAGTAGGTGCCCACTTCAAAGTGAAGTACAAGCCAAAGAATTTGACCATACAAATTAGCGTGCAGACCGGCTAGTGGTCTGCTAAACTGAGAACTTACAACTGAACCACAACCAATTTTAATGCAGAACCAGTTACTTTGAGCACAGTGATTCGAATCGACTACATTTTAATGATAAAGGACTATTAATACTGATCATTTCTTATTAGGTTAATTATAGATAATCTTAGTAGAATAAAGAGATTCTTTCTAGTTACTTTTTACATTAAACGATGGTTAAGGGTGGAGGAAAGGTTTTTGCGAAGGGAATTTATATGTTGTGTTAGTTATTCGCGATAGTAAGTATAGAAGACTTATAGTTTATGTTAGTTGTTCGCAGAAGTTCATAAGTAAGCGACGTTATCGTTATCAAAAACACCAAGAAATCTTTAGTATCCCTTTTTAAAGGCGTTAATATTAACCGCCTAAAAGTTTTAAAGGTTATCAAATTAGTAAGTTGGTAAATGACTAAGTCAATACTATTACAGTAATAATTATTTCTGGTATTAATATTATAAATTTTCAATAGTGAAAACGATTAAGTCCCACAACCTTTAATTATACGAACTTTAATAAGAAAGTTACCACTTACCACTTGATATCAGACTTTTCTCCATTATAATTGTTAAACTCTATTACGATGACTTGAAAACGCATTGGAATTAATGTTGTTTCCAACTATGCTAGGAAGGAAGCAATTACGGCTCTCAACATCACCTTTGAACAACATTACGATGAAGACCTTTAATTTGTTAAACCTAACGAAAACTCCCTATTTAAACATCTTACCAATGTAATCAGCTTTTAAATTTTCGATTTGGACCCTATTGTAATCGTTCAAAACTAATAGGCGTGCGACATTATTGAAAAATACATTTGGGAATGGAATCTCAATACGTGAAAAATACTAAACAAACACGTATAAGTTAGGTTAAAAACTAAGCTCATCNAAAAAAAAAAAAAAAAAAAAAAAAAAAAAAAAAAAAAAAAAACTGTTAAGAAAGGAGAATAAGTTAACCTAGCTAACGTAATTTTTAAATATGCTACCAATAAAGATTTTTAGTATATTTCTAAACTTAAAGATGAAAGTATCGCTATCTACTGCATCCCTTAACGCTCTTACACGCGTTAGTAAGTATCTATTCAAGCCCAAATGAGTTTTTTAAACCCTTGTACGTAAAATTAACAGCATTATGCCATTGACCATAAGGAATTGAACAACTTATACGCTGTAAATCTTTAAGTTCACTAATTGATTAAACAGCAACCTCGATTTACCCCTTAACATAAAAAATAGTAATAATAATTTCGCGAATACCCTTAAGTGTATTTCTCCTAAGCTACTTAATACATACAATTTTCAGTCAAATTAAAGAAGAAAAGATTTTACATGCGAACCTATTATGGACACGATTACTGGATTTTCCCCTCCAAACTTAGCTAGAGATAATTATCTTGTTCACCAACACTTGATCTAGTACTAATCGAGTGATTCGGAGGGTTCTTACGACTAATATATTACCCTTCCACCTCTATATATACCCACAGTATATACGAATTGCGCAGTAATTGATATGTTTGTTAAAACCAGAGGGGGGAGGGAAGTACGACAATAAGTCGTATAACCTTCTCGATGTCAAGTTACGTCCATTTTTCAACATTTGACGCCGGATAAAAGTAAAATTATCAGGCTTTTACTACCTGCTTCCCAGTGTTCTTACCAGCCAAGCCAAAGATTACCAACTTTGGTACCTAACAAATTGCTTTTCCTTCCGTAAAATTTACGATAACTTTTAAGGTTACTTGGAATACAATGTTAGCCTTACCTTCGACTATACCGATTAAAATATTATTCAATGATCCTATATATTAAATCATAATAGAAAGATGGAAAGGAAGATAGAACTTTTCAATCAGATGCTGGACAAGTTAATGCTTTACTAACAAGCAATAGTAAACGTGGAAGCTGGCGAAGGCACCGTACACCAATAGGTTCAATAAGCTGTTACGAGTTATACAAAATTTGAATGCGTTTTAGAGTACTTTAAAGTTACCTGTAATGTGTTTTTTAGTCAGTTGTATTCCTTATTAGCGACCGTAAAGACTCGGGTCTTTAGTTCAATTAATATATATCCTTTAAATTCAAAATTTAACGACGACGAACAAGACCCCTTTTACGTATATTACATCGACCTCAGGTATAAAAGGCCCAGTTAGTAAGGCTAAGGAAAAGTACGAAACTAAGGATATAACTCAGCTATGTATGTAGGAAGATATCCTTTTCACTCAAGGTTTTGAAACTAATTAGGCAAATTTAATTCAACTGTAAACGATACAAAATAACATATTTATTGTAAACAAAGCTACTAATAAACACTTTACATTATTGCCGAATGCGAATTAAATAAAGTAATATATAATATATACTTTTCATTTGGTTTTAATTGGGAATATATGTTACGCGTTATAGAATTAAAAGGTAACAAGATAAAAGAGAAGGAAAATATGCATAAAGTTATCGGCTGATAAAAAGATATTAGTATCTAATAGGTAAAGACCCATATTTCCAATATAACGATAAAGACTCTGGCTATATATACCTTTTTACTATTTAATATCAGCACTTAAAATAGGTATTTTAAGGTATTATACCGAATATGAAAACAATACGATACTTAATAAAAGGCCATTCGTAATATATCGCGTTGAACAGGGGATACGAATATAGCTACAAAGCTTAACTATACGAATATTAGTAAAGTTAAGGTCGGTTTTAGCCGTGAAAAAGATCTTTTTTTTACTGTGATCAACGACTATTACCGTTGTCGTTATCCATATTTTTTTATAATTTAGAATTTTGTACCCCTTTTTTCTTTTTCCTGTAAGATATAAAAATCCTCAGCGTTAATATTAATATTAAAACTAACGAATTGGTTTAAGTTAAAGGCGGTAAAAGGTTTCTATTTAACCCTGAATAATAGTACCTTGAATGTTACCTTCGAAGGTTAAAAACAATGGTATTAAACTTGACAAAGTCGGCAATTAGTTAATTATATCTTAGGTTCCATTAATCGACGTCTAATGAGCTTCCTAAGGTGTTGAAAATGGTTAGTTAAGAAAATATATACTTGCTAGCGCTCAAAGTAATTAAATGGATTTGCTACCATAATCAAATAAACTTCAAATCATCTTTGGGGTTTCAATGCACGTTAAAGGAAAACTAAGACTCTAACTTTAATGTTTTTATAAACATATTTTACATAGATAATAAGATGGTACTTCACGTTATAAACTCCACTAGGATTTTTAAGTTAATAAATTTCTTAAACCGATAACAGTAAAGAAAACCAAAAAGTATTATGTATTTCATGGAGTAATACGTACTTTAGGTTACTGAATGTATGAATTGACGACGCCGGTATTAAATTTGTTACGATAAAGTTTTAAATTAATATTAAGTTGATAGGTGTTAAGTCTAAATAGGTTTTCGTTTAAATGTATTGGGGTAAAAGTAAAGTTGGAAAGGCTTAAGTTTTTTTTACAAAAGTCATATGATATTTTCATCTTAAAAATAAAAATATTTGCAAATTCAAAGGTATGACTTTAAATAGTGGTAAAGAGTATTAATGATACTATAAGCCCTGATAACAATATACCAATTTTTATGGTATTTAAAACTTATTGCGTATATCGAATAAGTCGTTATTATCGTTAAATATCCAAGAACGTATTATAATAAATAGTAAATCACAAGAAGAAATCGAGGAAGAAATCGACATTCAATTGGGTTAACGAATCCATTAATATTAGTAAAGAATTATTAATAATAAACGTATAGTTCTTCCTTCTTTAAAATAAAGTTCTTACGTGAGGAAAGTCAGGTGAATAGGATAGACCATATAAGATTTGAAATATAACCCAACCTAAACGTAGTAATTGAAACTATTAACAACTCTATTAGTTTTCGAATCATAGAAGTTACACCATATGCAAGACCCCTTAAGTTTGATAAAGATCTCGACATCAGTAACCTCAGAACAGAGCGCATTAGCTAATATAGTCCTTTCGAGCCGATCGTTCACAAGTTAATAACACGTCAAAAGCGTGGCCAACCACACAAAAAAATGTATAAACTACAGATGAGGATAGCGATAAGGATTGCAAGCCTGGAAAAATATAAACAACAGTATAAATATTGCAAAAGGGGAAATCTAACGGAAACCTTACCTTTAAGTTACGTACTAAAAACATTGTTCATATATAGGTAAGCTATTTAAAAAGAACTACTAGGTTAAGATTCACGGCCCTTTTATATGAGGGGGTTCTTAACTTGTACAGTTTATATAATTTAGAAGAAAAGATATCACTATTGTTTAGTTAAGGATAATTTACGAAATGAAGAGTAAAATCACGGACTGACCGTATAAAAAAACACATCTAATTAATTAAAGATTCGGTAGCGAAAACGAGGACAGAATCTTAACTAAATTGACTATAATTTAAAAATTCAACTAGCGTTAAATTGTCGTAATTCCTCCTAATTTTACCAATTAAGTAAAAGATTAGTTTACACTTAATAGCCGATATAAAATATAAATATACACGTAATTTGTTACTGGTTTTTAACGAATTATATAACTAAAACTTATGAAAATACTAAGAGGTTAGTTGTCGGCCGATATAGTAATACGTTATATCAAACCTTTATAAAGATTAGCTGAGGCAAGCATCAATTAATTTAAATTGTATTAGGTGTACTTTAGAAATAGGTTAGGTATAAAGACTTAAACTTTTTTCCTGTATTTGTTCATTATGGAGTTCAAAAATTCGGTATCGTAAGTATATCATCCGACGATACCCTTTTACTCGGAAATGTTAGATTTATAATATCGTAATAACGTGCTATCAAAACGTAAGGTCTTTGAAAAGATAAGCCAATCGAAACGTTAACTACGGCTATATAACTCAATATTAATCAATCGTTAATCCATATTTATAATATTAAATCTAAAAACGGAATTTATATTAACCTATGTTCAAAAGAGTAAGCTACGAACCTAACGATTAAGAATAAAGCCATCGAGGTAAAATTACAAAAATGCCTCGAGTAAAGGAAATATAAGGCTTATATTACTACGTTGTGTTAACCAGAAGTATCGTATAACCTATTTATTACGATATAGGTACAAAATTAACAAAATGAGGACTTTAATAATTTAAATAAAAGGATTAAAAAGCAAAGAAACCATTTAAAACGAAGTATTAATATAATTTTGATAAATTTAACGAAGATGAAGTTAATATTTTGTACGGATGGTTATGAATTAACAATACTAACTTTATATCGAAAATCGACGTTTGAACAATGTTTGTTAATTAGAAAAGCTTTAAAGAACAATTTAAATTGCTGAAACTTCGTATATTGAATATTTATCAAGTATAAATATGTAATATGAAGTGTGTTTGCCTTAAAAGTTCACGATACAGTAGCGAGCTTTAATATTAGTATAGTAACTAACGATACGTTAAGGATTATTACCAAATAGCTAGAATTATCTTCGATACCTACAATAATATATATAAATTCCAGAAGCCTTTATAAATAATTATTTAATTTTTTTCCGACTAATAAAAAACGGCTAATGAACGGCGTAATGGCTTTGATGAAGATATGAAAAACCCGGGAAATCTACAAGTTTTGGTAAATTCATGGTTAAAATAACACCATTAACGTTATAACTAAAGCTACGCCTAATAAAGCTTTAAAAAGGTTTGTAGTTAACAATACGTTAACCGTACGAATCAAGGGCTACGTAGAACGCTCTATACGTGACGTGGAGGAATAAGTTTGCCCTGGTAAACTTAAAAATTGCTAGGGTATTGATGTCGATTGTAACGTTGGTAAAGGTAGTGATAATAGCAGGTTAAACTATTAACAAAAGATACGTAAATGATGGAATACGTAATAAGTATAGATTTGTAGCAAAAAACCTGTGTATGAGAGTTGAGGAACAATATCTTTGAGAGAGGGAACAAAAGTATCATAAAGGGCCGTAATTAATGATGATTTTAGCGTACATTGATCGTAACTAATAAGGGGTTTGATTTGTTGATTCAGGAGGGATTTTACAGGTTGCCACCAATTAATGGTAGGCTATGCTAGCGTACATGCACAAAACAAAAAGCCGCCAGTATTGGAATAGGAGTCAAATTCAATAAAGTCAAGTCAACTAAACTGTCAGTTTAGTTGATTGTACTGACTGAAAATTGGCTGCAGTTTTTGAGACTGCACAGTAAGTTCAGTGCAATTGGTGCCTACTTTAAAGTGGGGCACAGACCAAAGAATTTGACTATAAAAATTAGCGTGCAGACCGGCTACCGTTCAGCCAAACTTAAAACTAACAACTTAACCACAACTAATTTCAATGCAGCATCAGTTACTTTGATGATAGTGATTCGAATCGACTATGTTGCAACGATAAAGGCCTACTAACAGCTTTTTTTTGAAAAAGTTAAATATTATCACCGATTTTGAATCTTTCGAAAAGAGAATAGTCTTTACTAATAGCTTTATTCATACGGTGTTACATAGCTATTGTTACAGCTTATATGAATTCCATTGCATTACGAATACGTTAATAAATTTTGAAGCTTTTCTACGCAGCATTTGAACTAGACTAATGAAATGTTAAACTGGTCATATAAAGTGAACATAATAGTTATAAGTTATAAAAATACATTAATACCCAAAATCGTCATATCTTCCTTATCGTATCATAATTGAAGAACAGAAAATAGAAGACTTGAATAGAGTTGGGCATAAATAACGAGAATGAAATACATTATAACTTCGTAATTAGCTCATTCGGTAGCATCATCCTTTTTCGAAGATATTATTCAGGTGTTATTTTACAACCGTTTAATTATAAAGTCTTTTTCAAAAGTTATCAGTTCAATTGAAATCACGGTTATTAACGAATATGCGGGGAAACCCGTAAAAAAGCTAATAATATTTTAAAACCCGCTTTATATAGGCTTCAGTGTTCATAATATTCATCGTCCTTTAGGTCACACGTTTTCTCAAGTAGTCCGTAATAACTATAAAATAACGTAGATTACCATCTGGTTCTTTAGTAGGGTTGACTATGAAGTTTACAAATAATTCATTGTCAAATTATTCGGAAACCGGTAAGAATTTAAGAAGACTCTCGAGACGATATCGTCAGTAAGCTTTCGGTTTACAAACATCACAGGTACGATGGAAAACATCAAATAACACGGTATAATATAGGTTAAAGGCACGATTTCAATTGTATGATGGTAATGACATTACGACCTTGGTGACCGGTAATGAATAAACTGTTTATGATTTAGACTAACACGATAACAAGCCAATCGTTGGTAGGAATTCAAATATAGTCGCAAAAACGTAAAATATCATGATTTTTTACCTTTTATTCCGAAATGGACACTCTAAATACTTGGTCTTCGTTAACTTAAAATACGGAAAAAAAGATTATAATTACCTATACGTCCCGTTTGAATCAAGCGCAAATATATAGTATCACAGGAAATAGCGGCGAATTAATTAAATCAAAGGTCATGGTTTGTAGAGAATTTACGGATTTTAGGAATAAATTCGTTGACAAAAATAAGTTGGGAGACATACGAGTTTGAAAGCGATAGGGTAATTAGCTATTTGGGACGAAGAAGTTGTAGTTCTCAGCCCAAAAGATAATGATTAGAAAGTACTATAGAAACGTTTCATTTCTATCGTAATATTATATCGAGTTTTGCATAATCCGTCTCTTTTTTATAAATAAGTTCAAAAAGAATTCGAAAAAACCATTCTAATTCGTGGATTTTCTTTTCGAAAAGTTGTTTTATTATCATAAATTATTCCATGTTATTATAGTTTATCAAGATGGTAAACTGGTTAACCGTATTACTAAACTCTGTTTTTCATGTTTTTAAGTAGTTTATAATACCTTTTAATTCCTTATCGTAAATTTCGTGATTATATTTGACTGATAATAAAAGATGCGAGTAATGCAGCACAAAGCGAATGAATATCTGTTCGTCGCGTTGAAATCAGCAAACCCCTAATGTACATCCAAAATAGTCGGTTTCCAACAAGGTTCTTCGTTTAAAGTTCTATTAGGCAAACATAGGTTTCGCGAAAAGCGAGAATTTGAGTCGCTCGAATGCGACTTTTTCCTTAAACCTCTAACGAAAAATGGATCCCTTTCAAGTTGACTGTATTCAAGAGCCGGCAATTATAAGTTAATCCCGAATAAATTTTCGGTGAAAGGTAGTAAACCTTAAAAACCCTTATACCCTTAATATCGAAGTGGAAGTTACCCACATTTGGATAACGCGCAGCTTTTGCGGATCTATATTTACGTCGACTCCGACTTTGAAAATGAACCTTAAATATTTAGTTTCCTGAACTTCGGATTATTATTGGCATACATTAAAGTTCAGTTTAATGGTGTTGAAAACAATTAGAATATATTTGATTTTAATATTTTCATTATCGAAAATATGGCGCTAATAAACTAATACGTAGTTTTAGTGAAAGAGTAGAACAACATCTAAACAAACCGTAACTAGTCATTAATATAATGCTAAAATTTAGCTGGTGTACCGGAGAAACCGAGAGGATTAACTAGCTACTCTAAAAAGCCAAAATGGGTACGAAAAACAGTTTTCGATTCGTTGCATTTTGAATACGAAGCTTATAAAAAGCTATTCTAAAATGAAATTTAGTAAACTTTTGAGTTTTTCAAATATTGGTAAACAATTTTTTATAAAAAGAAATTATTATCGATTAGTTTTCATAATAACGTTAGGTAGCTGATAATGGACGTAACAATGTAGGCCTTTTTGGTTTTGTTTGACGAAAAGTAAGAAGGCATGCTTAGTAGAGCTGTTAACATGAAAAAAACTTTAATATAAAAATTTAGTTAATATTTTACGTCACAATAGGATCTTCTTTACAAACTTTCTACATTAAAGATTCTAAAAGACGATCAAAAGTTGAACCTGATTATTATTTTCAAAATGAGTTTATGATTAATTTCCAAACAGTTATATGGTAATTTATCCTAGGGAATTTTATCAAATAGTTGTGGAAACTCTTTTAATATATTTGAATTTTCATAGTTACTAATAACACAGTTCTCGGGGATAAATTTTTTATGATATTTTTAAGGAAAAAAATATAAATTACATAGTAACGGATTGGGTTTTACCCAATTTCCGGAGTATTATTTGAAAGACCGTAAGGTTTACGACCTTAAGCTTGTTTTGTTTGGATATAAATACACGTTCATATACTTAGTAGTTATTCTCGGGTCCTCTGAATAATACATGCTTTATAGCAATATAAGTTACCCATTTTTGTTTCATATGAAGTTTAAGTAAAATGATATCGTATTCTAAACAGGGAATGATATCAGTCCAAACACAATAACGATACCCATTCAAATATACTTGTAAATAAATCGTAAACGGAATAAGTTGTAGGTTGGTAATAGCGATATACCAGGTAACTTTGTTATAGTTTCGAGGTGGAATTAAAACTCGCGACGTGTTTAATGAACTGCTGATCTATTTACTAATAACGTTATCATACTTTCAACTTATATTTACTAGAGCTTTAATAAATTGAATATAACCGTAAAATAAATTGTTGATTCATTGGGAAGTATTTATAATCTATAGGAAAACTATTTGGTTGAATTAAATTTCTTTTCACTTTCATAAATGATTATATCAAAAGAATATACCTTTTCTTCTTAAAATTCGATAATGTTATTAGTAGGGGTAAGATAATTATCCGTGTTATATTTAGTTTTATAATTGCTTGGGCGTTAGGTGAAATGTATAGGTTAAATTTGAATTCGTTCATTTCCTGCGATGTATCGTCAATATAATCCGTATTCATTATGATATGAAAGTCAGGCTTAGTTAACATGAGTGACGCGTCGTTTCGTACCGGTTCGTAGAATGTTTTCAACCATCATTATAATATTCTCTTAGCTATCTAATATGGGTATGTTGCTATTACTTACCCAGTCGCCGGCATTACCCCCATTATTATTAATATTGGTAAACTTAAATTAATCATTATATAGGGTACGGAAGTTATTAAGAATTTCGTTAATAATTTCAATGCGGACAACCGATACGTTATATTCGTTAGGTATATACCAAAATGGTCAGATGTTAATATGGGTATGGTTAATGATGTTTCTGAAGATAATGAAATTAACGGTGGATTTCCGGGAAATACTATAGACCAAACAATAACGATTTAAGTTGCGTTGTGGTTGTAATAATAAACGTTAAGTATTGTTATAAAGCCGTTAAGGTCTCTATTACTACAGTCCTTATCACAAACGTAATAAATCTTTATACTGATTTGAGCTTTTCTCTTTAATTGCTGAAAAAAGTAAAAAAACAATCTTTTTTATATTAATGATTTTTTATTGTTATATATATTGTATAATATATTAACATTTTATACTCAAGATATGACTTGAAGTCGAAATGCTTTATCACTTTTTTCAAGAGTTCACGTTTCATTCGTTAATAGTAAATATAGTCAATTTAACCGTCGACCTTATATCTGGAATGAAAAAAATTTATGGTGTCGTCGTTGTTGTCAGGTTACTCGACGCAACCTTTGGTATAAAACGGTGTAAGAGTTTCATCGATATTATTTGTAAAGTTGATTATATACGTAGACTGCACGCAAATAACTCTTTCTTTGGTAAAGGGTTTTTTTTTAACGTAAGCATATCAAATGTGATGTTAAGTTACCAAATTATATTTGAAAACATAGTTAGAACATTGACGTTATATTATTCTGTATGTAGAATATATTCGTAATCGACGTAGGTTCGTTTAATTAATTCCGCTGATAGGGTTCCGGTAAACTGTTTTTATTAGGCGGTTCATTCTTCAAATTGTGCTGTTAGGCAGAGTTGAACTAGGTCTTGGACGTACGCGATATAAAATTAACTTTAAGCTGGTAATTTAGTTTCGCGTTATCGAAAAATATAATTTCAAACTTAAGCCATTAGAAAGTAATTGAAATACCGTTGGTGTTGTAATAGCAGTCAAATGTAGTATATTCAAGTCAATTATACTTACAGTTAGTTGATTGTACTTACTGCAAATTGACTATAGTTTGTAGGACTGACTGCAAGTGCAGTGCAATAGGTTCCCACTTGAAAATGGGGCTCAGGCCCAAGAGTTTGGCCATACAAATTAGTGTGCAGACCAGCTAGTAATCTACCAAACTTAGAATCAATAACTCATTAATCAGAATCAATTTAAATGCAGCACCAATTCCTTCGACCACAGTGATGCAAATCGACTACGTTGCAACAATAAAGGCCTACCAATACTAATCGATCCTTATTAGGTTAAAACAATATTGAATAAGTAGAAAAAGAAGCGACTTTTCTGTTATTTCGCTTTATTTCAGCAAGATAGAGGAGGGATTCTTCCGAAAGACCCCTATAAATAATGTAGCCATTTTCGGCAGCAATTAAGGAAGACTAATAGGCTATACAACTATTCGCTGCAGTTTATAAGTGGCGACCATATCGTTAGTACTATCGAAAACAATAAGAAACCTTTATTATATCAGTCTTAATAAAACGTTAAGATTAACCGTTTCAAATTCTAAAAGATTCCTCAGTCTCTAGGTTGGCAAACGACTAAGTTAATACTATTACAAGTACTACTAAAATGAACGTGAAATCGAAAAAACAGTTAAGTTCTGCAACCTTTAACAAATACTAACCTCAACAATAAACATACATCCTAAATTACCTTTACACTACTCTTTCCCCCCTTTACACTCTTTAATCTTAGTTACGATATATTAAGCCAATGATAAGATTGATATTATTACTGATCCTTCCCGAAAGAACGAAAATCAAAACCTTGGATTTCTATTCGTCAAACACTTCAATAATGACCGTTAGCAAATAAACGTTGATAAAGATTTCACCTCCGAGCACCTGACGAATTGCATTAGCTATTATATCTTCGAATTTGACCTAACCAAGCATAATAAAGGATCTGTCGCCTTTGATAACCATTACGAATTGTTTAACGAATATATTTTTAACATGTCGAAAACGATAAATAGGCAAGTCAAAACCCAGCTTAAGAGTAAACTGGCAAGTAAAGAGGATGATCTTCCTGTAATGAGATGGAAAGACAATAATTTTGCCAACCTGTTGTATCAATGCATAATAGATGAAGACTTTTAATAGATTCAGAAAAAGGGTAAAGATATTGTTATCGATAGTATCCCTTAAACCCCTTATCAGTGTTTGTAATGCCTTACTCAAGCCTAAATGAGTTCTTCAAACCTTTTTGCGTAAGATTGATGGTTTAATGCCATTGTCCCTGAGGAATTTATTGACTTTTAGGTCATAAGTCTTTAAGTTTACTAGTTAATTAAACAGGAAACTCGATATACCTCTTAATACTAAGGGAAGTAATACTAAGTTCCCTACGTTAGAAGCCTTGAGTCTCTTTACCCCAAGCCCCTTAATACGTCCAGTTTTATCAGCTAAATTAAAAAATGTGTATATTTACGCGCGAGCCTATTGTGAGTACGACTATTGGCTTTTTTCCTTTAAACTTAACTAAAAGTAACTATTTTATCCACTAATACCAACACTTTCCCCAATACTCTTCAAGGGATATAAAGGATCCCTACGACTAATACATTACCCTTTTACTTCGACACGTCCCTATGGTAGAAAAGGATTGCACGGTAATTACTATATTTGTTAAGATTTGGGGATGAAAGAAGAAGTATAACGGTGAGTTATACACTCTTCTCGATATTTTGTAACGTTCATTTTTCAATATTTGCTGCAAATAGGAGTTTAATTGCTAGGATTTCATTCGTTATTTCTCAATATACTTACCGGTTAAGCTGAGTATTACTACTTTCAATACTTAACGCATTGATCTTCTTTCAGAGAAATTAACGTTAGTCTTAAAGGTTATTTTAAACATAGTATCAATTTAACTTAATATTACACAAATTTGAATATTATCAAGTGGTTTGACATATTGTATTACAATAAAAAGACGGAAAGTAAGATGGATCTCTTTATTTCAATGCTTGATAAATTGATGTTTTGACAATAAATAATGGGGAATGTAGAAGTAAGCGAAGGTTTATATTACCAATAGGTTCACTGAATTATTACAGGTTATGAGAAGTTTAAATACGCTCTATAATGACTTAATACCACCTGTAAAGGAATTTTTAATCAGTTACACTTTTCGTTAGCAATCATAACAGCTCAAGTGTTAAGCTCAACTAGTATACACCCACAAGCACCTGAATTTAGCAATGACGAAAAATACCCATCACATACGTATTACATCGATTATAAATACGGAAGGCCCAGCTAATACGGGTAACGGAGGCCTTGGATTTTAGGATGTAAATAAGGTACAAACAAAGGAAGATATTTTTTTTTTTTGAGGTCTTTAAACCAGCTAAGCAAGTATACATTAAATGTTGAAAGATGTTGGATTGGTGGTAAATGAACCTATTTTTTGATACACTATATTGCTAACAGGTCCGAAATAGAATAGGTAATATATAATATATTATTTCCATTTACCTCCAACGGGAACTACATCCTACTCGTTACAAACTTCAAATGTCAGAAGATAAAAGAGAAAGAAAATAAGCCAAAGGTCATCGGTCAACACAAAGATACCGGTACTGGCCCAGAAGTAATGTAATAACTCTTCTACTACGTTTCTCTATACTGCCCCATGGGTAAAACCCCTTATTACCAATATAACGATAAAAACTCTGACCTTATATACTTGTTTACCATTTAAGACCGTTATGTGAAACAGGTCTTATAGGTTATTATACCAGATACTAGGGTATCACGGTACTTAATAGGAGGTTATTTATTATACGTTACATTACAAAAAAAAAACATTAATATAGTTACAGAACTTAATCCTACGGATACCGGTAAAGTTAAGGTCGACTTGAGTTCTGGAAAAAGGACCTTTTGATTAAAATCGACGACGGTTAATATTATTAATGACCGTATTGTTTTCCACATCCTAAAATCCACGACCCCCTTTTGTTCTTAGCCTTAAAAATAAAAATAAAAACCTGAGTGTTAAACTTTAACGTTTAAATTAATAAATTGGTTCATATTAAGGGTAGTGAAAGGTTTTCCTTTATCCTGAAATAGAGTTATCTTCGGTTTCAACTTTAAGGGCCAAAACTAGTAATAACAAACTTGACGGAGTTAGAATTTCATTAATTATATTGTAGGTTTAATTACCTACCGACTATTAGGCTTTATAAGGTTCTCAAAGCGGTTGGTTACAAAAATGTATATTTCCCAGCACTAAAGGTAATTGAATGCTTTATATACCATTGCAAAAAATATTTTTCAATCCCCATAAGATGTAAGTTTACTTTAAAAAAAGATTAACACATTAACTTTAAGGTTTTCATGTACTTGTTTTACATGGATGGAACGCCAATAATTTACGTTATTAACTTCATTATCACGTTTCAAGGAGCTAAATTTGTTTCAAATATTATGGTGAATGAAATATGAGAGGCATTACATATTTTGTAGATTAGCATGTATCTGGAGTTATTCAACGTATTAGTTCACAACTTTAGTATTAATTAATTTATTTTAATAAAGTTTAAAGCTAATATTAAGTCGATGGCGATTTAGTGTAAATAGATTTTCATCAAGGTTTATTGGGGTATTGGTTAGGTCGAAAGGACTTAATACTTTTTACGAAAAGCCTACGATATTTTTACATTGTATTTTGGTCTCATGCTATTAGCCATTTATTCTATACGTTACATGACTATGCAAATAAGGGGATAGGTAGTACCCGGTCCGGGCCCGATCCTGGTGCGGATGAGGTACGATTTTAACCATCGACCTTTCGTTCAACTTCGCCTAAGTCATAGCTAAGATTTAATAACTTTAAGCCGAATTAGCTACAATTCGTGCTGGTTTTCCACCAGTTTCGGGTAAGCGAAAACGACATAACTAACCGCAATTCGACAGATCTACTTTTATATAGGCGGCGACGCGCTTGAAGATCGAATTTATATTAAAAGCGGAAAAAATGTAAATTTGAAACAAACGGTATACTTTTCATTACGTATAAGGATATTATAAGGCGGCGGTAAAGCAAGCGTTTACGGCATACTATAAAGCTGGTGGACACGAAGTTATACGTAATACTGGCAAGTTTTTCGATTATATTGAGGTTATTTTCGGTAATTCTTACCACGCGAACGAGTTAATAGTCGAATGAAAGGGTTTGGTTATAATCAACCAGGACTTATAAGTATTATTCGCTATTAGATTCGAAATACTTTTGGCATAAACGGGCGGTCTAAATTAGCTCTCGACCGTAAAATACAACTATTTACGTTCACGTATATCGCTACGTATTCGCGACAAATTCATTACGACAAGTGTTAACTGTGTGAACTATGTCTTAACCTTAAAGAAATACTGCGAACTTGTCAATGAGTTAAAATCCCTATATTGAAAGCGATACTTTGATCGTTAATTAGCGGGACCCATATAGGCCCAACGGCAGAATGGTAATATAGTTATAATGCATGTTTACGCTTTTTAAATACCTTCGTTAAGGGGTTGAAGTAATTGCAAACAATGATTTTGATATCGCGACGAGTTATTTTAATAAACCCATTAAGTACGCTTTTAAGAAAAAGGACGTAAGACAACGTGGGCAACAGTGAAGGAACGTTGAGTCAAACTCGTTATAAAGCGTTGCGTATGTTGTCGCTCGTGGGATCATTATTAACTTGGTTACGAATTCCGCCCAGCATTACATTCTATATAAGTGTATACAGTCTAAGTCTAAAATTTAAAGGAAGGTTTTTTATTAACGGCAATAGAAGAAGCCTAACTCCTGGATATAATTTCGTTTAAAGGTTATACAGCGTTAACTACGAAATTGTAAAATCGAATGAAAAGGAGTATAATTCAATTAAAATATATTTAAACGAGGTCATATTCTTTATTTTTATACCTTTTCATAAGACCTACTTTTTAAATATTGAAATTGATTTTAATTGTAATTATCATTTTATTATAGACTAGGCTTTAATATAACTGTTAAAGAAAAATAAATTCAGCTTTTATATTTTCGAAATTTGAAAACGATATTAAGGTTACGGTAAAATAAGCGTATTGCCTTAATACCCAAGTTTAGAATAGATATTAATAAATAATAGAACTGGATGTTAGTATATATTATTCCTAGAATCACAAGTTATATAATTTATAGAATATTTTAGATACGATATTAATAGGTAACTTTGAATATAAACGGTAATCGTTGAATAATTTATGGTTAAACAGACTACATCATTCACGCGATAATAATACGTTTTAGGTCGGGGGATATACGGGGCATGATAGGTTGGGTTTTTATATGTTGAATAAAACGTTAGTACTAAAAGGTATAACATACGTAGGATTAGCCCCGGTTATTTTTTACTATAAGCCTTTACCAAATAACGCGAATTTTGTAAACGATGGCGACAACTAAGGTTAAAAAGAAAGAGAATTAGTTACGCTATTTACTAAAATTAGCAAAATTTCGCAACCTATTCAATAGAAACAAGGTTATAATCATACTCCAGCATAAGGGGAAATTAAATTACCATATATATATTAAAACAAATAAAAATAAATTTTTATTGAAACGAATTGAGGGGTTGTTATATGTAATATTACGAAGTAAATCTTTTAAGCTTCGATGATAGGTTAAGAAGTTCATAAATCAAGGTTAAATTCAGGTAAATTCGTTATCAGTGATAACGCCAGTATTCTTTATTTTAAATTTGAAAGGGGGATAACAGTTTTATATAGACTACTGAATATTGAATAAAATTACCGAGGATCCCCGTTTTCCTTTACCCTTAATTAAAAAGACTTTTCGTACGTTCTTGAAGTTAATATAGTTTATGAAGTTTAAAATTCGAACGGCCTTTTACTATATCTGGGTTATACCTCAATAGGAGAAATTAACAGCGTTTTGTATGCTATTCGGATTATTTAAATGGTTAGTTACCCCCTTTAATTTCGCGGGAGTTCCGGCAAACTTTTAACGATGTATTGATTATATAATAGCGAATATCTTGGATAATTTCGTTATAATATATATGAACAAAGTCATAGTCTTTTCTTATAGTATTAAATAGAATTATATAAAGAAACTTAGCGTGGTTTTAAAACTTCTTTGTAATATGAGGCTTAATTTAAATTTTCAAAAGTGTAACTTCATGGTTAAAAAAAATACCTGAGTTTTATTATAACGGTTAGAGTAGGTATCTGAGTCAACACCGAAAAAGTCTAGGTAATCCTCGAGTAGGAGTTACTCCGTACTATTTTGGAGGTTTGAAGTTTTCTAGGTTTTATTAATTTTTATTATAATTTTATTAATGATTCTTTCGAATTAGGGAATTATTTCGTTTGACTAACGAAGCCAGGGATTCGATAAGCTTAAACGAAGCAGGAGGAATATATATTTCAAACCTTAAAAGATGCCTTTATTACGATCCAGATTTCAATACATTAGGATTAAGGTCATCTAATGGTAGTTAAAACCGACTATTTGGAAACCGCTTTAAACAGGTATTTATTATAACTAGATAAGAATAGCATTTTAAAGATAATAGCTTACCACTTTCCACGAATAATATATACGAAACGTAATTATATTATCCATATTAAGGAGATTTTCGCGATAATATCATATTTAAGAGCGTAGTTTTTCGAATTACGTAGTATCCGCACCCCGTTTACTATCTCAACAAATTATGAAAGATTGGAACATTTTCCTTTACTACGTTTGATTTCGAAACGCCAAGTGAAATGGACCGAAGTTATTTTACTTTTTGAATACTAAGTAGGGTATAGGCTCGTAACATAAGGCGCGTGTCTGAATACGTTAACCCGAAAATTATAAGATGAACCCAAATTTAAGGAACGCTGCGTGGGGGTTTTTTAGTTAATTTTGATCGCTATATAAAATATAACATTCATAAACTTATATATTGAAGGAATGTAGATTATGGCGGGGTTTTCAAATAATTGTGTTCAAATGGAGGTTTAGTTATTAGATCGCGAAGACATATATTTCAAGGGTAGACCGAAGGTTTTCGAAGGGTTATCCAAGGCGAGTCCGCCCCGGACCCGGCTCGCATCTGGATCGTTATCGGAAATATTATGAAAAGATTTTAATACGACAAAACCGGCGGTATTTTTACGGATCCGGCTCGCGTTAGGCCCGTTCGTATCGTTAATGCCAAATGAATGCCTTATTTTCGGCGCCGTTATGTTAGAGGAATTGTAAAACTAAAAAGTAGCAAACGACCCAGTATATAAGGCTTACTTATTAACAGTTTTCGAAAGCGTTTAACGCTTTTTACTTGAAGTAAAATAATAATTATAGTTGAAAAATTATTGAATTAACTCGTAAAACATTAATTTACTATCATCTTTCATTACTACGAAATTAAAAACCATTAGTAACAAAAATCTTCTAATAAATATTCGATTCGCTTATTATAGGTTATTTGGGTAAAAATATTTTATTTTGCTTTTTGAAAATGGATTACCACTAAAAAGTGATATTCGCAATGATTCTACGTTTATGTTAAATATGTACGTAATATAACGAAACGAACGCTTGTCGTACCTTAAGATAAAGCTTCCTTTAATCCCTTTTCATTTCGAATAAGTATTAAATATATATTTTGATCGACTTTATGGTCGATTTGCCCACTACTAAAAGTAACTCCCGATATTTGCTAATTATTAAAGATCGTATTATCAACTTTATTTAGCTTCAGGTTATATTGTTTATAACTGCCGTTACCTATACAGCGCGCTTTTAGGATATACAATAGAGATTTTCTAAATTCTAGGTTTCCATTATTAATAATCGCGGTTCGGATTACATAAGCGTATTTTAAATGGCTTTATATTCCCTAATAACTGTCGAATGATTTTTATTTACGACCTATCACTTATGAATTAATAATTGTATTGAATGGATAAATTAAAAAGTTTCAAGGTATTTATGTATAGTGGTTGCTTTTTCTTAATATATTTAAATTTTATATTATCATGTTTATTAATTGACGTTAAATAACTGATAATCGACGGTTACCGGGTATTACGTAAACCTTTTGGTAAATCGGTATAGAATATTATCTATTTCGAAGTTCAATGCAAATACGAAGTCATTGACTAGTTCGGCGGGGCGAATTATTATATTTTTAACTTATTTACTCGAAAGAGCTAAGTTCACTTAAGCGACTATAACTTATATTTAAAAATAGATAAAAACGGCGACGAATTTTAGGTGAAGTTCGGCGAAATGATACAAAGTAGGGGACTGAATTTAGCTAAATCTTCGTGATATTGAAACCATCTAAGTAAAATATACGATTGATTCTACAATTTATATCGGGTCATCTAAGTTTTAAACACGTCTAATATCGTTTTAAATATTTCTAATAAATACCTTGTAATTTAAGTAAACTTAATTAAACGGATGGCTTCGAACCATTTTCTCTCGCAAGTCTTATTTTATACTTATCTGAGATTAGATTTAATCGTTTATAATATTGGAAAGGGTATATACGAGAAATTGAAAGTTTGAATTTCTTTCGCGGTAGAAATAAGGCAGAACAGGGTTAGTTTTATATTGGTTGAGAAAAAGAGCTATAAAGAATCGGAGTAAGAATTACTGAACAATTGCCAATATACCATAAAATTGAATAAATTTAAAACGAAATAAAGTATCATTGGGGTTTATAATAACCCGGTATCTCGGTGTTAATGTCGAACTTATACTAAAGAATATACGCGACGCGAACAGCCTATATCGTCGAAATAATATATTATTTACAAAATGAAATGAAAATTTATTATGAAACAAGGTTATAATACAATAATTAAGTCTAGATAAATATTCTTAGACTTTATATAATACGTATCTAACCGTATAATGACTTTTACTACAACCTAATAAAGATTTATCCATTCGTTATTATTATCTTTATTAAAGTTCAAAGAACATCGGCGTTATTAACGTTAAAGCTTTTATTACAATTAAATTCAGGTATTAGGTGACGTCGGAGAAGGAGAGCGATAAAAGACGTCATGATCGTTAATAGGTACTAATGAAAAGGGTTAATAAAAAGCGTAATGGGTGCGGGGAAACGCTAAGGATAGCGGATAACGCGAAAAAAGACGGGAGTTAGGGGAGGCTAATAACGGATAACGTAAAAAATAAATAACTTTAGGGGAGGCCGACAAAAACGGATAATGTTAAAAGGGATAGACGTTAAAGATGGTGGATAATAATAGATAACGAAGAGTAGAGCAAAAAGAAGGGCGAGAAAGACGACCCTTTAAACCTGTTATCAAAACCTATAATATATTAGTTTATGCTCAGGAAACGCGGTCGACCCGGATGCGATCCTACACCCGTTCGTAATCGTACCAATTAACTTACTTCCAACTAGGGTTAGGAAATAAAATACGTGTAAAATTGAAGCTCGAATAATTAAGCTTTAGACGTCGTTCGTTACACTTGGTAAGTCGTATTTTATATTAGTTATAAAAATATAACTTAGGTAGCTATATTATTCTAACCATTCAGACCAAAATTAAGAAGTGGTATACGAAGTTAATTAAAGGGGGCCGGAGCGAAAATGTTACGTATTAAGATACGGTCGGCTGAATTTTTTTTTTTTTTTTAAATGGACAATATAGTAAAAGGTAATAAAGGAGTTTTTAAAAAAAGGACCCGAGAAAAGGAAGCTATGGGAAAGTATAACTAAAGGGGTAACGGTCGATACATCCGATACGGTAAAAACTTTTTATTCCTTAATAATATCGCTGAGTTGGGTAAACTAATGAATTGACTTAAAAAAGGCGGGGGTAAAAATAAGTCGATAACCAAGGATATATCTTCAACACTTACACGTAAAACATAAAATATAACACCTATCCTCCGTTGTAACAGCTAATTAACGTATGAGGACGCGTAAATCGGATAAAGCCGTAAATGAATTTTCTTTTAAATGTACTACGAAAAAAAATTAAATCTAGATTAAGTTTTCCGTAAATTATTTATAAGTTTATTTTATTTTAAACCTGTCGATACGTATGATAACCTTATACTCGATAAATTGGAATATAAATAAAAAATCTCTTAAATTAAAAAGACGTTCAATTCATGATATGTAGGCGTCTTTAACTTATAGAGGAAAAAGCTTACTTTTATTTTAGCTTTTAGTAAAAACGTAGAAAGCTTCTATAATTCGAGGCGACTATAAAGGGCAGTTAGCAGAAGGGTATACGTATATAATAAGGCAATATACTTTATGGAGTCGCTTATTATCTCCACTTAAAACGTCGACGGTAATGTAACTTTAACCAAATCCATTATATACGACAGCTATATGGACGAGGTAAAGAAAATAGTTAAAAAATATTACCGAAAATTATGAATTAGTATATAAATAGGAGAAATAAAATTATTTCGAAAAAAAAAGCAGATAGTAAAAGCAGGCGACGTTATATATGGAAAAATAATGAAGTTTTAAAGGTTACGGAGACTTCTGTATTTATAAGGATTAATAAACCGGATTTGCAAGGGTTAAGTATCATACGGAGCGTACTACACGAGACTAAAGGTAAAAGCGCGATATTATTCGACGCATGATACGATAACGGCGGCGAAAAGAATATATTATACGACGCGTTAAACATCGCGTTACTGGCTTACGCTCGACCTGCGTATTAAGCGAGTAAGGTTTGCGCTCTATGTTTAACTAACGAAACGCTATAACCCTTATAATATCCGGAGAAAAAAGGGGAATATTATAAATTCAAGCCATGAGCCATTAAATCTATAGGTTACGTAACTGTACACGTAACGGGATAAGTAATACCCGGTTTGAGACTAGTCTGGGTGCGGACCGGGTACGGTTCGTGTATAGCACATGTGATGGCACATAACGAATTGGGCACTAACTAGGCACTAGCTATACTCATAGGTCCTGCCTTGTGGGCTATGGTAGCCTGTTTTAGTCTTCCACCGTACCTCAATAGTAAATCCTATTTGGCACCTAGTTGGCTTACCGTCGTAGGTCGGACCGTAATACCCTGGAAATCCAAAGCTTTATAAGTTGAAAACACGGCTTCAAATAGGAGTAAAGGACCTTAATGATACTATGAGACCTAGTAGCCGCATGCCAACTTTAATTAAATTTAAAGCCTACCTACATATAACAATTAAGTTGTTACTATAGTTAAATATCTAAAAACGTGTTGTAATAGTAAATTCCTGAAGAACTAAGAAAGGAATTAGCACATCGACGAGTTAACGATACCATTTATATCAGCAACAAACTATCGATAATAAACGTATTATCCCTACTACCTTAGAGTAAAATCCTTGTGAGACGATAGTTAGGTAAATAGGATAGGTTGTAAAAGCTCTTAAATAATACTAACCCAAACATAACAGTTAAAATTACTAACGGTTTTATCACTTTCCGAATTATATAAGTTAATTCCTATAAAAAAGCCTTCAAGTTCAATGAAAATTTCAATGTCAATGACTTTCGAGCCAAACGAATTGGTTAATACAATCCTTCCAAGCCGATTATTGATAGTTTAATAAAGATTTAACGGCTTTGATGAATACTTAAGAGAAGGATCCATATGAAAACGAGAGATGGTAGAATATAAGCATTAAAAGATATATACAACGGTTTAGGTATTTTAAAAGGAGAAGTCTAGAAAAAAATCGCCCTTAAGTTACATAATGAAAGTATTATTAACATACCAGGCAAACCTTGTAAAAAAAAGAGATTAAGTGGAGATGAATGGCCTTTTTATACGAGAGGTTATTTAACGTGTGCCGTTGATATAATTTGAAGGGTAAAACGTTATCAGTTATCAGTTGAAGATAATTTAAGAGGTTCAAGATGAGACTATAGATCGACTATAAAAAAAATACGTTTAATCGCTAAAAGATACGGTAATAAAGATAAAGACTAAATACTTACTTAATAGTTTATAATTTACGAAATTGGTCAACTTTTATTCATTGAAATGGCTGCTGTTTTGATTTCTGGGATATAACGGAAAAGTATATAGGTTTTAATACCGATCTTGAACGGATTATATGATTGAAATTGTCAAAAAAATTAAGGGATACGTTTTCGGTCGATACAGTAATATTTTTTATTAAACGTTTATACGGACTAGTTAAAATAGACTTTTATTCGTTTTTAACGTAACAGGTGTATTTTGAAAACAGGTTAGGTATGAAGATTTTTACTTTTGGTCCGTATTTTCGAATTACGCAGGGTAAAAACTTCGATATCGTGGGTATATAAACTAACGATACCTTATTTCTTAGAATTATTGGGTTTGTAACTACGCAATAGCGTGCCATTAAAGAATTAAGTCTCTAAAAGGGTAAGCCAATCGAAACGTGGGTTGAGGGCATACAATTTAACTCTAATGAATCCTTAATCCGTATCTAGGGTATTGAGGTCAAAACCACTAATATTAAGCATATTAGTTGACGCTAAAAAAAAAGCAAGTTACGAGCCCGATGACTATCTACAAGTCTGAAGAAGTAAAATTGCAGAGATAATTAGAGTAAAGTGCTCGTACAGTATATATTGTTATGTTATATTCATTGGAGGTATCGTACGACCTATTTATTACAGCATAAGTATAATATTTTTCAAACGAGAACTTCAACAGATTAAATAAAGAGATTTATTGATAATTAGACTATTCAAAAAGAGGTATTAATATAGTTTCTGTGCATTTACCAAAAGCGAAATTAATGATATTCACGGACAGGTTATTTGCTAATAATAATAATTTTATATCGTAAATCCGGTTTCTTATAATATTCGTTTATAGGGAAAGGTTTCAAGGGAAGTTTACGATTATTAGAAACCTTGTATATTAGAAATCCGTTCTATAAAAGCATGTAATACGAAATATATTTTCTTTAGAAGTTTATAGTTTAATGGTTGGCTTCAATATCGGTATATAAATCAACGATATATCAAGGATTATTATCAAACTTCCAAGATTGTCTCCTATACTTATGGTAGTATATATAGACTTCTGAAGCTTCTATCAAGACCTATCGAAATGAGATACGAAGAATAAAAAATCTCAAATAATAAACGTAATGGCTTAAACAAAGGTATAAGAAACCCGGGAAATTAATAGGTTTCGGTAAATCAATGGTAAAAATAACCCTGCCAACGCTATAGCTGAATCTACGCCTAATTGAGCCCTAGAAAGGTTTGTAGATAGTAATACGCTAACCGTACGAATCGAAGGCTTCGTAGACCACTCGGCACTTAATATAAAGGAATATAAATAGCCTAATAAACTTAAAGACTATTAGGATAGTGAAGCTTATAGAAAAGGTGGCAAAGGTAACGATATTAATGTTAGTAGGATAAATTATTGGTAAAAGATACTTCGGTAGTGGAATATTTAATAAGTATAAGTTTGTGGCGATAGACTTGTGTACGGGAGTTGAGGAATAGAGGGCTCGGAAACGTGAAATAAAGGGCCTTAATTAATGTTAGTTTCTATGCAAATGAATTAGAATCGGTAGGAGTTTGGCTTGTAAATTAAGGAGGGATCTTAGAGGTTGTTACCAATTGGTAACGAGCTGTGCTAGCGAGTACGTTTAAAACAAAAAGCCGTCAGTGTTGGAATAACAGTTAAATACAGTACAGCTAAGTTAACTATACTAACAGTTAGTTAATTTTACTTACTGAAAATCAACTACAGTTTATGAGAATGACTGCAATTATAGTACACTAGGAGCTCACTTCAAAATGAAGCATAGGTCTAAGCTTTTGGCCATATGAATTAGTGTGCAGACCGGTTGGCGGTCTGACAAACTTAGAACTAACAACTTATTACTCAGAACCATTTTCAATATAACACTAGTTACTTCAACCATAATGATTCGAATTGACTATATTTCAACAATGAAAGCCTACCAATAGTCAGGAAAGAAACATCGAAAAGTATATATTAATGGACTCGACGAAAACAATCGCGTAATAGTTATCTAATATATTTATAATCATTCATGGAAAAAAAAAGAATCCTCATAAATAATTTTTATAAAACTAACAGTAATTTGTATCCTAGTCATGTTATTGGTTACGTGTTGTAGGCATGCTCATACGCAGCATGTGAGTATTGTGGGAGAATATTAATTATAAGGGCTAGATTCCTGACGACTAATAGCTACAAGCACCAGCCTGTAACTCTACGTTTGAATTAATTGATTCCTTATCATTACTAGCAACGATGACGCGTTATGGTTCTTAGGTTAAAGGGTTTGAAAAAAGCATCTAGACTTAAATAAGATCTTACGAACACGAATAACAGTATTAAAGAATACTATCGTCAACGATACTTTTGTGCTTATCTTCGTGTATCTATTAAGTATTTTTGTCAGTAGCGTATTTATGCCATACGTCTGTCACATTATCATTTCCCTCATTTCTCGTCGAAAGATGGATTCATTGTTTATATAATTCAATTATAAGACTCCTCGGAACTTACCTATCTCCTTATTTCTATACTTCTATAGTCTCTTTATTAAATTATTCTCAAAAGTCATCGAATACTTCAATTTCATAGTTCAACTGTATTAGGTTTAAGTCGAGGATAAATTGATCGATGTAATCGATTGAGTTTCTAGTGGTACAGTTTTCATCAACTATTCTTTGGCATAGGTCGTCATTAAAATATTTGACGAATGTAAATTCGAAGCTTTGGATTGATTTTTTTCTGACGAAGTCATTGACAATGTCGGTTTTGGTGTTTTACGTTGCTATTTTAACGGAGATTGAAATAGTGTAAGGGAAAAGATTAATGTAGGAAGGTATGTCATAGGTCATTAGTCGTTAAAATTATTGGTTGAAGTTAAAAGGGTCGTATGATCTAGTTGCTTTCAATTTACAATTTACAGTAGTAATAGTAGTTGCGACTTAGTTCTCTTTAACTTTAGTAACTTAAAGAACTGGAGATTTTTAAGCATTCAATATCAAAGTATTAAAAACTGTTTCAATAAAGATTTAATGTTGTTTTCAAGGGCGATACCGTCATTATATAATGACTGCCGTAAACAAATGTATAGTTTATAAGATCTCCCTACTAGCTAACACTAACAACTGAAAAATTTATAGTAGCACGTTGCGAAAATAGTTGTTACCTTGCTTAAACAAAGCTTAACAACTAAAAATTACTTGTTCTTCTACCTAACTTATCTATATTGAACCCAATAAGCACTGATCAGTATTAGTAGGCCTTTATCATTGCAAAGTAGTCGATTCGAATCGTGGTCAAAGTAACTAATATATTGGATTGAAATTCGTAATTTGTTACTTTTAAGTTTAGCAGATCGCTAGCTAGTTTGCATACTCATTTGTATAGCTAATTTCTGAGCCTATGCCTTAGTTTCAATTATGCACTTACTATACTTAGCTTGTAGTCAATATAGTCAACTTCTAGACAATGCAGTCAACTTACAATCAGTACAATCAACTTCCGGTCAGTATAGTTAACTTGACTGTACTGAAAATAACTGCTGTTCTGTGTGAAGGGTTTAGGCCAGAGCTGTCGATTAAGGTGGTCAGATACTGTCTATAATTTTCGATAAAGAATAGAGGAAGGGATCTCTACTAAAGGGCTACTATAGAGTTAGTGAAAAAGAGTACCTAGGTCACGTGACTGATCACGTGGTGGGAGCATGCTAAGGAACGTCTCGGGAGCATCGTATAGCAACCGCTTAATCTAGATACCTAGCGCCTACTAGCCTGTAATATTACTCCCGGCTCACGGGGGAGGGGGGGGGGGCTTTACAATTGTAAAAGGTGCTTACGGCTCATGAAGCGTCCTAATACCTTATAGAAAATGGTACAAGGCGTTTGCGTAGTGGAAATCGCGAGTTACCTATATATGAGCGACGTGAAATATTGGAGCGATGTATAGAAAGAGCCCTCCTGTCATGGATTATTCCGGAAGGCGCTCCCCCCCTCCATTTCAGTTGAAAAAGGCATAATACCTATTTATAAGCGGCGTAAAACGCTGTTAAATCGTATATAAGGCTTTTCTCATGGATCGTTTAGCACATTATAGAAGATATCAGCGTCAATATCCTTCTCCTCTCCTTTAGATAATGCCTATAATACCCGAAATACAAAAACATTTCCTTTATTATTAATTTTCTTGCGCTTGAATATAGTATTATACCTTGTGTTTTATATAATATTTTTTCACTTTGTTTTTCAATTTAAGTCTTTTGAATTTATATGGTCATGTTAGTAATTCATCTATTAAAATAAATTTAAATTTGATTATTAAGGTTCATGAAGTTTTCGAAACATGAGTTTCTCTATTTCGAAATAAATTGTCTTTTATTTATAAGCAGGTTTCAAAAAGGAAGTAACACCCTGGAATCCCTTTTCACAAAGCTATACAATGAAAACCTATAGGGGTAAGATGTTAACAAAGACTTTACCGAAAAATACCTTATCAACTTTGTCGGCTACTACATCGTTAAACAAAGCAATAATAACGACCCTAACCACGTCTTTTGCAACCTTCTAAATCTTTTTAACGATTGGACCATTAGGATATAAACCTTGATCCAAAAAAGGGGTCAAGTTAAGAATCAATGCAAAACTCAAACGGCAAGGAATCTATATACCTGTATATAGAAATACAAAGTTAACCTAAAAACTCTTCGACCTAGTTCAGCTTAAGGAATGCCTTTAAAACTCACGCTCCAATAGAAACGAAATTAAGGAACCTCACCATCCCTACACGAGATCCAGGGGACCTCCCCTTTACCCTTAGCTAAATCAAGCCTCTTTATGCGCTAATGATAAGGAACCCGTTAACCCTTTCGGCAACCTAACACCTCGATGCCGAAACACGGAGTATGCCTTCAGCAGCGGTAGAGCACATAAAGTAACAGCTACCCATACGGCCAAAGTAATTAACATCGGCGCTCTATACCAGTCAATTAATCATGATCGTTAAGCCTCTTAAAATCTTCAGGTCCCTTTTTCCCTTTAACATTTTAATCAAAATCGTTAAGTCCCCTACGAGCTTTTCCATGGCAAGCTTGCCTACACACAAAAGCCCACTATAGGTTCTACCACAGGACTTTACCCCTGGGATTAGACGACTAGTAATTCCCTTCAACACCATACATTGGAAGCTCTAAAACTTAAACTTCCAGGAAACACCAATAAAAACCGGGATAACTATCGCGACCTACCCACAAAACCTATTAAAATAGTTAACATCAAATAAAAACTCCTTACAGATTTCGCTAAGATCTGAAACGACGCCGAAAAGTATAAAAGAAAACCTTATAAGCACCTCGACATAAAGATAATATCCTTTTTAAATATCTGCAAGTGGATAGAGGTTTCCCCTTCTGATTTTCACTCACTGTTTCCCAGAATCCTTACAAAGTACGTTAGGGACTACTACCTAACCTTTTCAATACTAATGACAACCTTTCGCGAAGTTCATAATAAAATAAAAAGCCACTGCGAACACGAAGTCTACCTCGCCTAATATTATATAAAATATACTACCACGCAGTAAATTATAATAATAACTAAAATGAAATAAGCAAATATTGATTGATGTACTTAACCAAATACTTGACAAATTAATTTTATGCTAGTAAGTAATAGGGAAAGCTCACGTTGGTGAATACACACTTCGTTAATAGGTACGGATAATAGTTACGGACGTTAACAGGTTTAAATACGCCTTATAACGCCCAAATACCATCTACGAAGATTTTTTTAGCTAGTTATATTCCTCGTTAGCTATTATAATAACAAGTATATCAAATTCTTTTGGTATATGCTCTTAAGCCGACAACTTCCTTGAAGATGATAAAGAAAACCATATGATAGTTAATTACGTCGACCACAAATACAGCTACTAGCACCATTAATATCTAAGATCACACCTATAGACAATAGACTAAAGGTAATAGCCACGTTAATAAAAATAAGACCAGAATTTAAACTAATTAGCTAACCGTAAGTACTATCGTGATAATAATGGTAAAAGATATTAAATTTGTAACAAATCTGGTTATAAATTAACTCGGCATCCCCTTGCCGAAAAAAACAATAGAAATGTAATATATTACTTCTAATACCTGACCACTTTTAAATAGGATTATTTCAATTAAATTGCAAAATTCGAAAATGATAAGCTAATTAACGGCGAAAATACCCATCAACGAATTAAATAATATAAAGATACTACTCCTAACGCAACCTATTAACTAGCCGACTACGCCTTCCTATATCTCTTGGGTGGCGAAAATTCTTACTTTTACCTTAACTAAGCCTCTAATCTCTTACACACCTTTAATCTTAGTGATCGTTACACTTATTACACGTTTTAAGGTATTATACCAGATATAGGAGTAACAAAGTACTTAACTGGAGGTTATTGGTAATATATGGCATTACGAAGGGAAAGTATTACAACTAATAAAATTAATTATTATGATAATAATAAGCCTAAAGTTATCTTAGAATTGAGCAAATGACTATAGTTAATAATGATTACGATAGTTTAAATTATTATACGAGCAACTATATTTCATATCCTTAAATTAAGTAACCTTTTTTTTTTTTTTTTTTTGCTGAAAAGATATAAAATCCCTCAGCATTTATATCGATATTGACTCAGATGAACTGATTAAAAACAACCAAAGTTTTCCCTTTACCTTTAAGTGAGGGCACCTATAATTTCATTTTTAAAGGCCTAAAATAGTAGTTTTGAACCAAAAGAAGCCAAAAATACATTAATCACACCAGCGCTTTAACTACCCAGTTGTTAAAAGGTTGTATAAAGTTCTAAAGTCTGTAAGGTATAATGATATGGAATACTTTAGCCTAACAGTTATTGAAACGCTTTATTGCTACAGTTAAATACATATTTAGGTACTTCTAAAATTTAAGTGAACATTAAAAACGATAAGGATATCAACTACAAGGTTTTTATCGATGTGCTTTACTTAGATAATAAATCTGTTTTTTACTTCATTGACTCAGCAACCTCCTTTTACGGAGTTAAGTTTCTAAAGTCCCTTTCAGCAAAGGATACGTGGGAAACGCCAAGAACTCTATGGATTACCATGTATTTGGGCTCACCTAACGTCGTTGTTTACGATACCAGTACTAACTTTACAGTGGTGGAGTTTTAAAAAGATGCTAAAATAATGGATATTCATTGTAAACAAGTGCTTGTAAAGGCTTACTAAAGTATTTAAATGGTTAAAACGGTATACTCCCTACTTCTCCGAACGTATGATATCCTTACGTTGGAAATTGAAAGCTTTACGGATCCAGAGGCACGCTTTTAGATAGTAGTAGAGGACTTAAACGATATTTTGGGACTTAACGGCCTAATATTAACGCTTCTTGTCTTTGGAGCGTACCTATGCCTAACGAGTAAATATCCATCATTTACAAGTATTTGAAATCATATTACAGCCTACAGTAAAGCTTTAAGGGAACTACGAAGGGAATCGACACGCCTCTAGTTTAATAATACCATTAATACCAGGAACGGCCTTAAAATGATCGACGTACTTACTTTACCGTTGTAAAGTAAAGTCCTCGTATAATAGGAGTTGGGCAAATGGGAGGGTTCATACAAAATCTTAAGTATCGTAAACTTTGAAATGATTGTTAAAACTGCTAACGGTCCTATATCTTTCCAAACCACTTAAGTTAAACCATATATTAGGACTACTAATGATATAGACCCTTAAGCCAAATAACTAACTTAATACAAACACTTTATACCTGTTATTAATAAGTTGGTAAAACGTTGTCAGCTTGGACAAACCCTAAAAAGGAGAATCGTTTAAAAGAACAAATACACACCAGGTCGTATTTATAATACTTCTTAGATAAATAGGAAACAAAATTATAACGAAGACTTGGTATTAAAACTCCGAATACAGACGATTGTCAAGACCTTTGACGGACCTCTTAAGGAAATCTATAGGGTTGTAATTGACGGCTTATTAATTCGAAGGGTTATACAATTTTTACAAAAGCCTAATTTTTATCTTTAAAAATAGAATATTACGATCTTTAAGTCGAGGATTATCCGCGAGGTTAAAGGTAAGACCATGGAACGGCCGTACGAAAAGTCACGCTTAATTACTTAAAGATACGGCAATAAAGGTAAAGACCAAATCCTTATATAGTCGCCAACAATTTAGAAGATTAGCTAGCGCTTAGTGGCTCATTTGGCAACAAATTTATTAGCTATAACTAAATTTAAGTTTACGTTGAATAACCGCAATATGAAGTAAGCCCAAATACCATTCATAACGTATTTATAACGGATTATACTATTAGAATTATTAGAGTAATTATGTGTTATCTACCCTTTAGGAAGATAATACGATGTACTAAGTTACTATATAGATTGGTTAAAACAGGTGTTTATTGGTGCCTATTAATCGTATCTTAAATTACAACTACACATAAAGTCTTCAATATACGACCTATACTTGTTAGTAACGTAAAAGAGGACTTGGGTTTGGTAGGTATATAAACTAATAATACCCTTTTCGTTAGAACAGCTCACTTCATAACACCGGAATAATAGGCGATTGAGGACTCCAAGTTTTGAAATTATAAGTCGGTTACGACGTTGGCAGAAGGTAGTCAACTTAACTTTAATAAATCATTAATCCATATATTTGGTATTAATACCAGCCTGAGCTTTCGCCAAAAAGGCTAGGATACTAATTTAGCTACGATTATCAACGCTAACATGACCAAAGCCTATCGATACCTTAAATACCGTATTTATAGCAGTTACATTACCACCCTATGTTAACTGGAGGTACCATACAACCTATTTATCGTTGTATAAGTTTAAGAGCTAATAGATAAAGACTTTAACTATCTAAAAAAGAAGTTCGAATAACAAATACGAAACATGAACCAAAAAATAATATAGTTTCAATCGACCTATAAAGAGTCAAGTTAATAATTTTCACGCATAGATTTTTCGCAAATGATCCCAACTTATCTTTACATATCGGCTTTTTAATAACCTTCGTCAACAAAAATAGGTGGAAAACCAGTGAAGCTTTATTGATAGTCTAATTTACTACACTTTTGTTAAATATAAAGGGATTATGGGAAGCTTATTAGCTTTGAAGGTTTATAGTATTATAATAGGCTTTAATATCGAAATAATATTGTAGAAAACCCTTAACCTTATTATAAGGAAATTAAAGATTCATTTTATTCCGATAGTAATTTATATCGATTCAAGAAATCCATTCGAATGCCTTTATAAGCTTGGAATGACCAGCGAAAAACGCCTGATAATCGACATAGTAATACTTAGTAAAACATACGAAGGAAAGGAAATTAAAGAGTTTCGATAGATCAATGGAAAAGATAATCCTGCTAATGTTATAACGAAAGCATCACCGAATAAGGCCATAGAGAAGTTCGTGGATAGCAACAGACTAACGATACGTATCGAAGGTTACTTTAATAAGCCGCTCGGAAAGCCCAGATAACGTAATAGCGGTTAGAGATGTACTAGCAAATTGGAAGACTGCCAGAAAATTAACGATGCTAACTTGTTTGATTAGCACGGCTAAAGTGGAGGTTTTCAAAGGCCTGTGGCGGAAGAAAGTTTTGTGGGAATTTACGATGGTGACTTATTTGATTGGCACGGCTGAAGTGAAGGTTTGCAAAGGCCTTTGGCGGAAGAACTTTTTGTGGGAGTCGATGAAGTCGGACCTCGAAGCCATGGGGCAATTGACGGCAATTGAAGTCAATTTGCATGCAAATGGCTGTATACGGAGGCCAATTGAAATTGATAGGGGTCTGGCCAGTTGATAAGGTTGCAGTTTACCGCATACCAGAAAAGATTGGTGAACCACACAAGCGTACGCGCACAAACATAAAAGCGGCTAGTGTTGGAATAGTACTTCATACAATGTAGCAGTCAACTTGACTTACAGTAAAGTTGACTATACTTGTAGCAAGTTGAGTGAATTATTTGGTGTAGGCTTACTGTATTGGGTATAATCGAGTACAGTAGGCCACACTTCCCACTAGGGCATGGGCCAAACAATTGGCCATACAAATTACAGTGCAGACCGGCTAGCGGTCTGTCAAACCTAGAACAATACATCCACCATTTGACTACTACCATACTACTGTTACTTCGAACAATCGAATCGACAACGTTGCAAGTTCTAAAGCCCTACCAAAAGTCGTTTTGATATTGAACGTAAATATTGCGGCTAATAAACGGGTAAAGATTTTAGTTGAAAACAAATGAATAATTGGTTATAGTAACTAAAAATATCAACGATTTTTAGGAAAAGTAGTAGACATAAGAGAAAAGATGTTCGTCGAAAATTGTCCAAATCTAATTTCAAATAAAGACATTGGCTAATACAAAGATATAATAAAGTAACATTAATCATAATAAAAATTCAAGTTTATATATGATATCAGGTATTCAAAAAAAATATTTTGAGATAGCTTAATAATTGGTTCAAAGTCGAATTAATTCTATTTATGAACAAAAAGGAATGATCTGTCGAGATTTGTACCTTAACTATAACGGTATTCCAAAGTATTAAAGTTCGAGTTATTAGAAAGAATGAAAAATAGATTTTAAATTGGGTAATCGTAACCAATTTATTGAATTTTAATTCATCATATTCAAAGTAATTCGATATAGATGCAACTAATTTCATTTTTCATAGATATCTCTAAATACTTTTAATATAATATTAAACCTTTATTTCATTATTGGTCTTAATAATAGTGATGGTAGGTAATTAATAATTGCGGATTTACTGGTTTGGAAACGGGTATCAAATAACACAGAAAATGAAGTTAACGTAAATATTAAGGTATTTCTCACTCATAATATCGAATTTAATGACGTATAAATTGATATTACTTATAATATACTACTTATCGTAAAGTAAATTCATTTTTCTTGACAACTAATTTGGCTTATTATTTTTCAAAAAAAAAGTTGGATATTATTGCCGACTAGAAATCGCGTTAAGTAAAGTACTATTTATTAGCGGTTTTATATATATATTAGTAAATGGTTTTTATTACGTCTGATACAAACTCCATAATATCGACAATATATTCAACAAAGGATTCTATTTTTATACGTGGTTTTACAACCGAAATTAATACCTATTCAACGGGTTATATAAAATCGATACAATTGTTTTATGTTATTCAAAATGTGTTAATGTCGATATTGGTAATACTTTGATTTTTTGAAGTCAATTGATATCAAGATACTGGGCGGATTTCATTGAATGAAGTATAAATAACGAAAAACCGTGAATATATTAAAACTGTATAATTTGTACTTTCTAAGACACCATTCGTTTTGGTGTAAAATACGATATTTCAACGCTCTTTTCCCCCCCGTTGAATAATAAAAGAGTTTTGAAAACCTGCCAATAAAATTTAAACATAGGTTATTAACAATAACGCGAGAAAACCCATAAAATCCCTGTTAATAACTTTAAAACCGTTTTACATAAAATTCAACATCAATAAGTACCATTGTTTCTACAATGACGGCTAGCCTTAAACGACCTGTAATGAATATGATATGTTGCAATTCGTTAATTCGGTTCTAAGGGAAGTTAATTAAAAAATAATTAAAAATTCGTTTTAAACCTGTTTTGAAACCTGTAAGGGTTTAAAAAATTGGTTTTACAGATATTGCTAATAGTATATCCGCTGATCGACGTTATAATAACAACAGAAATGTAAAATTTTACTATATCACCAAACTAGAAATACTACCTGAATAATATAACAAAAAGGAAGTCGCGGCCCAAATTACGAGTCAAAAGGGAATCATATGTAATTTGGATTAACATAAGAGTAAAATATTTGTAAATTGGAAGCTAGATACGGTTACAAAACCAGACAACGTTTTTATGGTTTCCCGAATATTTCGAAATCGAAAACAAAAAAACGAATATTTAATATCCGTTGAAATAAGCATTAATAAAAAAAATCAGCGGTCGCTTATTCATAATACGACAATTCAACGGAGGTAAATAGCATTCCTAGTAATGACAACGTCTCAGTTATGATGGAGGTTGATATTAGTAAAAAGCTCGTAACGTTCTGAAATGAATTCGTTAATAACAGTTAATAGCGAAATGCGCATATTCGGTGAACGGTATTAAAAACAACCTATCTAAGGCGAAAAAATCGCAATTGAGGGCCTAGAAGGTGAGGGTTGAGAAGGACTTTAGTAATATTATAATCTCTTTGTAATAATACATCGAGTTGTATTTCATCCGCTCTTTTATTATAAATCAACTTAAAATGGAAATGGAATATGCGTTCTAACCAACAGAGTTTCCATTGGGAAATCCGTCAAGTAAGTATAAAATATTCTAAGTTTCTATAATCATTAAATATAAGAAACGAGTGTTCTATCCCTAAAATCTCTATATTCAATATTTTTAAATAACTTATAATTCATAAATTATCTTCATCGTCAATTTGTAATTATAATAGGTGGATAACAAATTACAATGATAATACGTTACTAAAAGAAAGGTGCCATAATTATCACATTAGAATAAACAACCCCTTAAAGCCTAAACTCAATAATCGGGGTTTAAAAGGTTTTTTTTTTTCGGGGGTTTATTGGGTAAAAACGAGGTTTCAAGTAAGGAAAGCTTAAGCCGCTAAAATATAAATTGTTACTTGGACCCTGAACAAGAGGTTACATTCTTTTTCATCAACTGAATTGAAAGTTTGATTTATACGAATGAATTACGAATCAATTAACAGTAAAAGTTAACAAATTTTGAAAAACTTGTTACTCTGAATACGAACTTAAAAACCGCGTACTTCCGGATAACGCGTAAATTTCCGGGTTTATACATACTTCAGCCCTCATTTCGATAAAAAAATCTCGAATATTTAATTTTCCCGACGTTAAATTCACATTTAGATATATGTAGGTTTAATTTAACGTCGTATGAAGCATTTAATATCTCATTAACTTTAATATTATAATAGTTTCTGTGGATATTACTATATACCCTCACATATAGTTTATAAAGAGCAAGTAGCAGTGCACTGTATTTCAGGGTACATTTGTGTAGAGTGTACAATAACGTGTTACGCTGCAGGCTGCACTCTTGGAAGACGCTAAGTGCTCCATGCATGGATCGGTCTGGAATGTCTATTCCAGACTGAACAGCAATATATGGATCGGTTTGGAAAAGCTATACCAAACCGAATAGTAATACGTAGAATGGTTTAAAGTAATAAGATTTGGGTGAGGACTTGTAAACCCTTACCTATGGCGTATACCTTTAGATGCTCCTTCGTATGATTATTTTTCCTATAACTTTACCAATTTAATAATTACTTTTTTAAGTACCTTATTTTACGTAGATATCTTTTAAACTTGACCGATATTAATTCGAAACCAACTCCGTTGATTACGAATAACTTATGTGAAAAGTGATAAATACAATTTGAATACCTATAGCGAGATATTATAACGGTTTTAACTATTGGTATTTCAATATTTAGTTTTTACAAAAACTACACGCCGTCGTGTATGAAGACTGTGAAAACTTAGTGACTTTAAAAAGAACTTTAATACAATATTGTTAACCCTTATTTGACGTTTTATTTACTAGAAGCTATATTACATTATTATTAACCATTGCTTAGCATTTTAACGTCCCCGGGCACTTTTTGGAAAGCATCCTATTATGAACCAGGCCATGTAAGTCAAAACCAATAAGTTTTGAAACCCTTAATTAGGATATATCCGATCTTCGATATCCAAACCGTTTCTTTAACTTAAAAACGGTTACGATAAGCCTATCAAACCGATTACTCTAATAATAACGGCTACATATAAAATAATTAAACCGATGACTTTACTAAATTCGATTACGATATACCAATCTACACCGATTGCCAAATACCGGATTACATAACTTATCTCCTTATAATTACCCTCCTTTTGCCTTATTCGCCTTATACTTTTTTTACCATATTTACCTTTCTGTTATCGGCTAACGTATTTGAAATTTAATTTTCACGAAGTTTCAGTTTTTCTAACCTCTTGGATAACATAACGTTACTAAACGCTAACAAAACTAATTCACGACGTCTAACAAATTTGTAATCATGTTTTATTCATCGTTTATAATTCATTTATATTAACAAAAGTTACTAAGTTTTACTTCAATTACTTGAATTGATTTATTTACTTTATATTTGATATTTATAAAACGTATTACCCTAAACCTTAAAATCCGAACGTATCCGAATTTTAATACGATGCGAAATCACTAACTTGGACCGTTTTAGTATATTAAGTTTGTATAAAAACCATTATTACTAATTTCCCCTAACTGCTTACAGTTATAGCCCTAAAATCAATATGATTAAAGGAAGTCAACGTTAATTTCGATATTTTCATCGAGAATATAAGTATCAGAAAGGTTAAAATATACGAAATCAATCTTGGCTTTTGGAACAATACCATCGATTCGCTAGTTAAAAAACTCGACTTATATACGGTAAACACATATATTTTGGCTATTATATTCCGTTATTAAAATTGATAAGCCCAATTACCCAATTTACTGAGTAATGCTTATCAAAACCCTTGGAATCGAACGTTAAATATATGATAAATAGTAAATCTTACGATTGATAAAGCCTAACTGATTCAACTAAGAATTAGATGTATTAATACCCTAAGGGGTAGAAATAGCCGCCTTATAAAAGTCTTATTCGAAATGGTATAATTCGTCGACGTATCAAACTGAAAAAATGAAATTTATAACCTCACGGAATTTGTAAAGGGTATTACCTTACGAATTAAAAAAGACTATTATTAAAACGACGAAGGCTAGGTGGAAAACTACCTCATTTTATACCTATACCATAAGTTAGGAATAAAGACACCGAGGAAGAAAAACAACTATAATTCTTATTTACCACGTAAATACAATACACTATTAAGTCGATATACACTGTAAAATAAAACTGAATACGAAACCACTTTCCAAATATTAGAAATAACCCGTTCGGTTATAATAAGAGCGGTCGAAATACGGAAAATAGCCTGATAAATTACGGAAAGATCAGCTAAGACATAAAGAATGACTCGATCCAGGAATTAACGAGCGGCGCAAAACGTGGATACGTATTTTATGGACAAATACCCATATATTAGGACCTTTATCGCGACCTTTCACTATACTGCTTCCTTACGAATAAAAAAAAGACCTTATAAAGCGAATTAATTTTTCCAGATTATAAGACAAGAATAACAATTACAATAGATAGCCGTACGACGTACTTAATAATAAAATAAGCGTTATACTTAATACGTGTTCAAGATTAGATATTAAGTTCTTCAATTTTATGTTATTTTACCTGATATACCCTTCGGATACGTTACAAAGGGTTATATATATTATTTCATATATATAAGTATATTTCCAGAGTATTATAACCGCCTTAAATCCTATTTAGATACCCAAATTTACCACAAATTTTACGATAAAAACTAAATTAGTACGACTTGAAAATCCGTAAAAAGCTAGAAAGAAAACTCCGATAAAAACTTATAGGATATCTTTATCGCCTTATTGGCCAAGTTTCTAAAGTGTTTTGTAGTTTTGAAACCGGAATAAAAAAAGCGATAAACTATTTATCGAAGTAGTAGTAAAAGCTTGTTGCGAGAAACCGGATTTTAACCTTACATTTTTCAAACTGGAACAGGATTTGGAGGCCTTTTATACAAGTTTTAAAATATAGTTTAAACCTTTTATCCTCCGACAATTAAACAACGAATAAGTATTTATAACTAATAAAACTAAAGTCAAAGGCTAAATCACTAACGTAAACCTCGTCGAAACCATATACCATGTTTTGAATCAAAGATTTAAGGTTTACTTAAGGTAAAAAGAAAGCCTAAAGTACATGTATTAAAGAGAAAACTCTGATGGCAAAGGATACAGACGATTATTTAAAAATAGAAAAAACGCGCCGAAATCAAAAAAATACATACTAAAAGATATACAGAGCCTTATAAGTTTATAAAAGCGATATATCATATACAGTAAAGTCGGCTACTAGTTTATAAATTACCCTGATTATCAGTAAATTCGAATTAAACGATAATTTTAAATGAAGTATAAATGTGAAGATTGGATAAAAGTTAATGTTACAATATATTCAACTCAATACAAAAGTATAATTAATGGATTCAACGCTTACTTTTACCAGATATATTCGAAAAAGACGACCTTAAATATAATAATGCCTAAATATTATCCTATGACGATAAAAACACTTAACGTATTTTCGCCACCTTATAAAACGTTTCCTTTATGTATATTACAGGCTTATACTACGTAAATAAAGTATTTAACGCCTATATAACGTCGCAATTTAAGTTTTTTGACAAATACAAAAACGGGTTTTAGAGTATTATACCTAATACTAACGTAACCGAAACTTTAATAGCCGGAAAGCAGCAAATCAACGCGTTTATGACGAAGTTTCCGAAGTTTCGGTTAAATCATATAGGAAAATACCGAAAAGTTTTGTTTAGTAAAGGTAAAGCGTCGTTGCTCGAAACAGTCGTCATAAGTATGCGTTTCGAATCGATTAAATTTTATGTAATAGACTTCAAAATAACTTTTATTTTATTACTTAACATATATGAACTCGGAATTATGGTCCGGAATAATATTAACCAATTTATTCGTACCTTGAATGGCGTATTCGTACTTGTACATATTACCATATACCCTTATAGATAGTATACATAGGCTAAATAGCAGTGCACTGTATTGTAGGATGCACTCCTGCAGGGTGTACGGTAACGTGTCACGCTGCAGGCTGCACTCTTATAAGACGCAAAGTGTATCATGCATGGATCGGTCTGGAATTATTATTTCAGACCGACGGCAATTCGTATATCGGTCTAGAAGGAGAATTCCAGAGTAATACTCTCTGGATAGAGGGCTTATTAGCCCTCACCTGGAGCATACACCTCTGGATGCTTCTCTTAAATCATCTTGACTTACTTTACTACAATACCAATTATCTTTTAATTACTTTTCTACTTACTTTATTTTACGTAAACAAATACTTAGATCTTACTGATACTAATTAGTAGCCTACTCGGTTGACTACAAACAGCCTGAGAAAAAGAGACAGACACACGTTCAATACCTATAGCAGGATGATATAGTGGTACCAACTACTTGTGCTTTAACACTATGCCTTATAAGAACTATACGGGAGTATGGAATTATACGGGAGCTTCGAGAAACTCGAAGCGTTACAAAACTATAAGATCTGGAGTAACTTTGAGAAAATTAGCTCCGTTACGTCAACCGCCAACTTTCATTAGCATTCTAAATGATCAACCTAGGTCATTTTTAAAAGTCGTCCTATTACACATCAGGCTACGTAAGCTAAAAACGCCGAGTTGCGGAACCCTTCGCTGGGACCTACCCGATTTTCGGAAAAAGCCAACATCGGTTGCACATGAACAAACTACCCTATTGCCTTAGTAATATCGGTTACACATTAAACAACCAACCGATTCCTCCATTAATTTCTGCTACGGCACGCCAATAAGAACCGACCACTAAACACCGGATTACTCAATTATATTCCCTTTAACTTACATACCTGCCTATATCCGCCCTATGTATTTTAAGTTTAATTCTTTTAATGTTTTCAGTTTTACTTACTGCTTGGCAAATATAACGTTACCATCATTAACAAAACTCATTTAAAACGTTTAACTAGTTTGTAATTACGCTTTATTTACGTATCGTTTAAAATTTATTTACGTTAATAAGTACTAATAAACTTGATTCCAACTACTTTAATTACTTTATTTCATTTGGTATTTACTACGCTGCACCGAGCTTTAAACTACTTTGAACTGCATACGAAATGCCATTTACGCATATATAATAGCTCTACTAATAACATATCTGGTAAAGGCTAACGACTATACGTATTACCTCTTTATATACACGTCGTTTCGAAATACTTTCCTTAAACATTTGGATCTTAGCCTTTGGGACAACGAAATCGAAGCTTCAGTGGAAGATTTTAATTCCTACACGGTAAATATATATGTTAAAAGCATAATTTTCAACTACTGTAGTAGGGACATTAAGGAAAGCGAACCATTGTATAATTTTACAAAAACCTTTATGGACTGGACGCTAAATATGTGGAAAATAGTGAATAAAAAGATTATAAAAATTCTAAGGAAATAATTGTGAAATAAAGGTATAAATACACCCAGTGAAAGAAACAGCCGTATCATAAAATCCCTGTTTATAACGGCCTAACTTATATATATCCCCAAATAGACAGATTGAAAAATTATAACAGTAGAATTTATAAAGGAATATTACCTATGAAAGCGAAATTAACATCTAATTAAGGTTGTAAACCAGAGTTATGAAAAACCACCACAAAATAGGATACAGCGTTCGTTAAAACTGGATGCTCGATGAAAAACAGAAATAAATGAATTAATAAAAGAGAAGGAGGTACCGCAACAATTATCTACAATAAAGGTCGAATACAAAGTCTCCCTAAAATGAAACTTTAAACCGATACGAAAACAAAAATATGCCTTTAACGTTGGAAATAGCCCGCTCAGCTATAATAAAATTGGCCGAAACGCAGAAAATGAACCGCTCTATAAATCAACAATCGGTCGAAACTCGGAAAACACCCCGAGCTAGGAGGTGATAAGCGGCGCAAAATGCCAATACGTGCCGTACACACTCATGTCTTTTAGCCACAACCCCTACCGCAACCTTTTATTACATCGCTTTCCTACGAATAGGAGCGAACCTACGAATTTAATTAACTTTGCCAAGTTGTAGAATAGGGATAACAACTATAGATGTAAGTCGTACAACGCACTGGATAACAAAATACGCGTAATGTTTGATATATGTAAAAGACTAAATATTAAGCTATTATTATTTAACGTTATTATAACCGGTATATTTTTCGGGTAAGTTATGAAATAATACATATATTACCTTAAACAAGTGAATGTATTTGTTAAGTTTTATAATCTATTTAAATCCTCCTTTAATACCGAAATTAATTATGAGTTATACGATAAAGACTAAACCGGTACGATATAGAAATCCGTGAAAAACTAACAGGAAAATGCCGATAAAAACCCTGAAGAAATCCTTACTGCTTTATTAAAAAAGTTTCGGAATTGCCAAATAATCCTCTGACCGGAATATAAAAGCAATAAATTGTTTATTTTAATTGTAATAAAAGCCTGCCGTAGAATCCTGGATTTCGACCTTACACTTTTTAAACTAGAAAACGACTTAAAGATCTTTTATGCAAGCTTGAAAATATTGTTCGAAACCTTTATATGCCGATAAGCAATCCTCGAATTAATATTCGTAGTTAATAATAATAAAGGCAAAGCCTAAATTACTAAAGTAAATCTTTCCAAGACAATCCATTATGTTTACAGTGTAGATTTAAGGTCTAACTAAGGTAAAACGAATGGGTGAAGTACAGGTACTAAGGAAAGAATACTAGTAGTAAAATATAAAAATAATCTCTCGGAAATAAAAGAAACGTACTAAAACCACGGCAATAGTTACGGGGGAAAAAACGGCTCCTCATAGGTTTGTTAAAGCGATATATCGTATACAGTGAAGTCGGCTACTAGTTTACAAACCACCTCGTTTACGCATAAATTCGCACTACAAAACAATTTTAGGTTAAGTGTAGTTTCCAAAATAGGAAAATAGCTAATTTTACAATATAAGCAGCCGAATACGAAGGCAAAAATAATAAATTTGGCGTATAATTTTATAAATATATATTGAAAGAAAAATATTTTAAATAAAACGATGTCTAATTGTTAGCCTACGATGATAAAAACGCTTAACGTATTTTTGCCGGCTTGTAGGATGCCTTATTTTTATATATTATAGGCTTAGATTACGTAAATCAAGTGTTTAATATCAATTTAGCGTCGCAATTCACCCTTTTTAATAGATAAGAAACCGGATTTCAGGGTATTATACCTAATTTTAACGCAGCCGAAATTTCGACGGCCGAAAAACGATAGTTCGAAGTACTTATGACGAAATTTCCGAAGTTTCAGCTGAACCAGATAAAAAAACACCGAAAGGTACTATTTGATAAAGGTAAGGTGACGTCGTTCAGAACGGTCGTTATAAATACGCGTTTCAGGTCGATTAAGTTTTACTTAAGATATTTTAAAACTTTTATCTGTTTTTATTAGTTAATATAAACAAATTCGAAATTAAAGTCTGGAATACGACTGATTAGCTTATTCGCGCCTTAAATGGCGTATCCGTATCGTTTAAACTTAAGTTCAGCCACTTGTAGTTTTTCTCGAAAACATATATAATTAATGCTCCTTATTTAACTTAGCTAAAATTACGGGCTTTATATCGATAATTCAGATACCTAATTGTCAAACGCCTTTTACGTCTACCTTATGCCGTAAGCTATACGGGTATAGGAAAACACGCACTCGAAAATATCGAAAAATTCTATTATAGATGCCAGCTTTATTTATAATCCCTGCGACAGTTGAAATTGTACCTTTAAAACTATATAAACTTCAATTATGAAGTGATTATTAATATTATATACCTAGATAGCTGACTAGTCCTCCACATCATCGATATGGCTATATCATTTTAGGTTGTTAAATTAATACGCAACGCCTTTACTTTAAATTTCTAGGACGCTTTAATTAACTTTTAGTTAAATCTTTACCTCGGGCTTTCAAATTAGATTATATACGACGTCAGCATAGCTTTTAATTTCACTGAATAACGTACGAAAACTCGGATGATCGGTAACGAATACAAGTCATTTCAGATGAAAGCCATATAAGGTATTAGGAAATGTAAACAATATTATAAACTATTGAAAAAGACGTATACAATATTGGAAAAAAAACTTAAAGGTATTAGTTCTAAGGAATCTATCCTTTGAATAACGGTTAACGCCATTAATAACACTTTTAACCAAAGTGTGCTTATCATTACGCTCTTTATCTTTGATGCCTACCCGAAAATCCATACAAACTCTGCCCTATCAATATCCATAGTGAAAAGGGCTAATGTTATAGCCAAGGCTATGGCGGCCTTACACTTACTGCGAGTAAAGAATAATGTGTCCAGAGCGCTGGCCATAGGGAATAGTCCATATAAGACTAGCGTATTGGACCTATTATTATGATTTGAAGTTTTAATTTGGAAAACGAGAGATAGATAGTCTATTCTTTGAAGGATTAACGGATTTAAGGTCCATAATATATTCGTTAACTTACTAAACAGAACAAGCTCGTTTTTCTGGATGATAGGATAGGAATATAAGAAAAATGCGAAAAGAGAAGACCCGAACGCGTAGGACTAGTAAAATCGCCTATAAAATATTACCTCAAACGACGAATTTAAACCGACCTTAACTTTAACTTTACCCCCAAAACGCGAATTTAACCCGACCCCGTTAAACGAAATCGGTCTATTTGTATTAAATCCGCCAAAACCTCGATGCCGAAGACGCCCCTTTGACAATAAAACTCAAAAGCAGCTTAAAAAAATTGCTACGGACTCCTGTTTTACGCAAAGGAAAATAACAAACTACGAGTTTAGTCTAAAGTTTCGCCGCGAAGGTATTATTACCACCTTAGGTACCCTATTCGCATAATTTACCTAAAAGTAAATCTTAGCCCATATCGAATAAAGCGTATTTCTCTTTAAACGTTTGAACTTAGCTGTTTACGATGTCTATAAGATCTTCCCAACCCGCCTTATCCACGAAATTAAAAACAAAACCGAAAATCCTTATAAAAAGCCCCGTTTGGTTATTGAAGGCTGTAATGACGAAGGTAAAAAAGATATTATAACCTAATAGCCTACATTATAACGGGTTTATTATCGCCTCATTCTTGTACTCATGGCCTCCTCTAGCTATCTATATAACTCGTATATTAAACTTCGAAATATAACGTAAACCTATACTCAAATCGAAAAATGGCTAAAACAATGTATTCGCGCTGATATACCCAAAGACCTTAGGTAATATTACCTACCTGGGACGATTTCACGTATTTTAAAACGACTTTACAACTTGGCTAAAGCTGGTGTCTATTAGTACGATGCTTATTAAAGGTACTATAAAGAACAATTCGAAATAACCAGCTTTACTTTCGACCCATACCTTTTGGTATTAACAGCCCGTTCGCAAGGTTTTACATTAATGGGTATATAGGCAAAAGATACTTTAACATTATATAACTTCTCGTTTTCCTCATTTAAAAAGAGGAAACTTCAGAAAGCCGATTTAAAAGCTAATCTCAAGACGTACCTAACAAAAGATAATATAATCGATTTTAATAAAGTTACAATTACTTTCCGGAATGACACTTTGAACCTTACATAAAAAGGGAATCTAAAGAAAATTACCTTTATTACTTAATATGACGTAAAATAAGCCGACGAATACAAATTTTAACGTGTACGCGGCGCTTAGGTTGCTTTTGTAATACAATTAAAAGTAGAATTTAGCCTTTTTATCGCTGTATAATACTAAAATTAATCGATAGACGATATATATTAAACGCTTAACAAACGTTCTTCGCAACAAATATGTAATTCAAAATGCGGTTTACAATTCTTTTTATTAGATATACGTATTACAAAGCTATTTGTTTTTACTAAAGGCTTCTTCGCTAATAATAACGACTACAGCTTATAAATCGGTTTCTTGTTCATCTTCGGCAATGAAATACTGACCCGGAACGGCTTTATGTTTCGAGGAAACATTGTCAACTAGAACTTTACCAAGTATAAAAGGGTTATACAAAACGTCCTAGCTTTTAAAATCTATTGTATAGTTTAAGTTTTCGAGTCGGGCATTACTATAGCTATAATAGTCCGGATCATTATTTATAACTTTAATTCACTCCTTATTTTCTTTATCGTTTATATTGATTCTTTTTCGCTTTAAGAATCCCCGGTTAAGTTAAGTATTATAAATGAAAAGTGGTTGATATTGGATATAATGACACTATATGAATTATACGAATAACGGGAAATCGAGGATATCGGATAAATTAATAGCAAATTTACCCCTATCAATGTAATAATAAAGGATATATTAAACGGTGTATTGAAAAATCATATATATATTAGTACGCTTTTTATTAAAGTTATTAAAAAGGTTTTACAACCTTAATAAGCTGTTACGTTACACTAATTTTCGCCGACTCGAATCGGTTTAACAATACTTTTTGCACCGATACACGATTTATCTTTATTTTAACCAACTATTTGCCCCGACCGTCGATTTTATCACTAATTAAATACGACTATTTACGCCGATTTACGAGTTTTTTTTCTACGACATCGTAACAATAGAATGCACGATTTTTACTTGAAACAATTGTTTTATAAAGAGCTATAAAATTACTATATAACGTACTATATTATATCCGGGTATGCCGGCCTAGGCCCGGGGGTATCTATCCTCTATTAAGGGAAGAAGTCAACGCCGTAGGGTCTCTACCGTCCTCCTCGTCGCTCTTCTCTTTTGTGCTAACGCTACCGCTATTACCGTTAATAATGTTACCAACGCCAACAAGGATATAGCCCTGTATCTTATTGGTTATGCCCTTAGGCAAAAGTATAGGAGAGGAATTACTCTTTTTACGACGACATACGATAACGTCGTTAAACTCGCGCGCGTAATAAATACGTAAGCCCCGTTTCCAAGCGATAACGGCGGTTTCCGTCTCCCTAATCCGCCGGTTAACGCCTATTACTAATTAGTATCGACTTGTTTTAGTTATTTACGACGATTTGTTTTTTGGATCGCCCCGAACTATAGATTTCCGCCAAATGAAGTTTTTAAGATTCGATTGGAATTTACCAAAGAACTGGTGGGCGCGTAATACAGCTTTGGCTTACGGCCCTAGAATTACTAGAATGGGGGTACACGAGTTATTAGTCTGCTTGTAACGGTAGTAGCGAGCTGAACGGCCCCTACTTTCGTATTAGTTGCCAGCGGACTTATCCGCGACCGCAGATGCGACACACGACATGTAAGGCGTATTTATTAACGGCTTAAGGCTATGGATCCGAATACGCTACTCTAACGTTTAGTGCATTAAAAAGGCCTTACGACGCACCTTAACGATATAGAGTTCGAAACGGCGAAAGAGATCCGCCTTATGTTTTTCATTTACAAAAAAAAAGTTAAAACGTAACAAACGAAAGGATTAAAATATATTTACCGTAGTGCAATTACGCCAGGTTGCGTTTACGACATAAAGGGGTCCCCTCGCGTGATGAGATCTTTACCCGTAGGGAGAAGGTAAGGTTTATAACTTTAGGAACCCTCCATTCCTTTCTCGAGTTAGGAAAGGGAGAGAGAAAAAGGGGGGAGGAAAAGGATGGCACGACGGCAGCGAGGAGGGGCGAGGCGAAGGTGGCGGCTGGGATAAGCGATATAAGAGCGGCGAGGCTAGGTGGTGTGGCGGCGGTGAAATTTAACGGTGTGGCGGCGAGCGGGGTAATGGGGGCGGGCGGCGTAGCGACAATAAAAGAGATTGTTCCCGACGACGGTGGGCTATTGCTGCTAGTAGTAGTGGTATTGGGGATGGCGGCTACGACAGCTGTGGTTATGGCGACGCGCCAATGCTCTTGCGCTAAACGGCGCATTTCAATCCTATTTTTACGCGGGGTATTTATTCGGAAAATAGGTTAGTATATATATAGGCCAAGTAACCTACACACTAGGACGACTTTGTTTGGTTAGGTAAATCAAAGGTTAAATTGAAATAGGAACCTATATTAGTTGAAACTACGCGTTTTTAGCGAAAAAAAAGAGAAAGAAAGTTTTGCCTAAAACGACGGAAATGTATCTTTTTATACTAACTTATTACGTTATTACCACCGCTTAATTATCTCTATTAGAAATAACAAAAAGAGCTATTACCAACCATATTGCTTTTATTTAACTATACTAACTAGGTCTGAATTATAAACACTACTTCGTTCAAACTTTTCCAATCTTAGCTGAACTTATTAATTTGGACTTTTTACGATTAATACGGTATAAAATACTACTACTACAGAAACTGCTAATTGAAACCTTTTACCATTAATATAATGATAACATTGTCACTACAGAAACTGCTGATTTGGACCTATTACAATGAATACTACAAACAATATTGATACTACTTGACTATAAGTACGAAGTATATAAGGAAAAAAGAGAAAATTACCTGTGTGGATATTACTATATACCCTTATAAATAGTATATATAGGTTAAATAGTAGTGTACTATATTGCAGGGTATAATCCTACATGGTATACGGTAACGTGTCACGCTGTAGGCTGCACTCTTGTAAGATGTAAAGTGCATTATACATGGATCGGTTTGGAATGACTATTTCAGACCGATTTTAATGCGTAGATCGGTCTAGAAGGAGTATTCCAAAGTGATACGCTCTGGATGGAGGGCTTATAAGCTCTTACCTGGAGCGTATACCTCTAGATGCTTCTTTTGGATCATCTTGACTTACTTTACTACATTATCAATCATCTTTTGACTACTCTTATTCTTACATTGTTTCACGTGAACAAGTACTTAGACCCTACCAACAGTACCGCTTCGATTTAAGCTCTACTATTTACAAGTTTTCCCTGAAAGACATATAATTAAGGATATTTATTTAACTTGGCCGGAATTACTGACTTTATATCAACAATTTAAATACCCTACTATAAAACGTCTTTTAGGTTCATTTTATGCAGCAATCTATACAAATATAAGAAAAAACGTACTTAAATATATCGAAAAGTTTTGCCATATGTGCTAATGACATTTATATGCCTTATGACGGTTTAAGCTTCGCCTTTAAAACGATATGAACTTTCTTTACGAAATAATTGTTAATAATATTTATTTAAACAGTTAATTAGTCTTTTACGTCATCAATATGAAAATATTATTTTCGGTCGCCAAATTTACGTAAAGCGTTTTCGTTAAAAACTGTTGACATATTTTAATTAATTACTAGTCAAACGTTTACATCAGATTTCTAAATTGGATTACGTACGACGTCGGCATGGCTTTTCATTTCATTTAATAATGTACGAAGTTTCGAATAACCGGTAACAAATATAAACAAATCCTATTAAAAACCCCATAAGATATTGGAAAGTGTAGGCAATACTGCAGCTTACTGACACAATCGTATACGGTGTTGTTAAATGAATTAAAGGGTATTAATTTTAGGGAATTTATTTCTTAAATAACGGTGAACGCCGTTAACAACACTTTTGACCTTAATGGGCTTATTTCTATGCTCTTTATCTTTAATGTTTACCCGAGGATTTGTATAAACTCTACCCTATTTTCAGCTATAATACAAAGATCTAATGCTTTGATGAAAACTATAACGGTGTTACGCTCTTTAAGAATAAAGAAGTATGTGCTCAAAACATTAGCTATAAGGAATAGCTTACGTGAAACTAACGTTTTGGATTTACTATTACAATTTGAAGTTTTGGTTAGGAAAACGAAGCATAAATGGACTAACCTTTAAAGTATTAAGGTTTTTAAAGGCTATGATGTATTGGTCAACCTATTAAACGGTATAAATTCGTTTCGTTTGATCAAAATACGCGAATACAAAAAAAAGGTACAAAGGATCGGCCCGAAACAGCAAAACGAATAAACCTATTTATGAAATATTACCTAAAACGACGAATTTAAACAGAATTTAATGTTAAATCTTTACTAAAAACATGATTTCGACCCGATCACTTTTGATAATCACGGTCTAATTATACTAACCTTACTAAAACCTCGCTGCAAAGGACATCCTTTCGGCTCGAAAACCAAGAAACGCTTCAGGAACTTTGTTATGGACTCATTTATTATAAAAAAGGAAATGAAAAACCGTTAGTTTAATTTGAAACTTCGTTACGAAAGTATTATTACCACCATAAATATCTTATTCGTATAATTTATCTCAATGAAAATCTCAACTTTAATTAAATAAATAGTATTTCTTTTTAAAAGTTTCAATCCGACTATTTACGATAACTACTGGATTTTTCTAACTCGTTTCGTTTACGAAATTAAGAATAAAACCGAAAGATCTCACGAAAAAAAAAAACCCCAGCCTAATTATCAATGGATATAACTATAAAGGAAAAAATGAATTATAACAAAATATCCTACACTATAACGGGATATTTATGGTTTAATTTTTATATTCGCGGCTTGTTTTATAGGATCGTATAACCTATATATCGAATTTGGAGATATTATATAGGTATATATCCAATTGAATGATCGGTTTAAACGATGAATTGACTTCGATATACCAAAAGATCTTATGTAATACTACCTACCCGAACGATCTTATGTATCATAAAACTATTTTACGATTTAATTAAAGCCGGTATTTACTAGTATAACACTTAATAAAGGCATTATAAAAAACGACTTAAAATTACTAATTTTACCTTAGACCCGTATTTATGGGTATCGATAACCCGATCAAAAGGCTTTATACCAATAGGAATATAGACGAAAGATATTTTAATATTATATAACACCTAGTTTTTTTCTTTCGAGGAAAGGAAATTTCTGGAGGCCGGCTTAAAAGTGAAACCTAAGACGTATTCAATAGAGGACTATATAATCGATTTTAATAGCGTTACCATTACTTTTCGGAACGGAGTTTTGGACCCTATATTCAAGGGGTAATTAAATAAAATTACCTTTATGATTTTAAATAATACAAAACGGGCCGACGGATAAAAATGCTAACGCTTTCACGGCGTTTGGGTCGCTTTTATAACATAACCAAAAGCTGTATTTATTGGTAGGCTTTAGATGTTGCAACGTTGTCGATTCGATTAGTCTTCGAAGTAACAGTAGTATTGCGTGGTCAGATGATGGATGTATTATTCTAGGTTAGGCAGACCGCTAGCCGGTCTGGACTGTAATTTGTATGGCCAAGTGCTTGGCCTGTGCCTTAGAATGAAGTACAGAGTACTACATTCGACTTATACTCAATGCGGTAAGTCCGTACAAAGCAATACACTTGAAGTACGGTCAACTTTACTATAAGTAAAGTTAACCTACTGTAGTGTATGTAATACTATTTCAACACTGGCGGCTTTTTAATTTGTACGCGCACGCCAGTGTAACTAACCAAATCTTTCCGGTTAGCATTAAATAGCAGCCTCGTACCCCCTGTTAATTCCAATTAACTTCTCTATTATATTACATCTAATTATATGCAAATTGACCCCATTTAACCTCAATTTCTCCGCCGCTCTGAGGTTTAAGTTTATCAACTACTTCTAAAAGTTCTTTCACTATAGTTAGCCTTTCGTAACTTCAATTATATCACTTAAATAGATGACTATTATTAATCCACTGGCACTCTTTCAATCTGCTAGCACATCCCTGTCCGCCGTCACGTAATTTGAGCTTTCTGGGCGGCCTATTCACGTAACCATCGATACGTATCGTCAGCTTATTGCTATCCACAAACCTTTCTAGTGCTTTATTTAACGTAGCCTTCTTTATAGAATCTGCAGGATTATCTTTGCCATCGATCCATCAGAACTCCTTAATCTTCCTCCCTTCGTAAACCTCGCGGAGTACTATCACATCGATTATCAAGAGTTCTTCGCTAGTGGCTCCGAGCTTTAATAGGGACTCGAAGAAACTCCTCGAGTCGATATAAATTACCACTGGGATAAGTGGAATTTTTATTTACCTTATAATAATGTGAAGGGTTTTTCATAATATTATAACTACGTTAAAGCCCGCTATTATATCGTATATCCTTAAAGCTATCACGTTTCGTGTAATCCTTTTATACTTGACGAAGATTTAGTAAATTAGGTTATTTGTAATATTAAATCAATTTTCCCGCCTATTTTCGTTGATAAGGGTTATTAAGAAGTTGATTTGTTAAAATAAGTAAGTGTTATTTGTAAAGGTCCCGTTCGTGAAGAATATTATCCTGGCCTTTAAAAGGTAGATTAATACTATATTGATTTCGCGGTCCAAGTTCCGCATCTACCATTCCAGCCCCTTATTTAGTCAATCAAAGTATTTATCCATTGGTATTTATATCTATGTTGTAATTAATATGTCGTATACAGCTTCCGATTGGCATAAGGCAGCAATATAGCTACCCTTTGTACGCTGTTCCAAGTACCGTTAAGCCCTAGCCTTATTAATCTTGTCGATTGTAGCAAAAATAGCATCTTTGCCCTTTGGACAGAAGCTTAAGCCGGCATCAATACTAAGCATACTGATAAACGATCTATTAAAGTCAAGTTGATTGTTTTCCGTTAACGTCATTATCGGCTTATAATTTCAAAACTTAAAGTCTTCGATAACTCGATATTTATATGCCATAAAGCTAGCTGTTTCGATGAAAAGGGTATCGTTAGTTTGCATATTTACCATACCGAAATCCTTTCTTTACGTTACCAATAAATAAGGGTCGTATATTAAAGACTTTATTATTAGTCGGGACTTAAAGTGAGATTAGTAGGTTAAAAACTAGTAAACCCTTGCCTTAGCTAATCTATACAGTCGTTTAACAAATCGTATTACCGTTTCTAGTGGGTAGACAGCACGGAGTTCCTATGGCAGTTTTAAGAGTATAATCAGTTATAAATATGTTGCTAACTGTGTATAGTTTTACGTAATATCAAGGCCATTAAGTGTAAATTTTCCATCAATCCTATCTAGTAAACTTACTGTTAAAGTAACCACCAAACGCTAGCTGATTTTCTAAATCGTTAGCGACTACGTGAGGATATAGTCCTTATCTTTATCTCTGTATCCTTAAGCTATTAGCCGTGACTTTTCATAGGGCCGCCCCGTGGTCTTACCCTTAACATCGTAGATAATCCTCGACTGAAACATTGTGATATTAGGGTCTTAAAGGTTAAAGTTAGCCTTCGGTACAAATTATACTATACCTCGATTTAGTAGGCCGTTGATTTCGACTTTGTCACTTTATTTAAAAGGTTCGCCGAAGGTTGTATTAATTCCTTATACCCTAAACTTTATTACCAAGTCTTTATTATCTTTTTCTTTCCTACTTACCTAAGTAGTATTGTAAATACGGCCTAGTGTGTATTCCTTTCTTTTAATGTTTTCCTTTTTCTTTGGGGGTCTTCCGCACCGGCGGCGCTCTATCAGCTCGTTAGTAACAGGTGGAGGAGGGTCGTATTAGCTCAGTTGTATTACTTATAGGGCATAAGGGCCTTTATCTTTAGTACACCTAATGTAAGGCCTGATTTGTATAGTTCGGAAGGATACAGGACCGTTAGCAATTTTAATAACCACTTTAACGATTTCGATATTTAATATCTCATACGGCTCCTTCTATTTACCCGGCTCCCGCCATACAAGGACTTTAATTTGTAATAGAAAATCAAACACGTCGATTGTTATAGGCCCGTTTTTAGTATTAAGGGTATTATTAACTTAGCTACGAGCTGATTCCCTTTATAGTTCCCTTAATGCTTTGTTATAAGCCGTAACACGTTTTTAATTATTTACTGAGGGCGTAGATTTACTCGTCAGGCGTGGGTACGCTCTAAAGATTAGCAACGTTGGCACCAGATTATTAGGGCCTACAATATCGTTTAAACCATTTAATGCTATTTAGAAACGTGCCTCTGGATCCGTAAAACTTCTAATTTATAACAAAAGGATACTGTACGTTCGGCGAAGTAAGACGTATGCTTTTTTAACCTTCCTAATACTTTAGTGGGCTTCTACAGGTACCTATTTACACTAAATACCTATTATCTTGGTATTTTCCTAAAACTCCGCTGCTACAAAGTTGTTACCGGCATCGTGGACGACAACGTTATATAAACCCAGGTACGTGTTAATCTACAGTATTTTCCACGTTTTTCACGTATCCTTAACCGAAAGAAACTTTAGGAAATTAGCTCCGTGGAAAGAGGTTGCGAAGTTAACGACGTAAAGAACAGGCTTATTATCTAAGTAAAATACATTAAAAAAGATCTTATAATGAAAATCCTTGTCGTTTTTTAGTATAAATTTGAATTTCCAGGAAGCTTAAGCATACGTTTAGCAGTAGTAGTAAAGTCTTTTAATAACTTTTAGGGTAAAGTATTCTACATTTTAATGCCCTATAGACTTTAGGATAATGTATAACCTTTCAACAGCTGGGGGGTTAAGGCGCCGATATAATTAATGTATTTTCGACTTCGTTAGGTTTAACACTATTACTTCCGAACCTTAAAGACAAAACCATGGTTGTCCCTACTTAAAAGCAAGTGGAAACCTTTAGCTGTTCTTAACCAGTTCATCTACGTTCATATCCACGTTAATGCCAAGGGTTTTCATATATTTTAAACAAAGTAAAAAAGGGATAGTTAAATTAAGGATATAAAACGTAATTGTTTTGACAACAGTTCAAATTACCGTTATCTTTAATAACAATAGTTATTCGCCTAGGCTAAAGTTAATTTTGGCTTTGTTAATATTATAACGATTAATTTTAGTAACTGTAGTGCTTTTCCTTCCTAGTATTATATACTGCGAATAACCTCTTATTTAGTACCTTGCTATCCTAATATTTGGTATGATACCTTGAAACGTATGGTCTGCGTAAAGATCGCGAATTTTAAAGATATTTAAGGGGTTATAGTTATAGTTAGGGTAAAGGTCAGGGTTTTTACCACTTAAACGGTATAAAAAGGTATGTTCGGCTAGTTATTAGGTTGCTGTGTCGGAAATAGTATCTTTGTATTATTTGATTTGTTTGGGGGCGTTGGTGGCGTTAGTTGGCTCATTATCTTTAGCATTTATAACCTACTTCAAGTAATTTTGTTTCGAAGTAATAGGATATTAGACGCAATATACTGTTTTTCTATTATTACGTTCCGCAGGGGGGTAGCAAGTTTACTAGTAACCGGTTTTACTAAAAATCCAATTTTTTGTTACTATTATAATAATAATACTTACGGTTAACAGATCCATCTAAATTTTTATAGAGTTAACGTAAGTTTTTCCTTTAGTTTGAGGCCGAGGTTAATGGACCTAACTTTAGGCGTTATAAGCGTAAGTACTTGCAGTCGACGTAATTAATTATCGTAAGGTCTTTCTCTTTTACATTAATAAAGTTGTCGGCTTAGGTATACATACTAAGCGAGTTTGATATGTATTTCATTACGGTGGTAAACGCAAAACGCAATTGGCTAAAAAATACTTTATAGGTAGTATTTGGGTGTTATAAAGCATATTCGAATTTACTAACGCCCGTGATAGCTGCCTGTACCTGTTCGCGAAGTGGGGCTTTGCTAATTTAATCCTCTTTCATTATCTTTTGATATATCATTAACTTATTAAGTATTTAATTCAAGATATTAATTAGTAATTTCTCCTTTTTTTTTGCTATTAATGTAGGTTCCAGCGTATTGACCTAATTTATATAGTATTACGTAAGGTGGACGTCGTATTCGAAGTAGTCTTTTATGTTATCATAGATCTCGCGGAACTTAATAGCGTTAGTTAGGAAGGTTAGATAATAATCCTTAGTATGATTTATAAGGATTCCGGGGAATAATAAGTGAAAACTAGAAGGTGAGACCTTCATCTATTTTCAAATATTTAAGAAAGGTATTATCTTGGTATCAAAAAGATTATAAAGTTTTTCATTATACTTTTTTATATTATTCAAAATCTTAGTGAAGTTCGTTATTAAGTTGTTATCAATGTTATCTATTTCAATAGGTTTTAAAGAGAGGCTACGATTGTTATATTAGGTTTGATTGGTGTTTTTTAGCGGTTTAAATTTTGGAGATTTCGAAGCCTAGTGTTAAGGGTATTTACCAGTCGCCTAACCCGAGGGGTAAAGTCCTAGAGTAGGGCCTGAAATAGGTTCGCGCGCGTATGTGTATCTAAAGGGGAAAAGTTTTTAAGGGTCTTAACGGTGGATTTGCTAAGGGACGATAGGGCCTTATAGGTTTTAAGATGTCTAACAATCTTGCTTAATTGATTATCGCAATGCTCCAACGTTAATGACTTTGGCTACATTAATAGTTTTCGCTTCGTATGCTCTTTCGCTATTAAGGGCGTACTTTGCATTATTACGTGAAGGTACTAAGCTACTAGGAAGGTTAATAGGTTCCTTATAGTTAACGCGTAGAAAAACTCAACTTAGTTAGGGCTAAAGGGGAGGTTCTTTGGATCGCTTGTGGGGACGGTGGGATTTCTTAACGCCTTTTCCTTTAGGTCGTAGATTTTGAGGACATTTTTCTTGTTAAGCCAGTTCGAAGAGGGTCTTTACCAGCTTGCTAAAGATTTTTTTAGGCACGTAGATTCCTCGACATTTAAGTTCTTACCTTAGTTTGGACTTGAAGGTCTTTTAAACTCCCTTTTACATATATATGGTTTAGTTTTCAAAAACCTTACGGTATTTGCGAAAGGTACAGTTACAGCGGTAAAGTTCTTCACCGCCGTCTTATTTAATAATATATAATTCAACGAAGTTAGTTAAGTATTTTTTAATTTACTCCTTATCGACGTCGTACTTCTAAAGGTCGTAATTATAGTACTTAGTGAAACTAATTCGATGCTTTTAACTGTTTCTTTTGAAACGGAGTAAGAGATAGCTTGAAAGTAAGGATTTGCGGTAGCTATTTTAACAGGCGTATAAGGCGAAAGGCTTGGTGATCTTAAACGTGAGGGACTTGATGTTGTGATGTAAAGTCGCATAAGAACTTAGAGTTTTAGTAAAAGGTCGCATAGCGTAGATTTTTTTACGCAACTTGGTATTTTTGCTTGTAGCATCAAACTTAGCAATTAAAGTAAAGTAGGGAGTGAAAAGAGTAAATTAAGGATTAAGGTATGGTATGGAAGGTAAGGTCGAAGGTCTTTCTTAGTAATAAAGGTTGTTTAATGTAGGGACTTAGTCGTTTTTAATATAGTAGTAATATCTGTAGTAGTATTAACTTAGCTGTTTGCTAACTTGCCGTACTTTAAGACTTCTGATATTTAATTTCAACGTCTTTGAAAAAGATTAACAAAGATTTCTTGGTGTTTTCTATAACGATACCGTTGCTACCCCTAAGTTACCGTGAAAACCTACGTAGCCTAAAAGTCTTTTTTACTTACTTCCGTGAAAACCGACGTAGTAGTAAAGGCCTTTTACAAGAATCTTTCCTTTACCCTAACCGCTGTAATTTAATGTAGAACGTAACCGGAAAGTAGCTTCTTCTTCTACTTAGCTTATCTGTACTTAACCTAATAGGCAGGTAAGTACTAATCAGTATTATTAGGTCTTAGACGTTACAATGTTGTCGATTCGATTGGTTGAAGTAATAGTAGTATTGCGTGGTCAGATGGTGGATGTATTATTCTAGGTTTGGCAGACCGCTAGCCGGTTTGCACTGTATTTTGTATGGTCAAGTGCTTTGTCCGTGCCATAGAGTAAAGTGCAACATACTGCACTCGATTTACACCTAATGCGGTAAGCCCGAAGACTTACCGCACAAAGAAATACACTTTTAGTACAGTCAACTTTACTTACAGTAAAGTTGTCCTACTGCTCTGCATATAATAATATTCCAATAGTTGGTTAATCTTTTAAATCGTTAGCAATTGCGTGATGATCCAGTCCTTACCTTTATCGCCGTATCCTTAAGCGATCAATCGTGATTTTCCGTCCTGTGGTTTTACCTTTAATTTCGTAGATAATCTTTAACTTAAAGATCATGAAGTTTAGGTCTTGAAGGTAAAAGTTAACCTTCGATAAAAATTATATTACACCTCGAGTTAATAGGCAGTAGATTTCGACCCTGCTGCTTTCCTTAAAAGGCTTACCGAAAGTTTTAATAATATTTTATACCCTAATTTTTACCACCAAATCTTCGTTATCCTTTTTTTCTTTACCTACCCAAGCAGTATTTTAGGTACAACCTGGTATATATTCCATCTTTTTAAAATTTCTTTTCTTTGGAGGTTGTTCGCGCCGGCGACGTTTTATTAGCTTATTGATAACGGGTAGGGAAAGTTCGTGTTAATTCAGTCGTTTAACTTAAAGGTTTTTATCGTTGGTAGCCCTAATATAAAGCTTAACTTAAGTAATTCGGAAAGATGTAGGACCGTTAACAGTTTTGATAAATACTTTAGAATTTACGATACTTAATTTCTTTTATGGCCTCTCCTATTTACCTGGCTTCCGCCACACGAGGACTTTACTTAGTAGTGGTAAAGTAAGTACGTCGATTATTATAGGCCTGTTTTTGGTATTAAAGGTATTATTAACTTAGCGGCGTGCCGATTTTTTTCGAAACTCCCTTAAAGCTTTGTTGTCAGTTGTAATATATTTATAAGTACTTGCCAAAGGTGAAGATTCACTCATTAAACGTGATTACATTCTAAAAACCAGTAGCGTTAGAACTAGGCCATCGGAGCCTACAATATCGTTTAAGCCTTTTACTGTTGTTTAAAGACGTGCCTTCGGATCCGTAAAACTTTTAATTTTCAAAGCAAAGATATTATACGCTCGACGAAGTAAGGCGTATATCCTTTTAACCTTCCTAATTTTTCAGTAGGCTTTTACGGGTACCTATGTATATTGGATACCCGTTATCTTAATATCTTTCTATAACTTCGCCGCTGTGAAATTGGGACTGGTATCGTAAACAACGACGTTAAATAGACTCAGGTACGTATTAATCTGTAGTATCTTTAACGTTTTCCACGTATTTTTTACCGAAAGAGACTTGAAAAACTGAACTCTATGAAACGAAGTTGCAAAGTTAACGACGTAAGAAACAGGCTTATAATTTAAATAGAAAAAATTAATAAAAATCTTACAATTAAAGTCTTTATCGTCTTTTAATGTAAATTCAAATTTTGTGGAGGTTCAAGTATAAGTTTAACAATAGTGGTAAAGCCTTTCAATAGCTTTTAAGGTAAAGTATTCCATATAGTTATTCCTTATAAACTTTAATACTTTATATACTTTATTAATAGGTAGGTAGTTAAAACGCTGGTTTAATTAAGGTATCTACAGCTTTATTAGGTTTCATACCACTGATTTCGGACCTTAAATATAAAACCATAAATACCCCTACTTAAAGGCGAGTAAAAACCTTTAGCCGTTTTTAACCAGCTCGTTTATGTTCATATTAACGTTAACGCCGAAAGTCTTCATATCTTTTAAGCAAAATAGGAAAGGAGGAGGAGATTTAAGGATATAAAACGTAATCACTTCCATAATGTTTAAATTACCGTTGTCTCCAGTAACAATAGTTGTTCGCCGAGGCCAAAGCTTACTTGAGCCTTATCAGCATCGTAACGATGAATCTTTGTAACTAAAGTACTTTCCTTCCGTAGTGTTATATATTAAAAATAGCATTCTATTAAGTACCTTACCGCCATAATGTGTGGTATTATACCTTGAAACGTATAATACGTATAACGATGATGGAGGTTAAAAGTATATAAGTAATTGGGGGTATAATTAAAATAAAGATAAGGGTTTTTACTATTTAAATGGTATAAAAAGGGATGTTAGGTTAATTACCAGGTCGCTGTGTTAAGAAAAGTATCTTCGTATCACTTAATTTACTTAGGAGCGTTAAGGGCGTTAATTAACTTATTGCCTTTAATATCTATAACCTAGTTTAAGTAATTTTTTTCCAAAGTAATTAGGGTACTGGGCGTAATACGTTGCTTTTTTGTTATTATATTCGGCAGGGGGGTGACGAGTTAACCAATACCTGGCCTTATTATAAATCCAACATTTTTTACCATTATTACAACGATAATACTTACGATTAATAGGTCCGCCTAAATATTAATAGCGTTAATGTAGGTTTTATCTTTAGTTTAGGGCCGAGGTTAATAAACCTGACTTTAGAAGTTATATGCGCAAGTACTTGCGGTAATCGTAATTAACCACCGTAAGGTCTTCTTTATCTACGTTAAAAAAGTTTCCGGTTCGGAAATATATACCGAGCGAGTTTAGTGTACGTGTCATTATGGTGGAAAATGAGGAACACAACTAATTGAAAGGCTTTACAAGTGTGATCCAGACGTTATAGGGCGTATCCGAACTTACTAACGTTTGTAACAACTACACGTACCTGTTCGCGAAGTGTAGCTTCGCCAGCGTAGGCCTTCTCCATTATCTTTTGATATATTATTAGATTGTCAAGTATTTGATCAATAATATGTCTTGGAAATTTCTTCCTTTTCTTCCTTGCCATTATTAAAGTCAACCGCGTAATAGCCAAATCTATATAGTACTACATAAGATGGATGTCTTACTCGAAGTAACCCTTTATGCTATCGTAAATCTTGTGAAACGTGGTAGCGTTTTCTAGGAAAGTTGAATAATAGTCTTTAGCGTAACCTATAAGGATTCCAGGGAATAGTGAGTGAAAACCAGAAGGTAAAATCTTTATCTACTTATAAATATAAGGAAAGGTATTATCTTAGTATTAGAAAGATTATGAAGCTTTTCTTTATACTTCTTTATATCATTTTAAATATTTAAGAAATTCGTTATTTACTTGTAATTAATATTAACCATTTTAACTGGTCTTGAAATAAGGTCGTGATAATTATTACAAACTTAATTAGTGTTTCCTAACGGTTTGAATCTTCAAGGATCTAAATTACGGTGTTAAGGGTAATTGTCATTCGCTTAACCCGATGGGTAAAGTCCTATAATAGGGCCTGTAGTTAGTTTTCATATATAGTCAAAACTGAAGGGAAAGGAGTTTTAAGGTGTTTGGCGATTGTAATATTAAAGGCTGATAGTATTTTGTAGGTTTTAAAGGGCCTAATGATCTTGATTAATTAACCGGTAAAAAGCGCCAACTTTAATACCTTTAGCCGCGTTGACAGCCCTCGCTTCGCGTGTTGTTCCGCCGTTAAGGGCGTACTCCGCGCTATCATGTAGTGGTACTAAACTAGGTTCCTTATCATTAGCGTGGAAAGAGGGTTGACTTAGCTAAAGGTAAAGGAAGGCCCTTTAAATCGTAAGTAAGGGCGTTCAGGTTCCTTAACAGCTTTACCCTTTTCTTAAGGGTCCTATAGGCATTCTTCAAGTTGAGCTAACTTAAAAAAAGGTTTTTCTATTCCCTTTAAAGCTTTTTCTAGTATGTAAATTTCACGCCTTTTGACTTTTTTCCTTAAATTATCCTTAACGTAACGTTGGACCGCTTTCCATATGTCAAGAGTCCAATGACCAAAGAACTTGCGAAAGTCTTAAAAAGCATTAGCGCTGCGGCCAAACTTTTCATCGGCATTAAACTCGAGGATGTATTAGCCAACGTAGTTATTTAGGTAAGCTTCATTAGAAATCTCGTTAATGTTTATGATCTAAAGTTGTTCGTCGTAAAACTTGGTAAAAACAGTTCCAAGCGTTTCGATTGCTTCTTTTCTGGTGGGGTTGGTAATATCCTCAAACTGAGCGCTGGGGGCAGACATCTTGATAGGCATATAGGGCGAGGAACTTGGTTATCTTGGGTGTAGGAAACTTAGTGTTTTGACGCGAAGTCGTGTGGGGATATGGTGACTTGGTGTAAAATCTTGCAACGTGGTTTTCTTAGCGTGACTTAGTGTTTTTCACTTGAAGTAGCGAACTTAACAATCAGAGTAGCATGGGGAGTAAAAAAGAGTGAAGTAGAGCAAAAGTTTGATATAAAAGATAGGGTTGAAGGTTATTGTTAGGGGCAGAGGTTGTAGGTGAAAGGCGAAGGTTATTTATTACATAGTGTAGGAACTTAATCGGTTTTCTTACAGTAGTAGCACTTGCAGTAATACTGACTTAGCTGTTTACCAACTTGTCGTTTAAAACTTTTAACGGTCAATCTCAACGCTTTTCAAAAAGGATCAATAAAAATTTCTTGGTGTTTTCGATAACGATACCGTCGCTTAATTTCAGATTGTCATTGGAAGACTAACGCAACCTAAAAGACTTCTCTATTTTCCTGCCGTTGGAAGATTGTCGCAGTACTAAGAAAGGCCCTTCGCAAGAATTTTTCCTCTATCCTAACAATAAACGCAAAGCGTAACCGGAAAGTAACTTCTTCTTCTATTAAGCTTATCTGTGCTTAACCTAGTAGGCAAGCACTAATCAGTGTTGGTAGGTCTTATACTTTACAACGTTGTCGATTCGATTGCTCTTAGAAGTAACAGTAGTATTACGTGGTCAGATGATAGATGTATTGTTCTAGGTTTGGCAAACCGCTAGCCGTGCTGAACTGTAATTTATATGGCCAAGTGCTTGATCTTTGCCCTAGGATGAATTTCAGCGTACTGCACTCGACTTACACACAATGTAGTAAGTCCGCACAAAGCAATACACTTGTAGTACAGTTAACTTGACTGTAGATAAAGTTGACCTACTGAACTGCATATAATACTATTCCAACAGTATTTAAGATTTTTGTTGCTACGTAATACTAAACCAATTCGATAGATAATACATATAAAGTGTTTAATAAACGTTTTTTATAATAATTCAATGATTTAAAACGCGTTTTAAAGTTTATATTGCTAAATAAACGTATTATAAAGATATGTATTATTACCAACGCCTCTTTCGCTAATAATAACGATTGAAATTTACAAAAAAGCTTCGTCCTAGTCCTTGGTACCGAAACATCAGCCTAAAACAGCTTAACTCTCTATAGAAATATTATATATTTAAGCTCCACTAAATACAAAAGGGTTACAATAAGCGTCCTAATATTAGAAATCTATGGTATAGTTGATGGTTTTAATTTAGGTATTACTATAACGATAACGATCCGAATAATCATATTTAACTTTAGTTTACGTTTTATCACCCTTATTAAATATATTGAATCTTTTTCACTTTACTAATAATTGGTGACCCTAAGTATTATAATAAAAAACGATTTATAATAAACATTATAACTTCACGTGAATCGTACGAATGGCGTATATTCGGGAAAATGAAATAAATCGATGGTAAATCTAACTTGATAAATACGATAACTAGGGAAACTCCGAACGAAGTTTTAAAAACACTTATATCGATTAATATACTGTTTATTGGTATTATTAAAAGGGTTTTGCGACTTTAGTAAACTATTCTATTATTTTTCGCCAACTCAACTCAACCTGTATTATACTATTCGCGTCGATTCCCGATTTTGCCCTGGTTTAATATAACTATCCGCGCATATTTTTTATTTTCACTTTTGTTCAATACCGCCGTTTAATATCGATTGTAATATTCCGTCACTTTTTGTTTTAGATGTTTTGGCCCGATAAACTACGTTATTTTTTTCTTTTTATTTAAATTTACAATATTGTATCGATCTATACATATTACCTTTTTTTTACATTTCGGGTTATATATGTTACTTATTAAAAATATTGTTTCATAAAAAGCTATTAAATTACTATGTTACTTATTACACTATAGTCGGGTACGCCAGATCGACTCGAGGGTATCTATCTACTAATAAAGGGAGAAATTGATGCCGTTGCGTCTCCCCCATCCTCCCCGTCGTCCTCCTCCTCTATTTTAATGCCACATCTATCATCACCAGCAACATTATCAACGCTAATAAAAAATATCCTTACGTCTTATTGGTTATACCCTTGGACAAAGGCGTAAAGGAAAAATTACCCTCTTTATGGTGGAGTACGATAACACCGTTAAATTTACTTACGTAATATATATGTAGGCCTTGTTTCCAGATGATGACGGTAGTTACCGTCTCCCTAATTCGCCAGTTAACACCTATTACTAATTAACGTCGGTTTATTTTAGTCATTTTCTATAACGATTGTTTTTTGAATCACTCCGAACGATATATATTGGTTAAAGAAAATTTTTAAAATTCTGTTAAAATTTACCAAAGAGCTGGCGGACGCGTAATATAGCTTCGGTTAACGGATTTAGAATTACCGGAACGGGGGCGTATAAGCTATTAGTTCGTTTGTAACGGTAATAGCGGGTCGACCGATCCCCTTTTTCGTAGTAATCGTTAACTAACTTACCCGCGGTCGCGAACGCAATACACGATACGTAAGGCGTGTTTATTAACAGCCCGGGGCTACGGACCCGGGTATATCACTTCAACGCCTTACGTATTAAAAAATCTTTGCGGTATATCATAAAGATGCAAAGCTCGAGGCGGTAAAGTAGCTCCGCCTTATATTCCTTATTTGAAGAAGAGTAATTTGGAGTATACGAATAGATATATTCGGGATATACTAACCTTGTCGTAACTACGCCAGGTTACGTTTATAGCGTAAGGGGGGTTTCACAGGTAATAGGGTTTTTACCCATGGGAAAAAGGTAAGGTTTATAATCTTAGGAGCCTTTCGCTCCTCTTTTATAGAATTGGGGAAGGGGGAGGAAGAAAAGAGGGAGGAGGGAGGTGAGGCGAATACAGTAGCGGGGTTGGAGGGTGTAGCGGTAACGGGGTTAGGCGGCATGACGGCGGTGGGGTTAGGCAATGTGACGGTGAACCGGGTGGCGGCGACGGACGGCGTGGCGGCAATAAAATAGATAATTCCCAAAGAGAGCGAGCTATCTTTGTTGGTAGTGGTGGTATTACAAGCGGCGGCGGTAACGGTAGCAACGACGGCGGCGCGCCGCTGCTTATGCGCTAGGCGACGTCTTATGGTTCGGTTCTTATGTGTTATCTATTTAGAGGAATAGTTAATAATAGGTGTTAGTTAAGTAACCTACCTATAAGAACGACTTGTTTCAGTTTAAGGAAACAAAGGTAAAATGGGGATACGACTTGGTTTATTTGATAGGGATAAAAGTTAAATTAAAATGGAAACTTGTATTTAATGAGACTATGCGCCTTTAAAAGAAAAAAAAAAGAAATTTTACCTGAGCCGATAATGATATATCTTTTTATACTAATACAACACGTAATTGCGTAGTAACCCTTACGTAATCATCCCCATATAATTAATTTTATTAAAAATCACGAAATGTGTTATTACTAATTATATTGCCCCTATCTAACTATACTGACTAACCTAGAATTACAAATACCACCTTGGCAAAACTTTGCTAATCCTAGCCGAACTTATTAATTTAACTCTTTTACAATTAGTACGGTAACAATACTATTACGATGACAATTTATTAAATCGAACCTTTCATAATTAATACGGCAATAATATTATTAATAAAAAACCTATTAATCTCAACCTTTGCTACTATAACCACACTATTATTACTAGGCTATAGGTACGGAGTAAGTAAAGAACAAGGAAAAATATGGCCTATGTAAATATTATTATATACCTTTATAAATAATATATATAGGATAAGTAGTAATACACTATATTGTAAGGTATACTCCTGCAAATTGCACGATAACGTATCACGTTGTAGGCTACACTTTTGTAAGACATAAAGTGCTTTATGCATAAATCTGTTTGGAATAGCTATTCCAGACCGAACATCAATACATGGATCGGTTTGATATGGTTATATTTGACCGAACGGAAATAACTGGAGCGGTCTACAGTTGTACGCTCTGGGTAAGAACTTATAAACCCTCACTTGTGGCGTACACCTCTAGATTCTCTTTCATATGATCATCTTTATTATAACTTTACTAATCTAATGATTACTCTTCGAAGTACCTTATTTCACGTGAATAGGTTTTATACCTTACCGATAGTTATACAAAATTTTCCATTACTGCCAAATTGACGCTCAAGTATTTACAAAGTTTAGATTCAATTTGAAAAATGATTTGGATTTTAATTTTAAGACTTTGACTCACGGTTTTATTTGAATAATAAATCTGTTCATTAAGTCATGAACGTGGTAACCTTTTCCTATAGAGGTCAATTCCTTAAATTTCTATTAGAAAAAATATTTAGGAGGTGTCAAAGATATTACAGATTAATATGTTTTTGGAACCACCAAACGTCATTGTTTACAGCGACGTCATTAACTTTACGGCGACAGGGTCTCAAGTTATTATTAAAAAAACTAGGATTTGATGAAAATATGTATTAATTAAAGCTTAATTAAAATATTGGAAAGGTCAAAAAATACACTTATTATTTAAAAATCTGTATGATATCTTTAAGTTTGAGTTTGAATGCTATACTTATTATGAGAAATGTTTTTAAATAACAATGTGAGCTTAAATAGCATTGTGGGCCTTTACGGCCTAGAATTAAGTTTTTTTATCTTTGGAGTACATCTTTATATTATGAGATAACCATACTTATTAGAAAATACCTAAAAATGATTACGATGTACTGTAAGACATTGAATAATCTATATAGGGAATTCGCAAATCGGTAAGTTAATAACTCCCTTTAACTTAAAAACGGCTAAATAACGATTAATATGTTAACTTTTGTTGGTTAGGTGTTTACTTCCATATATTATAAAGACATTATAGTATATAAGTATGGTAGTTGAAAGATACGCAAATGCTAGAAGAAGTATCTAGAGAGTTCATTTGAGCTTTTAGTCCAAGGTTTTTTACTAGTTCAATTGTTTGGGTTCTATATATTTACAATCAATGTAGTTGATAAATATGGGGTCTTAATCGTAGTTTCAAAGAGTGAAATTATAACTTCAAGGGAATATACTACTTAAATTTGGTACCTATATCTTCACATATACAAATAAAGAATGTAATGAATTCAATAAATCCTCATAAGTAATGTTAGGGGATTCTAAAGCGTATTTATATTTTCGGTGTCCCAAAACGACTTGACGAACTTGATAGTATAATGTTATCTTTCTAGCTATTATATTCCCTATTCATTGCTTCCAAAATATCAGGTTATAAAACATTTTATTCAAGAAATTCATTTTAGTTTCTAATTTTACTTATATTGCAATATGTATAACTATTGGATACTATTTCAATTTATATAGTATTAAATGAGGTCAATACTGTATTCGGAATAATATTGAAGATTATCGTAAATCTATCGTAATGACTTCCAATTTGTGAAGTCACAGAGTTAATAGTCTTGAGTTTGACCAATGATGATACTGGGATATAACAAGTGGAAACTCGATAAATTAATTCTAATTTTATGATGAATAATGAAAAGTAGTTGTTATTAAATATTTAAGAGGTTGTATGACTTACAGTTTTACATTTTTATATTGCTTTAAATCTTTACGAAAGTTGTAATGGGTACATAGTCTTTATATATTAGAATTATATTTCGATTAAGTAGTTTATTATATCAATTACAAGTTTTATTTTTATTTAGGATTCAGAAGTATTTGTGAATGAAATTTTCAAATATCTTAAGTAAAGTTGAGAAGGAAAAAGTTAGTGGTTATATCTAGCGTAGGTTTATATGTAAAACTATTTCTTTCCTGTTGCTGTTAGATCTAATATTGTTAGTAAACCTGTTATAATTAGACGTCTTGAGGGACTTATTGAAGATTCTCGAAGGCTTGACAGTGCTTTTTCTGTTAAGGGGAATTTTGTTAGGGTTTTTGGTAATTTTGAGGAGGTTTTTGAGAGTATAATCAAGGCTTCGTTATATCAATTCATGGATTAGAGGATTTGATATATTTCAATAGGTCATATTCTTCTCGTTTCTAAGGGCGTCGGCGCGTTATATGATTTGGACAAGAGGATTTAAGGAACTGATTCTGGATTTATTTTATGTAAGTTCTTACGAAGGTTTATATGTGTATTCAAGAGCGTTACTATTAGCGATCCCTTTACCCCTTCTACTTAGATTTTCCGGTTCATCGCCTATACTAAAAGATTAGTAAAAAAATTCTGCTAAGTTTATTTCCTTCTCGATTTTGTTTGAGATACATATATTAAGATTACGAAGTTTGTTTCCTAGGCTAATTTTTGCGGCCTTTACCTCCTTTTTTCTATATAATTCGAGACGTATCTATGAAGTATTCGCAAAAATTATAGTAGGTATAGGCACTAATATTTTTTCGTTGAGGATATGATTCAAAGGTAAATTGACTAATATATTTGGTTAGTTGGCTTTTGGTTACAATTTCATTTAGTTTTCTATACCACAATTATTTATTATAGTATTTAGTAACAATATATGTGAACCTTGTTAACGTGTTATCTATGTTTTTGTGCGTTATTGTAAGGTTCATTTATGTTTTAAATAAAGATTTTGTACGAAAGAGAAATATTTAAGTAGATAGTGTGGTGAAAGGTTTGGTTGTTTATTGTTTGATATTTTGAATTAGTGATTTTTAGTAACATATTGATTGTTTGTTAAATTCAAAACTTTAATTAGTTTGTAATCACTTTTTGGTAGTATTGTGACTTTTAGCAGTTGATTTCAAAGTTTAAGTTTTAAAACTTGTTTAATTAAAAAATACTCTGGTAATATTGTTGCTACTTTTAAGTATCTATAAATTATAGATGCACTCGGAATATTTCCTTTTTCCCCACTTGAAAAAAACAGACGTAGCGATAGGAGCACTTCTTAAGAATATTTCTTTTACATTAACGTTAACGTAAAACATAACAGGAAAGAAGCTTCTTCTTTCACTTCACTTATTTATTCTTACTTTAATAAATATTGATTTGTATTTCTAGGAGTTTTAGTTGCAACTTAGTAGATTAAAATATAGGGTTAAAGTAATTGGTATTGAATTAAAAGTGTTAATTTGTTACTTCTTAGTTTGGCAGACCTCTAGCTAGTCTATTCATCAATCTATATAGATTATTGCTTTACCCGTGCCCCACATTGAATTGAGCACTCCACTGCAAGTGACTTGCAATTAATACAGTTAACTTTCAGTTAGTACAATAAACTTACAGTCATTACAGTTGACTTAAATGTATTGAAATTGACTTTACGGCCAATATAGACTTTTATTTGACGATAAATATTAAAAAACAGTTGTAATTCAATGTTAAGAAGATTTTATGGTTTACCATTATAATTTTTTTTATTTCCCCAAATATTTACCAAAATTTCAATTCTTATGTAATCCGTATTAATTATGGTGGTATTATATGGAGAAAAAGTGATATATTAGTTATGTGGATCGTCTGTGACTTCAGATTGAAAATGCTTATAATTAGGATAATCATACCTTATAAAGTTTGGATGAAAGACGATAGTAGTAATACTATTAATGTGATAGCGCGTAAATCCTCCTTTTTTGGCCACGGGAAGCTTATTACCGTTCAGGATTTTCTTGATGAGTATGTTAATGTTAGGCTCATGCAAGGTTTTTTTAATAAGTTTAATAAGATCCATACTGAACCAATTAATAGTTTGTTGATAGTTATTGCCTGTGTTTGTCGTCATTTAAACATTAGATCGTGTTCGATTCGAATCGATTGAAGTAACAGTAGCATTTTGTGGTCAAGTAGAGTATGTATTTTTTTAGGTTTAGTAGGCTTCTAGCTAGTCATAATACTAATTATTATGGTCAATTGCTTGGCTCGTACTTTAATATAAAGTGGGAACATACTGTAATTGACTAATAATTAAGAGAGTTAACTTACAATCAACATACTTAACTTGCAGTCAATATATTTAACTTATTTAACAATACAATTGAGTAACTATATTGAATTTAATTTTTTTAATATTAGTAGGTTTTCATTTTATACGTATACATTCATATGTTCGACTACTTATTTGTGGTAACCTTTGAAATGCCTCCTCGTTCAACGGTTAGATCACTATAAATTTCAATGTGTTTCGCACTCAAATTGACTCTAATTACCTTTCTTCACCCCACGGTTCTGAGTATCAACTTTATCAACTTCTGTACACAAGTTTTTTTGCCACAAACCTGGGCATATCTAGAACCTAATCATATTAATCAATCAAGTCATTAACTTGAATTCCCGGAATGTTTTCCAGTTTGGGAGGGTACCCCTAATTCGCTTTCTGTTCGTTGTAATATAATGTGATTTTACTAGTTAGCTTCTCGATATAGCTTTCGAAATATATGGTAAGCTTATTGTTTTTTCAAAACTATTTCAGGGATTTGTTTGGGGCCAATTTATTCATAACTTCTATCATATTGTTTTTGTTATCAATTTACCTAAACTTTCAAATTTATCTGCTTTCTTAGGCTTCAACAAGTGATATTTAGTTGATTATCAAATGTTTTTTACTAGTTGTGCCTAGCTATAAAAAGTATTCGAATGGGCTTTTCGGGTCGATATATTCAATCGCCGGCATGAGTGAAATATTTAGCTGCTTGATAACGATATTGTGGGGTTTTCACATAGTTATGACAACGTAAAAGCTGTGTATTATATTATAGACTTCCGAAGTTAGCATACTTTAAATAACTCTTTTCAACTTAACAAAGTTCTAGTGGATCAGGTTCCTTATAATTTCGAATTAGTACTCATGTTATTTTGCTTCATTTTTGAAAATTATAAGTCATCTAATTCATAACAATAATTTAGTGGTTTTGGTAAAGAAGCTGTTTGTAAAAATTTGTCAATTTGGCTTTCGACAGATTAATTGGATCTATATCAATCATATAGTTTAAGTTCCTTATTTCCAAATCCATTCTTTTGTTTAATAAATTAAAACTTTTATTAGTCGGTCATCAGGTTCATGTCATAATCAAATCATTGTACGATGCTTTTCGCTGGTATAGGGTCGCGATATAATTATGAAAGGCGCGTTAATTCAAGTACTTTTAAGCTTTTGTCATATCGGTTTTGTCAATTTTAACTAGGTCGGCGCCTTGAATCTTTTGAAGGAAACTTAGGTAGATATTAATATCGTTAATACTATATTTACGGATTAACGATTTGTTGAAGTTTGAGTGTTTGCCCGGTATCAAAGTCGCTATCGGCTTGTAATTCTAGAAATTTAAGTTTTTAATCTTATGTTATTCTGATATTATATAACCTGAAGTTCTAAAGAACAGGGTATCGTTAGTCTATACACCTGTTATGCCGATGTATTCATTTTATCTAATTAGAAAATACAGGCTATAAGTTAAAGATTTCATATTTAGCTTCGGCTTAAAGTGCGATGAATAGGTTAGTAATTAATAAACGCTTATTTTAACTAATTTCTACGGTGATTTAAAGTATTGTATAATAGGTTTTATTGGGTGCTTATTATGGGGTTTGTAATTTAATTATAGTATACCAATTTCTTCCGTAGGTTAGTTGCCAATTATAGAACGTTTGAGTAATAATATAACTATTAAGGTTAAACTTCCTATTAGTTTTTTTAGTAAACTTACTATTAATACGATTACCTGACGTTGACTGGTTTTCTAAGTCATTGGCTATTATATTAGTATTCAGTCTTTTTCTTTATTACTATATCCTTAAATAATTAAACGTAACTTTTTGTACGGCTTGCCCATGGTTTTGCCCTTAAACCCATAAACCATCTTCAACTTAAGTATTGTTACATTGGGGATTTAGAGGTCTAAGTCCCATTTGAGTATAAATTGTACTACGCCTTGAGTAAAGAATAAATTCATTTCAATTCTATCGCTCCCTTTATATTGTCTGCTTAAAGTCCTAATAATTCCTTATACGCGAAATTTAATAATCAAGACTTAATCATCGTTCACTATCCTATTCATCCACACGATATTGTAAATATATCTAAGTATATATTTATTATCTTTAATGTTTATAGGTTTTAGTAAACGGTTGTTCCGTCGTCGTTTCATTGGCTTGTTCATTACCCGAAGGAGGGGGTGCAGAGTGTTGTATTAGCTAATTCGCTTGGCTTAAGAATCTTTATCATGATAGTTATCTTTACTCTCCCTAATATAAAATTTGACCTAAGTTATTAAAAGTTCTCAAAATCATCAACAGTTTTAATAACTACTTTAAGGTTAACTATACTCAAGATCTTTAATAAACTATAACATTTTCCGGATTTTTTCCATACAAGGACTTTGCTTTATAATGGCAAAGTCAGTACATCAATTGTTTTAGGGCCGTTTCTGGTGTTAAGAGCATGATTTTCTTGACAAATGGCGGATTTCTTTCATAGTTTTTTTTAAATCCTTGCTGTAAGCCTTGAAGCTCTTCTACGTACTTGCCAATAATAGATATTTATCCGTTCAATAACAATATAATTTCAATATTAACAGAGTTGATACCAATCCATTAAGGCCTACAGTGTCATTGAAATCATCCATCACTTTTTAAAAACGTGTCTCCTGATTTATCAACCTTTCAATCTCTAGTGTAAAGATATTATGCGCCTTGCAAAGTAGTATATATACCCTCTAAATATTTCTCATATTCGAATAAGAATTAACAGACACCTTTTTATATTTAATTCACATTATATTGGTGTTCGTTGAAATTTTCCCTTGACAAATTTGATATTAATATAGTGGACAATAACACTTAGTAGCTTTAAATACGTATTAATCTATAAAATCTTCAATATTTTCTATATCCTTCTCTGATATCGACTTGAGAAACTTGGCGCCGTGAATGAAGTTTACCTCATTTACGATGTAGAGAAAAAATTTGTTGTCCAGGTAAAAAAACTTAATAAAGATCTTATAATTGGAGTTTTTGTCGTTTTTCAATATAAATTCAACCCTTTTTGATTTTTGAGCGTAAGCTTGGCAATGGTAATAAAGCTTTTTAATAGCCTTTAGGGAAAAGTAATTCAAATCTTTATGCCCTGCAAATTTGAGGATTCTATATAAATTTTTGATAATTGAATTATTCAAAAGTTGATTAAATTGACAAATCTCTAATTTTTTCAGGTTAAATACTTTTACCTCTAGCCCTTAAAAATCAAACCAAATGTACCCACATTTAAAGGCAAAAGAAAATATCTGGCCGTTTTTAACTAGTTTATCAATGTTGACATTAACGTTACCGCCAATAATCCTAATAGATTTCAAGTAAAGAAAGAATATAGTAAATGACTTCAAAGTATGGAATATAATCATTTCAACAACTATTTATATAATTGTTTATCTAAATAACAATAGTTTTTCGCTTAGGCTAAAGCTAACTATAGCTTTACCGATGTTTTAACAGTTAATCTAGGTTGTAATAGTGATTTTCCGTCGTAGTACCAAATACTATACATTGTTTCCTATTAAATAACTTGTTGCCTTTATTTCTATAATAATACCTTGAAACGTGTCGTTCGCATAACAATCGTAAAGGTTAAATATTAATAAGTGGTAAGGTATTTGATATTGGTAGCAAATATAAGGGTTTTCGTCAACCAGATAATATAAAAATACGTAGTCACCTAATTACTGGGATGCTTTAAAAGTAGCATCTTTATTCTATGTAATTTTCTTTATCGTATTTTTATCATTAACAGCCGCTTCGCCCTCATACTTTATGATGTAATCTAAGTAGTTTTACCTGGAAGTAATATAGTACTAGGTGTAATATATTACTCGTTATCAATAACGTTTAGCTGCGAGATAATGAACTAACTAAGAACCGGAATTAATGTCAATTCAACACCTCTTACCACTATCACAACGATAATTCTTATGGTTTATATATTTGCTTAAGTCTTATCCACGTTACTGATGCCAATGTTGCTTCCAATCTAGAAACTTTGAACCAAATGTTAAACGAAAGAGCTTTCCCTATTTACGGTCGATACAATAAATTATAAAAACGTTTTCGTCGTCCAAGTCAATATCATAAAATTTACTAATTTAGGGGTATATACCAACTCAAGTTGGCATACGTGCTATTACGATCGTAGAAGACCAAAATTAGTTAAAAAGCCGTTTTAAGTGGCAATCAAGCGTTATAAGGTGTATTTAAACTTAATAATACCCGTGATGGCTGACTGTATATACTCGCGAAATATGACTTCGCCAATGTATGATTTCCATATTACGTACTAGCATAACATCAACTTATTAAATATTTGATTAAAGTTATTTATTGGTATCTCCTCCTTTTTTGGTCTTAGCTAGTATCGTTGTACACCTTGTTATAGCCACATTCATGTAGTATTATGAAAGATAGACTTTGTATACGAAAGTATTTTTTATATCATTGTAAATTTCAAGGAAAATTCTTACCTTTTTTTTAGGAAGGTTAGGTAGTAATTTTTGGTGTAACCCATGAAGATTTCTGGGAATATCAAGTGAAAACCTGAAAATTAAACCTCTATCCACTTCCTAATATTGAGGAATTTCATTATTTTCGTGTTACATAGATTATAATGTTTTATATAATACTTCTTTGAATTATTCTAGATTTTGATGAAGTTCGTAAAAAGTTTGTGGTTAATATTAACCATTTTAACTGTTTTGGATACAAGGTTACAATAATCATCTTAGTCGCTAATGGTGTTTTTTGACAACTTAAGTTTTGTATTTTCAAAATCGCAGTGATAAAGATCATTCTCAGTCGTCCAGCCCAAAGGGTAAAGTTCTATAGTAGGACCTATGGTAGGCTGACGTATGGAAGCGTACATACCTTAGAAAGTTTTACATTAAGGGGTTCAATGATTTTAAGCAAAACTTTAAAGGACTTAAGAAATTGAAACAACTTAACGATCTTGTTCAATTGATCACTAAATTACTCCAACGTTAATTCCTTTTACTGTATTAGAAGCCGTTGCTATATATTCTTTGCCTCTACCGAATGCATACTCTACGCTGTCGTGAGTTTGAACTGGATTTCAGAACAAATCAATAGGTTCCTTATCACTAACATATAAAAGGTGGTTGCAAATGGTTTAAAAGGTTTAACTTAATTGGGAATTAAAGGGTGGTACCTTGGAACGTGTATAGATATGTTAAGTGTCGTCAATATCTTTCCCTCTACCTTATGTGTATTAAATATACGGATTTTAAAGACATTTTATAAGTTACACCAATTCTAAAAAGGTACCTACTCGTCCTAATGAGTTCTTTTTGGACGTAAATTATACGTCGATTAAGCTTTTCTTTAACTTATCCTTAACATTCAATTGAAACATCATTTATATATTAATTTTCTATTCCTTAAAAAATTACGCAAATCTTGAAAAGCGCGGGCATCACAAACAAACTCTTCTATGACATCTAACTCGAAAAATACCAACCAATGTAATTAGTCAGATATCTTTTAATAAACCTTTTGCCGACATCTTTTATCCATAATTTTTCGTCAAAATAGTCAAGGAAAAATGATTCGAGATGCTTAATTTCTTTCGTTCGCTTTTAATCAAATACAATCTTGATTTGATGTTTTAAACGAAAGAATTTGACGATTTAGGAGCATAGGAACTTGGTGATTTGGACAAGATATAATGATCACACTAAATACCCGTGAGTAAATAGAAGGTGCCAGGAGGTTTATGTTAGCAGTAAGGTAGCAGAGATAACAAAGGTGCAATATCAAGAAGATGTTTGTTCGTGCTGTAGAATGATCACTAGCCGTTAGGCTATTCAGGTGTGTAGACTGAATACTTAGATTGACAACTGAAGAGCTATGAAGGAAATACTATCTATGTGGTGATGACCGTGTCCTTATATATCCGTGCCTTCATACCGTCTCCAGTACTGGACTGCTGAAGTCGATGTCGCTTCCTTCGGTCCCAATGTTGTCGACTGGACCGCGAGCGGTCCTGTCGGTCCAAACCCTAACCCTGGGTGCTTACATAAGAGAGATCACTGGCTTGATGTGTTGGACATCAGGCTTCTGATAGCTCAGCGACCGCTGGCCTATTCCATGACCTGCAGTTGGTCCATGGGTTATAACACAAGATAACTTTACTTAGTCGTAGAGTTGCGTGATGTAGCTTTCTCAATGTAGATTAACGATTCTTGATATTTTCGCTCGGAATATTGACCTTGAAGTTTTTGCTAATGTATTCGATTTGACGATCTCGTAATATAAGGGAAAAGAAAAAGATTGGTATAAAAAGTGATATTTGGTATGTGAAGTAGAATTAAAGATTATTTGTTTTTATTGTTTATAATTGAACGTTGTTGAACACAATCGTTTTTAAGATAGTGGTAATAATAGCGACTTAGCTGTTTGGCAACTGTAGAGAACTTGGCAACTTAGTAATCGCTTTCTTCACGATTTAAGACTTGTAATGATCACACTAAATACCCGTGAGTATATAGAAGGTGTCAGAGGGTTTATGWTATCAAGAAGGTAGCAGAGGTGCTGAGTGAACAATATCGCAACCGTGCAAGTAATGATCAAAAGCCGTGAGGCTATTCAGAATATACTGAGACTGAATACTTAGATTGACAACTGAAGAGCTATGAAGGAAATACTATCTATGTGGTGATGGCCGTGTCCTTATATCCTATGGCCTTCATACCATCTTCAGTGCTGAGGTTCACCGATGCTCACTGAGGCTCACCGGTAATCACTGAGGCTCACCGGTGCTCACTGAGGCTCACCGGTACTCACTGAGGCTCACCGGTACTCACTGAGGCTCACCGGTGCTCACTGAGGCTCACCGGTGCTCACTGAGGCTCACCGGTACTCACTGAGGCTCACCGGTGCTCACTGAGGCTCACCGGTACTCACTTAGGCTCACCGGTACTCACTGAGGCTCACCGGTGCTCACTGAGGCTCACCGGTAGCTCAGCTGCATGCTGGCCTGTTTCCTGACCCGCCAACGTGCTTGGGTCATAACAAACTTTGATGGTCAATCTTAACGTTCTTCAAAAAGGGTTCAATGAATATGTCTTAATGTGTTTAATGATATCGATAACGTTGCCACCTCTAGATTACCGTGAAAAACCGACTTAATGCGGAGGTCTTTTCTATTTACTGCCGTAAAAAACTGACGTCAGAGTAGAATCCCATCGCAGAAATCTTTCCTCTACCTTGAAATTTCACAAAACGTAACCTGAAGATAGTTTCTTCTTCTGCTTAGCAAATCCGTGCTCAACCTAATAAACACTCATAAGTGTTGATAGGCCATGCATTTGTTAACAAGCCTTTATATATTGTAATGTTGTCGATTTGAATCGGTCGAAGTAATAGTAGTATTGCATGATTAAGTAGTGGATGTATTGTTTAAGGTTTGGCAGACTACTAGCCGGTTTTCACACTAATTTTTATGGTTAATTGCTTGGCGCATGCTCTGGCTTAAAGTAAGCACATACTATATTTGACTTAAAGTTCATAAAGTCAATCCAAAAACAATTTACTCAATTTGCAGTCGGTACAGTCAACTTATTTTACAGTATAGTTGACTAACTATACTGAAATTACCTACTGTTACCACATTTATACATATTGTTTTTCACGTATAAATCAATAGAGACTTTGCATTTTTTTTTCTTTATATCGTCGCCCATTACAGAGCATTAATCACAAGGTTGAAAATACTTATTTGAATAGGGTTTGAAGTAAAAGTTTGAACGCATATGTAGGGGTATGAAGAATAGTTGTAACTAGTAACACTTTTACTTTTATTTTTTCTTGGTTATTAAAGAATTCCATTCGTTGCGTATTTTTCAAATTCGTTTTCTAACGTACCTTTTATTTCCAGTTTATTTATATTGAGAATTTCTATTTATGTAGATTAAATCTTACCCTTACTTGAACCGTTTGGTTTACCTTATCCCATATATTAAAAAACGAATTTTTAAAGTATTTGGTAAAGTTGTCGAAAAAATAAAGGTTATGATTCATTTTTTTATTATATAGTAATTTTGAATTTTTCGATGTAATTTATAAGGTATCCCTCAGTAAAGTATTTTATTACGTTATTATAATATAAGTTTTAGTTAAATTGTTTGACAAATATATTTCCGAACTTTGTAATAATCTTTTAATGGGATCGGTAATTATATCTATGTTAGGGTTGTTTGTAGCTATCTTGATAGTTACATATTCGTATGTTTTATTGGTTATTTTGGAGTGAAGGGGAAAATTGATGAAAAATCGGTTCAAATTTCATTATTTATCGTTGGGTGATTTTGAAACTTGACCATTTTTAAACCTAGCTATTTTTCAATATAATGACTTAGTAGTTTACCAATCTTAATTATCATAGCATTATAGTGGTGGATTATTGACTTGAGACTTTTGGTGGTTAATTTGAACGGTTAAGTTTTGAAACTAAAGTAAAAAAGACGGTTAGATAACTCGGTGATACCATTGCCACTTTCAAATTTCTGTGAATCGATGATCACTGGAAAGTTTTCTTTCTTACTATCCATAAAGCATAACACAGTATCAGAGTTGTTTAGCCAAAGTCTTCACTTAACTTTGCCCAATTACAAAGTATAACTAGAAAGTAGCCGTTTTTTTTTACTTTACTTATCTATGTTTAATTGAATGATCACTTATTTTTATTGATAAACCGTCATGTTCATAACATATTCGATTCGAATCATTAGTCGAAGTAAATGGTATTGTATTGAAAATAGTAAAGTGGTTATTCCTTTTAAGTTTAGCAAACTGCTAGCCGGTTTGCACACTGGTTTATATTAGTAAGAGCTTAGTCCATACCCTATTATCAATTGAATACCATATTCAAGACTCACACAAAATAGAGATTACATGCTATCTAAGAAAATATTTTTTTGTGAGAATAGAATTCTTTAGTATTAAAATAAAAACCCTCATATACTAAATACCATAAGATTATTCAAAGTTCGTCATAAATAGGGAGTATTAAATATGAATATTGATTATTTATTTGTTTCAATTGAAGGTTTGATTGTATACACCATCTTTGATATTACGAATATAATATATTTTCGATGGTTTTCTCAATTTCATAATTTAAAGCCAATAATTCTTGGATCAATACAATCATGAGCTATATTTTTGAGAATGATATTATACCTTAGAAAATATTATAATCAAGGAAGTAAACTAAATTTGTAATATTAAGTTTAATAAGATAGAGTAATAATGATAGTATGTATAACGAATAGGCATAGGGTACAGGTACTATACTGGGAGACCTTAGAAAGAGTATACGACTTAAAGCAGAGTATTTATACTCCACTTTGATACATACACTATTCTAAGTCTCTTTCTTTTTCTTTCATTTCTTTCTTTTCAATACTAATTTATTATAAAACTTTTTATATTATCTCCTTTATACATCGACGTTAAAAATACAACCGAAAAACCCGTAAACATTTTTTTCCGAAGAACCAACATATATTTTTAAATAATATAAAAAGTTTAATCTTTTTACCACCCTTATAAAAAGATCGAAAATAAATACGGTTCGTCAATATTGAATAGGTTATTGAAATAGCTGAAAAATAATAAAATAGAATAACGATTAATTTTGTACCTGATAGTGAATGTAGGTAAAACCCGATATTATGATTCGAAAATATTCTTTTCATAATATTGAAGTTTTATATACCTTTGTTATAGAAAGATCTTGACGTTAGAATACTATAAAATATGTAATACCTTAAATAAAATCCATTTAAAGAAAGTATTGCACCTGAATTGTAAAATATTTACGAATTGAACGAAAAACAATTTGATAGATTGAGGAAATACTTCGACGAAAATATGATAAAAATGTATGTAAACTTTAAAATTGGAAATAGGATATCCTTTTATCTTTATATCTTAAATAAATGGTAAACTACAACTTTACATTGATTATTAGCAATTCAACGACATTTTTGTTATAATTCGATACGTAGTATTACTTCTTTTAAACTTACAACATAAAGTGTAAAACGTATGATGGTTTACAATATTTAACCTTAATAGAGAATACAACTTTATTCGAATTAAAATGAAGAAAAACGTAAAATGATATATCGTGTTTTTTTGTAATTTACTATCACGGGGTAGTGCCCACAATATAGACGGTATAGTATGACCCTTACTGTTGTAAACTAAGTATAAATGCCGGCGGAAAAAGTAACAACTTAGGTGTTCTTACCATACAACAACCTCCCTATTCAACATTCACGTCTTCAAGCTTTACTTTATAATCCGCTGAACAAATCATTGTCAACAAAAGCCTTCTATTCTCCTACTAAAAGAAACAAACAAATTTGAAAAACTAATCTTATATACCTGTAGTCGATTTCCGAGTAATATGATATACATAGTTATTGAATATTAATAGAGCCTTATATTGACTGTATTAATCCTTATAACGTGCTATAAACTCAGCGATTTTACAAATGTTGATCGCATTTATACAAGTTTGCCGACGTGCTACAAAGAGAGAGGGCATCACTACATATTCAGAAAAGATTTCAACCAAATATACTTGTAATATATCAAAGTTTATCGTCTTTTACGTACAAACTTTACTTATAAAATAAAACTACAAATAAAACTTTCCCTAAAAATTAAACCCTAAGCTAACCTTTTAAATAAAGTTTTCAAGTATCTTATAGTTTTAAAATCTGTAACATTATATGGACGTAAAAATTGTAGCCTTAGCTGAGTCATAATATGAAGTTATAACAGTTTCTGATCGCTGTTTGTTCGCGTTGAAGATCCAACTTCGGTCTAAAAATGAAAGGATCTATAAAACATATATACCCTATTCAAAAGCCCGCTGCTATAGAAAAAATACACTTTATAAATCGTTTGAAGAGCCATTTTTTCCTACGTACCGCGAACACAAGGAGTATACAAGAAAGTAAAAAGAAATATACTATTAAGCGGGTGGTATATTAAGAAAAGTGCTACATAAACAATCGAAGCTATGTAAATTGATATCAAAGACTTCGTTGAAGAGGTAAAGCGCTAGTATATATGATAATAACTATAAAACAAAAGCTGTTGTAAATAAGCGGTTATAATAAAGATTTTTAAAGCTTTTAAGCGTAAAGGGAACCAGGCTTTAATTATACCGTAATACAAGTTTAAAAAGTTATATTAGTATAAATGATAAGGGATATAATCGTTATTCATAAAGGCTATTTTCTGAATATACCGCTATATAAGTGATATGTCAGGCCGACAACAATTTCCATAACCAAAAAGGGGTCGCTGGAAAAGATTTAAGTGGTGGTAAAGCCGATTAGCGATGTTGTGGTGGAATAGAGGGTATGTGAAGTGATGGTGTTGAAAGCGACTAAACTTGAATTTTTTTCTCGAAAGTGGACACTGTTAGGGTTTACAGTGTAGGCCCTGTACCTTTCTTAACAAGCTAGTCCGTGCATCCATGCCAAGAAAGTTGTTGTAAGGTTGAAGATAGGCTAAGCAATTAGCTGTACAAATTAGTATGCAGACCGGTTAGCGGTCTGCCAAACTTAGAACAATACATCCACCACTTAACCACGCAATACTACAGTTTCTTCAACCACGATTCGAATCGACAATCGTTGTAACGTCTAAAGACCTATTAACACGGATATTATAAACGCTTATTGCTTGAATTCATTGATCCTAGAGTAATTTTAATACCTTGTGCGTAAATAAACACCTTTACTTTTAGTGAAACTCCAACCAAATAGTTGTACAAAATGAAGTGAACCCTCAGCGCTTTCTTTATTATATGTAAGTTAAATTTCCAAATATTCATCATAATTGATGTACTGTTATACACCGAAATAAATCAGGTAGAATAGCTAGCAACTAACAGGCGTCTTAGTAGTTCATGTAGTGTATGCAAGACCTAGATTGATTTTTCAAGGAATCAAGAATCTGCAAATAGTTCTATTTCAAAAGAGGTAGCTACTTATAGGTAGGTGGGAACCTTCTGTCATCAGACTAATATTATGGGTCCAATATTCTAGAAGATTCCTTATGACCTTCTTTGAGGACTCTATCCATAGAGCTAGTCCTAAAGGGGTATTAATAGCCTTAGTTAGGTTAGTCTAGCCAGAGTATAACATATACCGACACGAAATATATTGAGTATGAAATCATTTGTTGTAATATGGTTCAAACATATGAATATTATTTCATTCATAATAAAAACAAACTGATTATATGGTTTTACTCTGCGATACTTCAATTATCAATTTTAATCAAATCATATACATTTTTTATTTTTGTTTCATTTTTCATTTCCAAAGGGGAATGATTGTAAACATAACATTTACATTGAATCCGAGTTATATCGAATCCGGGATACACACAAAATGCAAATCCTCAACCGTATAATTAAGATATTCCTAATTTTAAGTTCTTTAAGTCTTGTTTAAGAGAATGGCTATAGTTACAGGTAAAAATGGCTAGGGCACTGGTAAATTGAATTTGGTACATCGAACCTTCTTAATTATAACAACCTCCTTTGTTATAGTTACTCAACCGTTATGGATATATGAATAGCGGGCAGCCCGTACGGTTTCTCTTGTTCCTACAAAGCTGGCCATATGAAAATTGCCACTCCTCCACTTTATTTATGTGTATACATTAAACACTAAACGAAATAATCTTCTATATCATGTCTAAATGATATAGATGTTCAAGTTTGTTTAACATCGCCGTGTAAATTCACATAACAATGATGTGTATAACGTCGTTTGTGCTAATGCCGTGCATGCTAACGCCGTGTATGCCAGCGCCTGTACCGTGTATGCCAATGCCGTGTATGCCAACGCCGTGTATTCCAGCGTTGTATATGCCGACGTCGTGTATGTCAGCGCTGTGTATACCAGCGCCGTACATGCCAGCGTTAATGCCGTGTATGCCAACGCCGTGTATGCCAACGCCGTGTACGCTAATGCCGTATAACGCCGTATATGCCAGCGCCATGTATACCAACACCGTGTATGCCAGAGCCAATGCCGTATATACCAACACTGTGTATGGCAGCGCCGTATATACCAACGCCGTGTATAGTAGCACCGTATATGGCAACACCGTGTATAGTAAAGCCGTGGTGATAATTAATGGAGTTGAGTACACGGAAGAAAAAGTATTATATATGACATAAACGCGTTTAGGTTAGAGTTTCGTATTGATATTACGTATCAATGTTATGTATTAGGAAAATTTTATCAATGCGCATAAGTGAAAGGGTAGAAAATTTGACAAGGGTAGCCAGACGGGCCGCCCGCCATTCATGCACTCAAAGGACTAAATCTGATTTACCTAATCCAAAGCCATTTTTACCTGTTCCTATAGCCATTCACTTTTTTAATATCGAGAACGGCTTTTCCCACGTGTAAAAGAGCTTTTCGCACAGGTACACAGATTCTGTACATTTAGGTACTGTTCCAAGTCATGTTGTTGTAGGATAGTGGAGTTTAGTAGGATCCGACGGGTGGCCCGCAGGGCCTCCCCTGTCAAAATTTCCACTCCTCTCATTGTATGCCTTGATAAGCTTTCTATCAATATCTGACCCCACTTTAGCGAACTTACCCTACCTATAACACGCTTTTATCTTAGTGTCGCCTTTGTCTTGGCGATATTTCTTTACTTCTTCACTTGTTAAGGTTCGCGTTACGTGTTGATGTCAGATGTTGATGTCACGTGTTGATGTCACGTGTTGATGAAAGTTCATCAATGTGTGTAAGTGACGGCGTGGAAAATTTGACAAAAGTGGTCCTACAGGCTGATATTGTTGGGCTACATTCTGGTATACGCGGGGTAAAGCATGCTTTACGAGCACATGTGCACGGGCCACCGTCCACATCGGTTCGCTCGGTTCCTTCGGTTCCTTCCCCCGGTTTTCGCCAGCGTCGTCGGCGGCGATCTTTGCCCGAATGGAGCTCGTGGATTTTCACCTCCTCTACTACGTAAACCTGGCCGTCCGCCCGCCTGTTGTCTTGTGCTGTGCTGTGAGAGATTTTCACAATCTTCCGGGACATGCCGAACCGAACCAGCCACGCTCTCGCCACGCTCTCGCCACGCTCTCGCGCCTTTCTTTCTTCCGGTCGCAGTCTCGTGCCACGTCGGCGGACTCGAGTGATTGCCTCGGCCTCTTTCTCACCGCTGTGTGCCCGGGGATTCGCACCTTGTTGCCTTCCGCGCCACGGGCCACGGGCCACGGGTCTCCAGCCCCTTCAATGCCCTCCCCCAAGGCCGTCTCGCCGAGAACGACGTCAACCCCGGCCGCGCCCCCTCCCGTTGGCTGGTACGTTTGTCTTTTGGCACTGTGCATATCCGCCGGATCAGAACCAGGCTGACCGCAAGGCCCATGGCTTCCATCATCAGCCAGAGCTGCCGTGACCAACATCTCAAGTGTGAGTTCCTTGCTTGCCCCGCAGGGTGATCCAGGTGATCCACCTGGCTCCACCTGGCTCCACCTTGCTCCACCTCCAATGCATGACCAATGCTAGCCTTTCATACTCATACGACGTAGGTGATCGCGTCACTCCAGTATGTGGCCGCTGTGCGTCCAACAACAGGGACTGTATCAGAGGCTACAAGATCCGTATCCACATTCGTGAGACGACTGGACCGACTGCCTTTGTTACCAGAGTAGCACGGCTAACTCGTGCTGACCAGCGCCCTTCCCGAGCACGCAGAAGTGGCTTCGGATACCAAAGAGGTGTGAGTGTGTCCTTGAGGTACTGCTCTGCTCATGATGAACCACGAGGACTGACGAAACCAAATCTCCCAGTGCGATTTATTGACGAGACCGCCGTGGCGTCTGGTGAGCTTGCCGAGCTTCCTGAGCCCGAAGGCTGTCAAGAAGAATGGCCAGACTCGTATTCAGAAAGCTCCGGCTCCCATAAAGCCAACATCATCACCACCATAACCTCCGACACCCTAGCTGCCCTCCCCATCCAGACCTATCCATCTCCCCCAGACGCGAGTCGAAGCCACGCGCGGCCACCCTCGCCAACAGACCGCTTCATCCCACACGATGACCATGCCATCATCTCCCCAGGTCGGGCCCTGCCGCCTCTCCCAAGCCTCAGTGTGTCCGACGCCATCCCGCCCATGCTACCCCTGGGGCCCTCCTTCGAGGTAGAACCCAACGACCCGGAAGCCGCAGCCCTGCGGTCGCAGCTGTACAGCGACACGGATGTCTGGCCGCTGCAGAGCCGCGAGGAGGCCATGCTCTTCCGGCACTACATCCAGAAACTATCCATCTGGCTCGATGTCTGCGACCCGTGCCAGTCCTTCGAAACCGTTGTGCCCCCGCGCGCCGGCCGCTGCAAGGTCCTGCTCAACGCCATCTTCGCCCTCTCGGCCAAGCACCTCGCGCACACCACCGCCGGCTACGACCCCTACGCGTCCGACCGTTACCACCGGGCCTGCCTCGCCGTGCTCATCCCGATCCTCGCGCACGGCGAGCGGCACCAGCAGCAGCAGCAGCAGCAGCACCTCAACACGCCGCTGGCGGACGAGAACCTGTTCGCGGCAACCATCATCCTACGCGTGTGGGAGGAGATGGAGGTCAAGGCGTCGGGCGTCGACGCGCATAGCTACTTGCTGGGCATCCAGGCATTCGTGCACCACGGCACGCAGCAGGCGGGCCTGCTGCCGCCCGACAGCGCGCCGCGTTATCTGATGCCGGGCTCGCTGAGTGGCGCCGCCTTCTGGGTCGGCCTGCGCCAGGAGATCTACTCGGCCGTCATGAACCAGGCGCCCGTGCGCATCAACCTGGTGCACTCGCTCGTTGACCGCGGGCTGGCGCCGGCGGACGACTGCGCCTGGGCGAACCGTGCCGTCGTGCACTGCGCCGACGTGCTTAACTTCTGCTTCGGCGATGGCGGCGGCGCGGGCGGCCTCGAGTGGTGGGCCGAGCTGGACAAGTACAACCGGCGCTGGACGGCGAGCCTGCCGGGCAGCTTCACACCCCTCTTCCAGCGCGAGGCGGACAGTGCCAAGGGCGAGGTGTTCCCTGAAATATGGTACCAGAGTGGCTGCCACGGTGCGTCGTCCTCGCCCAGTCCAGCCCAGCCCCTGAGTGCTTGCTTCCACCCGTCCGCTGTCCGACGGGGCGATGGCCTGATGATCACGTGGTATGCTGACTCCCCAGTCGGCAGCACTCGGCGTCCAGCACCAGTTGCTGGCGGAGCTGTTCTTGATCAGCTTTGACCCAAAGCTTCCCCGCATGGGTGCGCAGCGGAAAGAAGCGGCGAAAAGGGCCAATGTGAGTCGGCAGCGGCATCTCCCACACCAGCCCAGCTGGCATTGTTCTCGGCCTTGGGAAGTGCAACACACAGCTTGTCTTGGGCCCCCTGGCTTACACGCCATGAACTAATGAACCCTTCTGCAGGAGCGCATCCAGGCTGCTGTACGTAAAGTGTGTGGTATCGGGCTGTGCAACCAGTTCACCCCGCCCAGCATGTTCACGGCCTGCATGGCCATTGCAGCATGTGAGTTGATTGGTCCCATCTACATCCCCATTCACACGTGTGCAATCTATCTATCTTGGCTCTTTCATGCTACTCTGAATGCTAGAAGCCCTGTGGAGAGATGTGTGCGGCTGACTTGCACAATCAACATGCAGTCGGCGACCAGTTCCACGACCGACAAGACCAGCAGGCCTGTCTGGACATACTTACGAGGACGGAGAAGAACCACGCCCGGCCGACGGAGGCCGTCCAGCGGCAAATGATCAAGTCATGGGACACGAGTGAAGAGATGCGGAGCTAGTAGTGTCTACAGTGGTGCTCCCTACTGTGCCGTCCGTACACATAGTACAATACAGAGTCGGTCCACAGCAGCAATCCCCAGCCGCTGATGAATGCATACGCATACCTACATGCCGCGACCGGCAAAACAAAGGCAGCGTCATCTCTCCCACCTGCTGTCCTCAGTGCTGTCTGTAGCAAGTCGCAGCAGGTCGAACACACTTCGAGTGGTGGCATGGGAGGCCCGCTTGCCCAAGGGGCCCAGAACCACCGACCGCAGCATGCTGTTCACCATCAGCAGCAGCGGCCACAAGGTTCGTGAACTCAAATTGTGCATAGCCTTTGGTCGGTCGAGCTACGATGGTCCCTTGGCATATAAAAAAGGGTCCTCCGATGCACAAGAAAAAGTAACCAGATTGCGGGGAAACTAACGACGCCAAGACGTTCCCAGACGGAACACTCGGACATTCTGACCGTCTTCATGAAGGAAACACAGGACCAGGTGATTGGTTGCACACGTGGGACGGCACCTGACTCGCCCACGAGGTTCTGCACATGGTCAAAATCGGCGAAACAAGCACAGCAACCTGCAGGGACCAGATCGTGGGGTGAAGGCAACATCACCGCCTTTGCGCGTCCACGAACCAGCATTCTTGGATTCCCCATCTTTCACAAGCGAAACCCGGAGAGATATCGGTCTTTGTTGCCATGGGACAGCAGAAGTGGGGCAACCGTAGCATGGCCTGCCTGCTTGGACAACAGCTCACCTGCACACATCCTACGTCTTGGCCTGCTGCTCTTGACTCAGCCCACTATCTCCCCGGCGAAGCTCGTGTGTGAGCGTGCCAGTTTGCGATTTTCAAAGGAAAGTCTCTCCGCTGAGCAAAGGATGTCCGAGGGTGAGAGAAGCCCTCGTTGGATACATCTGGGTTGGGTATTTAAGTCTCTTCCCTCGACTAGGAGCACGCCTCTCAACCCAGACATCATCCAACCGCCAAGTGACAAGAAAGAGCACGCCACTGCACCCAGACATCACCCAACCGCCAAGTGACAAAAAAGAAGACCCCTTCTGCTCCGAATACCACCCTCCCCCGCCCCGGCCCACACACACAATGGCCCCAGCAGCCACCACAGATTACATCGTGCCGGCCTCCCCCGGCAGCGTCGCCGGCCTCGACGAGCTGTCCGACTCTATCGACGCCGTCAACGTGCTCAAAGACCAAGCGCGCGCTACCCTCGCGGCCTCGCTCGCGGACGCGGACGCCGCGGACTTCGCCGGGGCGGCGCAGTTCGACGCCGGCAAGGACAAGGCGGCGTTCCGGCAGTACGAGGACGCGTGCGCGCGCGTCCGGGCGTTCTACGCGGAGCAGCACGCGAAGCAGACGGTGGCGTACAACCTGGCGGCGCGCGCGCGCTTCCGCAGCGCGGCGCGGCCGCGCGCGGCGCTGACCGTGTGGCAGGCGCTCGAGAAGCTCGAGACGCTCGTCGACGAGAGCGACCCAGACACGCAGCTGGGCCAGATCGCGCACCTGCTGCAGAGCGCCGAGGCGATCCGGCGCGATGGCAAGCCGCGTTGGATGCAGCTGACGGGCCTCATCCACGACCTCGGCAAGCTCATGGTCTTCTACGGCGGCGGCGAGGGCGAGGGCCAGTGGGCCGTCGTCGGCGACACCTTCCCCGTCGGCTGCGCGTTCGATGAGCGCATCGTGCTGAGCAAGGAGACGTTCCAGGCGAACCCGGACTGGGGCCACCCGGTGTACAGCACCAAGTTCGGCATCTACGAGGAGGGCTGCGGGCTGGACAACGTGATGCTGTCGTGGGGCCATGATGAGTATCTGTACCACGTGGTTAAGGACCAGAGCACGCTGCCGCCCGAGGCGCTGGCCATGATCCGGTACCACTCGTTCTACCCGTGGCACAAGGAGGGCGCGTACCGGGAATTGATGTGCGAGAAAGATTATGAGATGCTGAAGGCGGCCAAGGCCTTCAACCCGTACGATTTGTACAGCAAGAGTGATGGGATCCCCAGCGTGGAGGAGTTGAAGGTGCGTGGTGCTTTGCCCTGTTCATGATACGCACCGTCGAGACTTGTACTGATGATTGCCTCTTCAGCCGTACTACCTGGAGCTCATCGACGAGTTCTTCCCACAGAAGATTATCCTGTGGTAAGACGCTGCTTTGGCAAGGACAGAGGGAGGACATGGGCATACGTACGCGTGGTGCGCTTTCTTTTCCGTCTTTTTTTCGGCCGTGGCGCGGACATCTGGCAGCCCCGCTCTTTGTTGGGGCACATTGTAGACCGGTTCTCATGGTTGGGACACAGGTGGTCCTCGTTTCAAGCACGCAGGTGGTCGTGATGACCCTGGAGACTGTCTCGCAGACGAACATATGATCTCTATAGAAGAACGCACTAGAAGCCTTGTTGACGCGCCGGCAAGTACATACCTATATGGAGGAGAGTCCCTGACCATCCGGCTATTCGACACCTAACACGTCCCACACACTCTCACTCCCGTGAGGATAGAAGTGGGCGATTCATGTCCATCATTGAAATGAACACGGGCATGGTCACCGTGCAGCATTCACGAATCATTTACGAATCACGTGTCATGGACGTCACAACGTCCTTCTCAACGGAACTGTCCTGCTCCTGCCGCCTAGGAACACTCGTCCTCACGCACAGCCTCTCGGCGCTGCCCAAGGGCCCTCCAGGCGCAACGGGCTCAGCCTGGCCCTCGTCCTCCTCCTCCTCCTCCACCCCCTGCTTCTCCCT
>JASMMZ010000012.1:7353366-7483247 GCA_038502455.1 Anisogramma anomala | reverse complement strand
CAAAGAGCTCGTCTATTTCTTCAAGCGCCCGGCCTTTCAGATCGGGCATGAAGAAAAACGAGAACAGTCTGTAGGACAGCTCCGGCGCGACGGGGCCGCTCGCATCCCCCACAGGCGCCTTAGAAACTTATACGTACCGGTATACTGCAACAAGGCCACGCTGGCAATCACGGAGTTGTGGCCTTGCGGCCCCGATGGCCATCCCAAGCAGGCACTCAGCATCGCATACGGCATACTATATGTTCTGTTGATAGGCCTTGCCAATGATAGGCCTTTAGACGTTGCAACGTTGTCGATTCGAATCATGGTCGAAGTAACAGTAGTATTGTGTGGTCAAGTGGTGGAGACCGCTAGCCGGTCTGCACACTAATTTGTATGCCCAATTGCTTGGCCCATGCCCTAGTCTGAAGTGGGCACATACTGTACTTGACTTTACAGTCAATACAGTCAATACAGTCAACCTACAATCAGTATAGTCAATTTATTTGACAATACAGTTGACTGATTTTATCGTAATTACTACTGTTCAAACACTGCCGGCTTTTTGTTTTGTACGCGTACACCAGTGTGGTCGACCATTTCTTCGCGGTAGCCTTCAAAGTCCCTCCTCGTCAACTAGCTAGACTAGATAAAACCCCTGTCAATTCCGCACCTAAATTAACCCTAATTACCTGTTTTTACCCTACGATTTCGAATTTCGGCTTTACCAACTCCCGTATATAGGTCTTTTGTCACAGATTTATACGTACCTTGAACTTAACCGTGCCAATCAATTTGTCGGTAAGGTCTCTGTACGTTAACGTAAGAAGAAGACAGTATAGTATTTCAAGTAGTAAGGTAAGTTGTTGTATGCCAGAGGAAAAAGAGGCATCCGGAGAGTGCACGCCTCAGGTGAGAGCTTATAAGCTTTTACCTGGAGCGTGGCACTCTACCATGCACTCTGCCAATGTCCCTCCTGGAGCGTGACATGCTATCATACACTCTGTAAGAGTGTATCCTGCAGCGTGACACGTTATCATGCACTCTGCAAGAGTGCACCGTGCAACGTGACACGCTGCCATGTGCTCTGCGAACGTGGTCCCCTACACTTACTAACTATAGGGATATATAATATTATCCATATAGGCAATCTTTTCTTCTTTATTAAGAAGCTCCGTATCTATAATTGAATAATAATAGTACAATTCGTTTAAGCCCTTAATTAGTTGTTTGTTAATGATAATGTAATTCGTTTGAATTTGTAATTAGTTGTTTAATAATAATAATGTTGGAACAATATTGACTGCTATTTTTAGCAGGTCAATTGTAGTGCAGTTAGTCAACTTTACTTACAGTAAAGTTGACTGTACTAACTGCAAGTCTGTTGATTGTGGAGTACCCGATTCGGTCTAGAGTACGGGCCAAGCAATTGGCCATACAAATTACTGTGCAAACCGGTTAACGGTCTCCACCACTTGACCACACAATACTACTGTTACTTCGTCCACAAAGATTCGAATCGACTACGCCGCAAAATTAAAAATGCCTACCTACAAATAATGTAATTCATTTAAGCTCTTAACTAATTATTTAGTAGTAATAATATAATAAGTTTAAGTTTTTAATTAGTTGTTTAGAAGTAATAGTGGTATAGGATTTTTAAGGTTGTTTTAAAAGGTTAGTAATCTTTGTAAAAGTATAATGATAGAGGTGTGACTGTTAAAGTGTAATTGTCGATATTACGTATTTTGGAGTCAGTATAAAAAGATATATCGTTATCGGTTTGGGCAGAATTTCTTTTCTTTCCTCCTTAATAAAGCGCTTCCACCTCCAAAATAAACCCTTAATCAGTTATTCAGCATTCAAACACCTAAACTATTAATTTCCAATCAACTATAAAATGCTCTCCTATAAATTAATTACTTAATTAATTATTCTTACTACACTCCTTTACCTCTGCAAATTCTAACAACTTTTATAAATGCCCCGCAAAACCTACTTTTAAAGGCATAATTTGATGCGTCAGCAACGTCGCAAAAAAGCTGTTGCAGTCGATACACGCCGGCCTCCTAACACTAGCTCTACCATTACTGGCAGCATATCTTTAATCGTTGACTTTATATTCCACTCTCCGGCCGCTGCCGTTACAGCCGCTACATCCCCCTCTCCTTTTCCTTTCCCCCTCCTCCTTTCTTTCTCTACCTCTCAAAGGAAGGAACGTGAGTTTCTCAAGATTGTAAACCTTATCCTTTCGCAACGAGTAAAAACCCACATTTTACTCGTAATACCACTATGCAACAATAAATGTAATATTGTTAAACTATAACGCGATATGTAAGAATTTATTCCTTAAATCGTAAAATACTAATATTTACTAAACGAAGCCAAAATAACAGAACGAGTCCGTCGCCTAAAAGCGCAGCTCGCAAAAGCATGTTGCGAAGCCTCTTTAGCATATAAAACGTTAAAGTGATATACTCGGGTTCTCGACCCCAAGTCACTAATGCATACGCTTTACGTACCGTACGTTACGTCCACTATCGCGAGCAAATTTATTAGCGAATGCCGTCAGAACAGGGGTACTTTTTCTCGCTACCACCATTATGAACGGAGTGGTAACGGGTATATCCCCATTCTAGTAATGTTAGTGCCGTAAGCTGAGGCTTTATTACATGCCCAATATTTTCACAATAAGTTAATCGTTCTCGTAATTCGTAATCCAAAGCTTAATCACTTATTTTCCACTTTTTAAATACGTTGTTTGGGGTTTAATTCAATATTTACTTCTTTAATACATAATCCGTAACTCGATTACTCATCTCCTATTTTTTAATACGTTATATGTAACTTATTCATTTAATATTCACTCATTCAATACATAAAACAAAGTTAAAACTAATATTTAATTAAGTGCTAATTAGTGACTGGCAGAGACGGCAACCATTATTACCGTCTAGCGAACGAGCTTACATTTATACTATATAGGTAAGTTTAATAACGTTATTACGCATCATTATAAAAAAAGAAAACCCATTTTTTACCACTTACCCAAAGGTATATAGCCCAAGGCGCGGAGGGTGCTTAGCTCTCCTCGTAGTAACAACGCTGATAACAATGTCGACGGTAGTGATGGTGTTAGCAGTGATGATAACGGCAACGATAAAGGTGACGAGTACGAAAATGACGATCATAACGTAACCCCCACCTCCTCCACCTCTTTCTACAGTGGGTAGCTACCACCTTTTGTATTTTCCGACCTAAAACAACCTATATGTAAATAACTACACAGAAATAAAAATGTATTCAAAAATATTCGTACGGTAATGACATAGTATATGTAGAAAGTGGTGATATACTAATAAACCAGTAGATGACAAATATAAAAAGTGATAATATGCTAGTAAAGCGTCAAATCACAAATTTAGAAAGAAATAGTATATTACTAAAATGGTAAATAGTAAATGTAAGAAGTGGAAATATATTTTAGAGCGGTATATTACCTAGTTAAAAAGTCAATTGTGTAATATAAGCGAAAAATGATGAATTTAGGGCGTGAAATACAAAAAATGACAAAGAAACGTTGCTTTTTAGGACTAGGTTACATGATTTGTTTAGCGATATCGATAGATGGAGTAGTGGCAAAAATGAGCGCTTCCAATACGCTATCCGGAGCGCTTTGCTTCGGCAGAAACGTTTCTAATACGTCATTTCAAACGTTTTTCCTTGGTTCTTAGTACCCTAATATATGTATGCGAAGCTTGTTTTTTTTTTTTAGATTTGTGGACTTTTATCGTTCATTTTTCTATATATAAAGGTTGGCATAGTTTTTTATCGTTTTGTATGTATTTTTTTTTTGGAGCGCTATTTTCATTTTTAAAGGCTCTGTTACATATTTTTCCTCTAGACGCGCTGTTCATCCTTTTTACAACGCTTTCATTACGGATCGGAAAGCTGTTTTGCATATACATTTTGGAAGTGTTATTGTTCCATATGTACCTTTCGAGAGCGCCGTTCCCTTTGTTTTGAGCGTTGTTAGTTCAGTTGAAATAACTTTTTTTTTATATATCCCTTAGGACCTTTTTCCCTCCTATCTAAAGCTTTCCCATTTTTTATATGAAGGGTTATCCCTATCTATCACGGCGTTGTCCATATACCTTTTGGGAACGCTGTTTTCCTTTTCTGGAGCGCTCTTAACGTGGCAAAAAGGGTTGTTATTCCTGGTTGGGGAGTGGATGTTTTCTACATACCTATTAAAAACGTTGTCTTCTTTTTCCGAAGCGTTTATATCCTAGTTAGAAGAGTTGTTTGACTTAATTAAGAAGTAAACGCTTCCATAGGTGCTAAATTCTTCCTTTGTCCAGTGATCTTTATTAAAGACTTTTCCCAAAACAGCTGGTTTTTTAATTCGAGTGGAGGGTAGCTTTTATAGAATTTCCTTCTTTAAAAATCGAGTGAAGGGTAACCTTTGTGGCGATTTCTCCTTTTAAACTCGAGCGTTGAATAAATCTTTCAGCTCTTTCTTTTTTTGAAACCAAGTGAAAGATAACATTTACTATATTTTACCCTTATCCTAAACATAAATAACGGATGACTCTTATAACTCTTTCTTTTTAAAAGCTCAACGGAGAATGATCTTTGCGGTCCATCCTTTTTCTAAATTTGTGCGAAAAATGATGTTCTAGACCCTTTTTCCTTTAAACCAAAGCGAAGAATGATTCTTATAGCCTACCTTCCATTTAGACACAAGCGGAAGATAATCTTTACGTCATTTTTCCTTTTGAACTCAAGTGTCGGATAGCCCTTAAAGACCTTTCTTCTTTTAAAGCCAAGTGGAAGACGACCTTTACAGCTTTTTTTCTTCTTTTATGGGTTTTTCGTTTTGCATACGTAAGGTGTTTTTCAATATTATTTTGATAAGCTATTCCTTATATATATCGCACCAGTCTCCTCTTACAAAGTTATCTTTCAATATCTTTTCGTTGGTTTTATCTGGCATTTATTTAATTTAGGCCGTTACGACTTAGGTTTTTACAACGTGGCCGTTTTTGTTAGCGGGCATATTAATCTCCCTAATTTTCAATTATACCCATAACACTTTCGAGATTAAATGATCTATTGTATGCGATATTACTAATATCCAACCTGAAAACTTTTTACAGAAATCTTTAAATACATAAATTTTTTGAATATTTTCGTTGAAATAATGAAAATTGCCGTTTATAACGTACTTATTCGCAATTTTAGGAATTAGGCCTTATCCAAGGGCTTTAATATCCTATAAATTTAAATTAATAAGATTTCAAATGTTGTTTTGGAAGCGTTGTATACTGTAAAAGAAGGTTCATATACCTACTAGATTTACATAGGCTTGTTATTGAAGCTATGACTACGAGATTGATAAATCTATCGACGCGTTATAAGCTCCTTCAAATCCGTCTAAGGAGCTTTCAAAATGTGTTATAAAGCTTTAAAAGTTGCTCAAATCGCTTTTCAAATACACTAGAATGTTACGAAAGCTGTTAAATCCGTTTGAAAAATATACATAAACGGTTCGGATATTTAAATGCAGTCGAAATTACGAGTCGAATGTGTTGAGAACGATGCTTAAAATAGTCTCAAAATATAATGGTACAAAAAAACGCAAAATATGTAAATGAAAAGCAAATGAAATATAATAAAGCGTTCCAAATGAGGCGTTTAACATTTTCTGATATAAATGAAATGAAAATAAGGCGTAAGTATAAACTAGTTAAATAAACATTCTGTAGTAACTCGAACGAGTGGAAAAAGATGTATATTTAGAGTAGCGGAGAGTTTAGTTGTATATATAAAGGTTAATATAGTGTAGGAACATCGCGTATTGCTTTAGGCGCTTTTAATATTTCAATATACGTTTCGAATGTTGTCTTAGGCACTCGTAAAATATGTCTAAGCGTTTTAAAAATTGGTTTTAGCGTTTGGATTGTTTTGGTTAAGCGTTTCAAAAGTTGTTTCGAGGGCTTAAGGTAATTGTAAAATCGTTTCAGAAACCGTTTTAGGTGCTTTCCAAGTTTTTCGGAGCGCTTTGAAAGTTGTGTTTTCCGTTTTCTAAGTATGTGTAGACGGTGTAAATGTTGCGATTTGTCTGAGTAAGTTCTAGTAAATGGGTCCAAAACTTAATTGTTCTAGTTTACGTGGAAAATAAATAATAGGCCGCTTCATAAAGAGTATCCGGATAAGTTCAAATCGTTAAGAAAGTTAACGGATATTGTAGCATAGCTTTTAATAGTTAAAAGGCATTAACCGAGTTAATAATATCGTATTAAAGTTTTTTTTTTAGTTACTTCGGTTTTTATAACTTTCTTATACTCACATATAGTTTTTGTAAATATTAATATTAAAATACGAAACAGTTAAACCATTACAATAACCTATTATAAATATTTATCTAAATCTTTTCTCTTTTTTTCCTTAGTTATTTTTAGTCGACCAAATCGATTATTAATTTGTGTTGATCAGGTTTTGTACGTTAACTTTAAATAACAGTATAGCATTTCATGTAGTAAGGTCAGTTATTATATGTAAAAGGGAGAAGAGGTATTCGAAGAGTTCATATCTCAAGTAAGAGCTTATAAGCTTTTACCCAGAGTGTTATACTTTACCTTACACCCTGCCAACGTCTCTACTAGAGCTTAAAATGCTATCATATACTCTATAAGAGTGTATTCTGCAACGTAACACGCTTCTATATACTCCAAAAACATGATCCCCTACGTTTTCTAATTATAAGGATATATAATAATATCCACACAATTAAGTTATCAGCTTTAGTTCCTTCGTAGTTTTCCAATTTGCTACAGTACGCTTGTTTTCCTCTTTACTCGTCAGTATATGATTTGACCTTGCAAGGTATCTCTTTAAAGTAGATTTCGATACGTGTAATCAGCTTGTTGCTATTTATATACCTTTTTAAAGCCTTTTTTGGTTTCGATTTAGTTATAGCATTATTCGAATTTTTTTTTCCGTTAATTGTTTCAAATTACTTGATTTTCTTGTCTTTATAAGTTTTGCGTAATGCCATTCAGTTAATTATAAGGCGTTTTTCGTTAATTTTTCTTAGTTTAGAAATGTTTTATTGGCTTAGAAGATCATTACAGTTAACTGAGAACCCCTAAAAGTGTAATCATTACAGGTACTCTATGCGCAACTGTACATACTTAGTCTTTCTTATTTGTTTAACCTTTTAGGCTAAACTTAAACTTCTTCTCTTATGTATTCTTACTATTAATACCACAATCAATACAAACACCATATTTGACTTTCCATCAATACAAACACTATTTTTTTGCTCTATTGGTTTCAACCCCTTAAGCTATCCAATACAAAAAGTATTCAAATGAAACTTTAGAATCGGTATAAATCATAACTGGAATAAATGGAATTATAAATTGTCTAGTAACTATATTAAGGGTTTTCTATATCTTTATTTCAACTTTAAGACTGACTATTATATTATAAACCTCCAAAGTTAATAATTTTCGTGTAATCATTTCACATTGAACGATAGTCTCATAAATGAGGTTTCTTATAATTATAAATTAGTCTTCCCCTAAAATATTCCCCTCAACGATGATTATAAGGAATCCGATCTATGACGAGAGGTATATGTTGTTTGTAAACAATCCGTTTGTCAAAAGAATTTACTTTCCTTATAAAATGTTAATAAGAACCATTTCAATCCTCTAATTCAACGTTTTTATTTGCTAATATAACCTTTTATTTAATCGATCATAATTCTCGTCCATTGGGTTTTAATATTGTACCGCAATCAAACAATTATAATGAGCCTTCCGTTAGCCTAAATTCGTAATATAAATGTAATAGATACGTTACTCTAGATATTTTTAGGTTTTAGCCACGTTAATCTTGTCAATTATAGCCTAGTTAACGCCTTTACCCTTTTTATAGAAGCTTGAATAAATATTAACCTTCTTAATACTATATTTTAGGATTAAGGATCCGTTAAAATTTAGATATTTACTCTTAGTCAGAGTTGTAACCGGCTTATAGTTCCAAAACTTTAAGTTTTGAATAGAACATTATTTCTATGTTACAGAATTGGTAATTCCAATCAAAAGAGTATCGTTATTTAATGAACTTATTAAACCGAACTCTTTATTCTATATAGTTAACAAACACAAGTCATAGGTTTCAATTTTTATGCCTAGCCTTGCCTTAAAGTGCGATTAATATGTTAGGAACTAATAAACGCCTACCTTAACCAATTCGTATAAGAGCTAAACTCATCGCATAACCGTTTCTAAATGATACTTAATATGAATTTTTCATGCTAATTTGAATAAAACAATCCTCTATAAATAAATCGCTAATTACATATTCACTTAGGTAATATCAAGGACATTAAAGTTAATTTTCCTATTATAATTAACAAAGTTTCTACCAATAAAACCACCAAATGTTGGCTAGTTTTCCAAATTGTTGGCGATTACGTAAAGATCTAGGCCTTACCTTTATTATCGTGCCCTTAAACGATTGATCATAACTTTTCCTACAGCCTCCTTGTAGTCTTAACTTTTACTTTACATTTAATTCTCTACTTAAAGATTGTAATATTTAGGTCTTATAGGTTGTAGTTACGTTTAGGCACAAATTTTAGGACTCTTGAAATAAAAAGTCTATGAATCACAACTCTATCGCTTTTCTAAAAGGCGTGCCTAAATTCTTGATGATTCCTTATACACGGTGTTTAAGAACTAAGTCTTAATCATCATTCTTTTTTCTATTAACCTAAGTAATATTATAAACCTACCCCAGTATATAATTCTTGTTCTTTATATTACTCCTCTTGGATAGTTAGCTACGTTGTTAACGTTTTATCGGCTTATAGATTACGGGAGGTGAAGGGTTGTATTAACGAATTCTCTTTGCTTAAGAATTCTCATTATTATCTTCATAGTTACCATTAGTCGCTTCAATATAAGGCTTAACCCAAGTTATTCAAAATTTCGCAAAACCGTTAACAATTACAATAATACTTCAAGGTTAGAGATACTTAAAATCTTAAATAGACCATCCTATTTATCTAGCTCTCTCCACAAAAAACCTTACTTTACAACAGAAAAGATAATACATAGATTGTAGTAAAACCGTTTTTGGTATTAAGAGAATTATTGAATTAATGTTTTTTTAATTCCCTATATATTTTTTCAAAGCTTTACCCTACATGATAACTCTTTTTGAAACACTTTCTAATGGCTTGGATTAACTCGTTAAAGAAAGATATACTTCAAAAGCCTATAATATCATTCAAACCTTTTATCTCCATATTCAAACATATTTTACAATCCATAAAGCTTTCAATTCTTAAATTAAAACTATTATACGCACTGTAAAATAACGCGTATGATTTTTAGATTTTCCTCATACTTTAATAGACTATAATATGTACCTATTTATACTAAATCCTTATTAGCTTAACATTCGTTTGAAATTCAGCCGCCGTAAAATTGGGAATATGCTCATGAATAAAGATGTTTAATGGGCTTAAATACATGTTAAGATAAAATATACTAAACTTTTCCCTCATATATCTCGCGGACAGAAATTTAAGGAACTTAGCGCTATAAAAAATGATCATGGAGTCTACAACGCAAAAAACAGGCTTATCCAAATAAAATACATCAACGAAAATCTTATAATTGAATTCTTTGTCGTTTTTCAGTATAAAATTAAATCTTAAAAGAGCTTGGGTATTGTAAAAAGGGGTCCAATACGTACCCGTAAAGGTAACATTAGAAGAAAAGTAATCGTAAAGATTGGTGTAGATTGAAGTAAGATAAGACGTTAAAGGGAGAAGAAGCATTCGGAGAGTGCACGCCACAAGTGAGAGGTTATAACCTCACACCCAGGCAGTGGCACTCTACCATTCACTCTGCTAATTCCCCTTTCAGGCCGTGCCACGAATGCACTCTGAAGAAGTGCAATCTGTAGCGTGACACGTTATCATACACTCTACAAGAGTGCAGCCTACAGCGTGATACGTTATCGTACACTTTGCAAGAGTGTACCTTGTAGCGTAATGCACTGTCACTTGAGCTACGTATACTAACTATAGTGATATATGATAATATCCATAGGTATAAATTGAGCAATAATCAACAAGCTTTTGCAATAGCCGTTAAAATAAAGTATTCATATTTTTATTCCCTACAAACTTAAACATTTCGTATAGTTTGTCGATAGTTGGATAACTGAAACGCCGATGTAATTAACGTATCCATAAATTTATTAAATTTGATACTTTTTCCCATATGCCTTACAGGTAAAATAAAGATGCCCACATTTGGAGGAGAAAAGAAATTTCCAGCTATGTTTAACCAGTTGATTAGTATTAATGTCGACGTTAACACCGAGGATCTTTATATATTCCAAGAAAATAAGGTGAGGGAAAAAAGGACATAGAATGTGATTGGCTCAACAAATGTTTGTATAGCCGTCGATACTAATAAAGATAATTATTTTCCTGGACTGAAGTTAACTTTGGCATTAGTAGCATCTTAACAATAAATTTTCGTAGCCATAGTACTTTCCTATCGTACTACCAAATATTGTAAATAACTTCCTATTAAGTAGCTTGTTGCCTCTTCGTTTATAATTATACTTTGAAACGCGTGGTTCGTATAACAATCGCGAAAATTAAAGGTGTGTAAAGGATTGGATAATTGTCCTTCAAGACAAATATAGGGGTTTTTGCCGCTTAAGTGGTACAAGATATGATTGTCTAGTTATAAAGCTTTTCCAAAAATAGTATCTTTACCCTCATAATCTGCAATATTGTCTAGGTATTTTCATCTGGAAGTAGTAGAGTACTAGATATAATATATCACCTATTATTAATAGCGTTTAGCTGAAGGGTATCGAATTAACTAATAGCCGGATTTACTATAAATTCAATACCTTTTACCATTATCACCACGATAATTCTTATGGTCAACAGGTCAGTTTAAGTTTTGTCCCCATTGCTATTGCCAATATAGCTTCCAATCCAAAGGCTTTAGATCAAACTTGAAACACTACACCCTTACGTACTTTCAACCAATATAATACATTATTACATGATCTTCTTTATCGTCATCTCGAAATTTTATAATAAATGTATATGTACAAATAAAGTTAGGGGTATGCAATATTAAAATTATAAATAAGAACCATAAATAGCTAAAAAAAACCTTTATATGTGGTATTTAAGATTTATAAAACATATTTAAACACGCTAACGCCTGTAATAACTACAAATAACTTCTCGCCAAGTATGTCTCTTCCAGCATATAACTTTTTTATTTTTTTTATTTATACAATATTAACTGATCAAAGATTTAGTTAAAGATATCCATCAATGTTTCGTCTTCTTTTTCCTTAGCTATTATCTTTTTTCACCTCATCGTGGACCAATCCATATAATATTACAAAAGGTATACGTTTTACTCGAAATAACTTTTTATTATATTTTAAAATTCCCGAAAAAAACGCCCTTATTAGAATGGTTAGGTAATAGTTCCTAATGTAGCCTGTAAGGATTCTAGAGAAATATTGAGTGGAAACTTGAAGGAGAGATCTTTATTTACTTGCAAATGTTAACGAATAGAATTTTTTTGTATCAATAAAATTATAAAACTTTCCATTATATTTCTCTCCGTTATATCAAATCTTGGAAGAATTCAAAAAAGGTTGTTATTGGTAGGCCTTAGACGTTGCAACGTTATCAATTCGATTGGTCTTCGAAGTAACAGTAGTATTGCGTGGTCAGATGGTAGATGTATTGTTCTAGGTTTGGCTGACCGCTAGCCGATCTGAACTATAATTTTTATAGCTAATTACTTGGCTCATGCCTTAGAGTGAAGTGCAGCGTACTGCACTCGACTTACACCCAACACGGTAAGTCTGTACAAAGAAATACACTTGCAGTACGGTTAACTTTACCGTAAGTAAAGTTAACCTACTACACTACATGTAATACTATTCCAAAACTGGCAGCTTTTTAGTTTGTGCGCGTACGCCAGTATAGCTAACCAATTTTTTCTAGTTGCCACTAAATTGCCTCCTCATCAACTGGCCAGACCCCTTTCAATTCCAGTTAAATTCCATACTTTATTACACCCAATTACATGAAAATTAACCCCATTTATCCCTAATTTCTCCGCCGCTCCGAGGTCCGAGTTTATCAACTCCTACAAAAAGTTCTTCCGCCACAACTTTTCGCAAGCCTCCACTTCTTCCACAACCCTTCGTAAGCCTTTACTTCAACTGTACTATTTAAATAGATTCATATTATCAATCCCCTGGCAGTCTTCCAATCTTCCAGCACATCACTGTCCATCATTACATAATTTAGGCTTTCTTGGAGGCCTATTAACGTAGCCCTCCATACGTATAGTCAACCTGCTACTATCCACAAACCTTTTCAGGGACTTGTTTATTACCGCCTTCGTCATAGTATCTACGGGGTTATCTTTACTATCGATCCATCGGAACTCCTCGATCTCCTTCCCTTCGTAGTCTTTATAAAGTACTATCACGTCGATTATTAGGCATTTTTCGCTGGTAGTTCCGAGCTTTAAAAGGTATTCGAAAAGGTTTTTTAAGTCGATACAAATTACTACGATAATAGGAAGAATCCGAAGCTACCTGGTAATAATGTTAAGGATCTTTTATAGTGCTATACCTACGTTAAAGCCCGCCATTATATTATAAATCTCTGATAGCAATAAGCTTTATATAATACTTTTACACTTGACGGGGGATTAGTGGATCAGATTATTGATAATATTAAATTGATCTTTTCGCCTGTTTTCGTTAACGAGGTTTATCAGGAAGCCAATCTGTAAAGACAAATCGGTATGATTTATAAAACGTTTGTAAAAATCATTAACTTGGTTTTCAAACGTTCGATTAATATTATATTAATCCTGCGGTACAAGTTCCGCATCTATCACTTAAGCCTTTCATTTAGCCGGTTAAAGTCTTTATCTGTTGGTATTTATACTTATACCGTAATGGATAGATTATAAAAGGCTTCCGGTTAATATAAAGTAGCTATATAATTACCCCGAATACGTTATTCCAAATACCATTAGACCCTAGACTCGTTCATCTCATTAATTGGAGCTAAGATAATCCCCTGGCCCTTATAGTGAAAGTTAAAGCTGGCATTAATACTAAACATACGGATTAATGATCTATTAAAGTCTAACTGTATATTTTCTCTCATTTTCGTTACAGACTTGTAATTTCATAACTTAAAGTCCTTAATCGCTTACTATTTCAGTGCCACAAAACTAGTCATTCCGACGAACAGGGTATCGTTAATTTACATACCCACCACGCTAAAGTTCTTCTTTTACGTTACTAATAAACACAGATCGTATGTAAAAGATTTTATTGTTTACTGGGATTTGAATTCCGACTAGTGGCTTAGGAATCAATAAACGCATACTTTAGTTAGTTTATACAATAGCTTAATATATCGTATTACCGTATCTAAATAGTAAATGACACGGAGTTTCTATATCAATTATAATAGTACAATTAGTTGTAAATCCGTTGTTAACTACGTATAAGCTTACTTTATATTACGGCCATTAAGCGTAAACTTGCCTTTAATCTTGATCAATAAACTCGTTACTAAATTAATTAGCAAACGTTAGCTAATTTTTAAAATATTTGGCTATTTTATAATGATTTAATCTTTACCTTTATTACCGTATTTTCAAACGATTAAACATGATGTTTTATACGACCGCCCCGTAATCCTACCTTTAACCTTGTAAATACTCCTTAGCTTAAAGATCGTAACTTTTGGTTTTTAAAAATTAAAGTCGGTTTTCGGCATACATTGTATATTTTCCTGAATTAATAGGCTGTTAATCCCGACCCTATCACTTTTCCCAAAAGGCTTACTAGAGGTTTTAATAATCCCTTATACTCGAAGCTTTAATACTAGATCCTCATTATCCTTTTCTTTTCTACTTACCCAAATAGTATTGTAAATACGTCCCAGTATATATTCCTACTCTTTAACGTTTTTTTTTTAGGAGGTCGTCCGCGCCGACGACGTTCCATTGACTTATCGATAACAGGTAGAGGAGGTTTATATTAGTTTTGTCGTTTAGCTTAAGACGCTTAAGGGTTTTTATTTTCAATACCTCTAATGTAAGGCTTAACCTAAGTGATTCGAAAAGATATAGGACTGTTAACAGTTTTAATAACTACTTTAAAGTTTACGATACTTAATATTTTGTATAGGCCCTCCTATTTTCCCAGATCCCATTATATAAGGACTTTACTTTAGAACGTCAAAGTAAATACGTCGATTGTTACCGGATCATTTTTGGTATTAAGGGCGTTATTAACCTGGAAGCGTGCCGATTTTCTTTGAAATTCCCTTAATATTGTGCTATAGGCTGAAACACGTTTCTAAGTACTTGCCAAGAGCGGAGATTTACTTGTTAGGCGTGGGTACAATCCCAAAATTAAAAGCGTCGGTACTAAGTCGTTAGGGCCTACGGTATTATTAAGGCTTTTTATTACTATTTGTAAACGTGCCTCCGGGTTCGTAAAGCTTCCAATTTCCAACGTAAGGATATTATACGCTCGGCGAAGTAGGACGTATACCTTTTTAACCTTTCCAATGCTTTAGTAGTTTTTTACAGGTATCTATTTACACTAGATACCCATTATCCTAACATCTTTTCAATACTATACCATCGTAAAGTTAATACTATTATAATAAACGACGATGTCAACTAAATCCAGATACGTGTTAATTTGCAACATCTTTAACGTTTCCCATATATATTTTACCGAAAGGGATTTTAGTAACTTTACTCTGTAAAAAGAGGTTGCGATATCAACGACATGAAAAAAAGGCTTATTATGGAAATAAAATATATTAATAAAGATTTCTCAATTAAAGTTCCTATCGTTTTTTAGTGTAAACTAAAATTTCAGGGGGGCTTGAATATAAGATATGAAACGTAATTATTCCTATAACAGTTTAAATTACCGTTATCTCTAGTAAAAATAGTTATTCGCTTGAGATAAAATTAACTTTAGCTTTACTAGCATCTGGACGATCGATTTTAGTAGCTGTAATACTTTCTCTTTATAATGTTACGTATTGCAAATAGCCTTCTATTAAGTATTTTATTACCCTTGCATATGATATTATACCTTAAAATATATGGTTTATATAACAATTACGAAGGTTGAAGGTATATAAGAATTTAACGGTTTAATTAGGGTAAAGTCAAGGGTTTTTACCAGCTAAACGGTATAAAAAGGCGTAGTCGGCTAGTTACTAAGCCGTATTAGGAATAGTATCTTCGTATTACTTAATTTTTGGAGGGTCATTAACGTTATTTATTGGCTCGTCGCCCTCGAAGTTTGCTATTTAATCCAAGTAGTCTTATTCAGAAGGAATAGAGTATTAAACGTGGTATACTTCCTTTTTGTTATTTCGCTCGGTAAGGGGGTATCGAGTTAACCAATAGCTGAATTTACCACAAATTTAACATCTTCTATTACTATTACGATGATAGTACTGGAGGTTAATAGTTTCGCCTAAAACTTAGCGTTATTAGAATTAACGTAGCTATTAACTTTAGTTTAAAATTAAAGTCGATAGGCCAAACCTTAGACGTTAAGAACGCCCGTAATTGCAGTTAATGTAATTAACTACCGTGAAGTTTGCTTCATTTATATTAGAGAAATTATCAGCTTAAAAGTGTATACCAAGCGAGTTTAGTATACGTGTTATTACGATAGCAAACGAGGAGCTTAACTAGCTAAAAAAGACTTTGTAAGTAACATCAAAACGTAATAAGGCGTATTCGAACTTATTAACGCCCGTAACTATTATTTATACCTATTCGCGGAATGTGGTCTCGCCAGCATAGGCTTTTCCTATTACTTTTTAGCATAAAATCAACTTATTAATTTTTGATTAAGTTTATTTATTAGTATTTACTCCTTTTTCTTTTTTATCATTATTATAATCCACCTTGTGGTAGCCTAATTTTTATAATATTACGTAAGGTAAACGTCGTATTCGAAGTAGCCTTTTATATTATCGTAGATTTCACAAAATGTGGTAATGTTAGTCGGGAAGGTTAGGTAGTAATTCTTGGTGTACCCTATAAAAATTCCGGGAAATAGTGAGTAAAAACCAGAAGTAAGGACCTTTATCCACTTACAGGTGTTTAGAAAGGGCATCATCTTGGTGTTGAAAATGTTATACGGCTTTTCGTTACATTATTATATATTATCTTAAATTTTAGCAAAGTCTATAAGGAATATGTCATCAATATTAACTATTTTAACAGGTTTTTAAAAAAGGTTATGATAATCTTTTTAGCCGTAAGTTGTATTTCCTGGCGATTAAAGCCTTAAAGGTTCCGAAATACAGTATTAGTAGTAATTACCAATAGCATAACCCAAAGGGTAAAGTTTTATAGAAGAACTTATAGTAGGTCCCCACGCGTAGGCGAACGTAAACGAGAAAGGGTCTTAAGGGGCTTGGCGACTATATTACTAAGGGACGATAAGTACATAAAGATTTTGGAAAACCTAGCGATCTTGTTTAATTAACTGGTGTATGGAGCCAATATTGATACCTTTAGTCATGTTGGCAACCGTTGCTTTACGTGCCTTACCGCCGCTAAAAACGTATTTAGCGTTATCGCGTAATGATATTAAACTGCCGAACAAACTAATAGGTTCCTTATCGCTAACGCGTAAAAAGGCACAACTTAGTTAAAAAGAGTAAAGGGAAGGTCCGCTAAATCGCGTATAAGGGTGGTAAGGTTTCTTAATAGCTTTTCCTTTAGGCCGTAGGTTATAAGAGCATTTATTAAGTTGAGTTTAGTCGAAAAAGACTTAGGCTAACGTTATAACATCTTATATTTTGACGAAAATCCCTCGTTTTTCTTATCTGGATCTAAATTTTAACTTAACCGCTTTTTAAATTATTTTTCACATATGAGTTATCTAATCGTTAAAAGTTCGAGATATCTACTAAAAAAACGGTTAGTGTCGAAGTTGGTATTATGTTGAACGATAAAGTATCCAACGAAATTGGTAGGGTATTTTTCGGTTAATCTTTCGTTAATAACCAACGCCCAATGATCGTTATCGTAAAACTTGGTAAAATCAGTTCCTAACTTTTTAATTTCTTTTCTTTCTAGTAGGGTTAGTAATAGCCTTAAAGTCAATGCTAGCGGCAGAGATTTTAACAAGTGTATAGGGCGAGAAACTTGGTAATTTTAGGTGTATGGACTTGGAGGTTTTTAGGTTTATGAACTTAGTGTTTTGGCGTAGGATTGCGTAAGAGCTTGGCAACTTGGCGAAAGGGCGCGTAACGTGGCTTTCTTAATGCGGCTTGGTGTTTTCGCTTAAAGCAGCGAACTTGATAATCGGCGTGGCATGTGGAGTAAAAAAAGTAAAGTAGAGTTAAAGATTTGGTACAAGGGGTAAGGTTAGAGGTCGTTTATTATTGGAGGTTATAGGTAAAAGGCGAAGGTTATTTGTTGTAGGCTGTAGGATTTAATCGTTTTTACAATAATAGCACTCGTAGTAGTACTAACTTAGTTGTTTGCCAACTTGCCGAACTTTAAAACTTCTAATAGTTAATCTTGAAGTCTTTAAAAAGGATTAATAAATATTTTTTTAGCATTTTTAAGTAGCAATACCGTCGCCTACTTCTAAATTGCCGTTGGTGACTGATGCAACCCAAAAGTCCTTTCTGTTTTCCTGCTGTTGGGGACTAGCGCAGTACTAATAAAGGCCCTTTACAAGAATCTTTCCTCTATCCTAGCCTCTGTTTGACGTAAAGCGTAACCGGAAAGTAACTTCTTCTTCTACTTAGCTTGCCTGTGCTTAATCTAGTAGGCAAGCACTAATCAGTGTTGGTAGGCCTTAGACGTTGCAATGTTGTCGATTCGATTAGTCTTCGAAGTAACAGTAATATTGTGTGGTCAGATGATGGATGTATTATTCTAGGTTTGGCAGACCGCTAGCTGGTCTGCACTGTAATTTTTATGGCCAATTGCTTGGCCCATGCCCTAGAGTGAAGTGTAGCGTACTGCACTCGACTTACACTCAATGCGGTAAGTCTGTACAACGTAATATACTGAATTTGCAGTTTAGTATAGTTAACTTTACTATAAGTAAAATTTACCTACTGTATTGTATGTAATATTATTCCAACGCTGGGGGCGTTTTAGTTTGTGTATGTATGCTAGTATGGCTAACTAATCTTTTCTGGTTACCATTAAATTGCCTTCTCGTTAATTGGCTAGACTCCTGATAATTCCACTTAGCTCCCATACTAAATTACACCTAATTGCATATAAATTGACCTTATTTGACCTTAATTGCTCCGTTGTTCCGAGGTCCGAGTTTATCAACTCCCACAAAAAATTATTTCGTTACAGCTTTTCCTAACTCCAACCATGTTACTCAAATAAATTTTCATTATCAATCCCCTAACAATCTTCCAATCTACCTACATATTCTCATTCTCCGTCACGTAATCTGGGCTTTCCGGGCGGTTCATTCACATAACTATTAATACTTATAATCAGCTTATAACTATTTACAAACCTTTTTGGGCTTTGTTTAGCGTAACCTTTATTATGGCGTTTGTAAAATTATCTTTACCATCGATTTATCGAAACCCCTTAATATTCTTCCCTTCGTAAGCTTCGCGAAATACTATCACGTCAATTATTAGGCGTTTTTCACTGGTGGTTCCGAGCTTTAAAAGGTATTCGAAAAGGCTCCTTAAGTCGGTACAAATCACTACCGGGATAGGAGAAATTTGTAACTGCCTAGTAATGTGGTTAAGTGTCTCCCACAGTATTATACACACGTTAAAGCCCGTTATTATGGCGTAGACCTCCGAAACTAATACGTCTTGTATAATCCTCTTACATTTGACTGAAGTTTAGTAAATCGGGTTACTAATTATATTAAACTGATTTTCCCGCCTATTTTCGTTAACTAGGGTTATTATAAAGCCGATTTATAAAGATAAATTGGTGTTATTTATAAAAGACCCGTTTGTAAAGATTATTAGCTTAGCCTTTTCAAAGTTTATTAGTGCTATATTAATTTTACGGTTCAGGTTCAGCATTTACCACTAAAACCTCTTATTCAGTCGATTAAAGTCTTTATCCGTTGGTATTTGTATTTGAATTGTAATAAATAGATCGTATAAAGTTTTTTGTTAATATAAAGTAGTAATATAGTTACTCCGTATATGTTATTTCAAGTACCATTAAACTTTAGCCTTATCAGTTTTATCGATTATAGAAAAAATAACGCCTTAGCCATTTTGGCAAAAGCTTACGCCAGCATTCATACCAAATATATGAATTAACGACTTATTAAATTTAAATTGGTTGTTTTCTGTTAACGTCGTTACCGGCTTACAATTTCAGAACTTGAAGTCCTCAATCGCTTGCTATTTTAGTGCTATAAAGCCAGTCGTTTCGAAAAAAAGGGTATTATTAGTTTACATATCTACTATACCGAAGTCCTTCTTTTACTTTAATTATAAGTACGGATCGTATATTAAAATCTTTATCGTTATTCGGAACTTAAAGTGCGACTGGTAGGTAAAAAACCAGTGGACACCTACCTTAACCAATCCATATAATGGTTTAACACACCGTATTACTGTTTCCGATAGGTAAATAACATGGAATTCCTACGACAGTTTCAATAGTACAATCCGATATAAATTCATTACCAACTATATATAAACTTACGTAATATCATGGCTATTAAGTTTAAACTGACCTTTAGTTTTAACTAATAAACTTATTACTAGGGTAACTATTAAACTTTAACTAATTTTCTAAATCGTTAACAATTATGTAAAGATCCAGTCTTTACTTTCATCGCCGTATCCTTAAACGATTAACCGTGACTTTTTATACGGCCGCTCCGTAGTTTTATCTTTATCTTCGTGGATAATCCTCGACTTAAAGATCGTAATATTCGGGTCTTAAAGGTTAAAGTTAGCATTTGGCATAAATTATACTATACTTCAAATTAGTAAACCGTCGATTTCGACTCTATTGCTTTCCTTAAAAGGTTTTCTGAAAGTCTTAATAATTTTTTATACCCTAAGTTTCACTGATAAGTCTTTGTTATCCTTTTCTTTTTTACGTACCCATATAGTATTATAAATACGGCTTGGTATATATTTCTCCTCTTTAAGATTTCTCCTCTTCAGGGGTCGTCCGTTCCGGCAGCGTTTTATTAGCTTGTCAATGATAAGTAAAGGAGGATAATGTTAGCTTGGTCGTTTAACTCAAGGGTTTTTATTGTTAGTAGCCCTAATGTAAAGCTTAACCTAAACAGTTTAGAAAAACATAAGGTTGTTGACAATTTTAACAACCACTTTAAAGTTTACGATATTGAATATCTTATACGGCTCCTTTTATTTACCCGGCTTCCTTTATACGAATACTATACTTTACAGTGGCAAAACAAATACTTCGATTATTATAGGCTCGTTTTTATTGTTAAGGGAATTATTAACTTAACGGCGTGCCGATCCCCTTCACAGTTCCCTTAAATCTTTTTTATAGGCTGTAATAGGTTTTTAAGTATTTACCGAGTGCGGAGATTCACTCGTTAGGTGTAGATATGCTCCAAAGACTAAAAGCGTTGGCATTAAGTCATTAGGGCCTATGGTATTAGTAAGGCCTTTTACTGCTATTTATAGGCATTCATCCGAATCTGTAAGGCTTTTAATTTCCAGCGTAAGGATTTCATACTCTCAGCGAAGTAAGGCATATGCCATTTTAATATTTTCAATGCTTTAATAGGCTTTTACAGGTACATATTTATACTAGATATCCATTATCTTCATATTTTCCTAAATCTCCGCCGCCGTAAAATTGATACCGGTATTGTAAACGACGACATTAGGTAGACTCAGGTACGTATTAATACATAATATCCTTTGCAGAAAGAGACGTTAAAAACTTAGCTCGGTGAAAAAAGGTTACAGAGTTAACGACGTATAAAATAGGTTTATTGTCTAAGTAAAACATATTGATAAAGATCTTATAATTAAAATACTTGTCGTCTTTTAATATAAACTTAAATTTTGGGGGGGCTTAGGTATACGTTTAGCAGTGGTGACAAAACCTTTTAATGAATTTTAAGGCAAATTATTCCATATCATTATACCTTACGGACTTTAGGACTTTGTATAGTTTGTTAATGGCTGGGTAATTGAAAAACCGGTGTATTTAACGTATCTCTGGTTCCGTTAAATTTTACACCACTCCTTTCAGACCTTTAAAATAAAACTATAGGTACCCCTACTAAAGAACGAGTGGAAACCTTGAGCTGTTTTTAACTAGCTCGTTTACGTGAAAGTTCAAGTTAACGCCGAGGGTTTTCATATCTTTTAAGTAAAGTAAAAAAAGGATAAATGACTTAAGGATATAAAACGTAATTGCTTTTATAACAATTTAAATTACCGTTATCCCTAGTAACGATAGTTGTTTGCTAGGCTAAAGCCCACTTTAGTCTTGCCAATATTATATCGGTTAATCTTAGTAGCTGTGATGCTTTCCTTCCTCAGTACTACATACTGCGAAAAGCCTCCTGTTAAATACCTTATCATCTCAATATCTGGTATAATACCTTAAAACGTATAATCTATGTAACGATCGCGAAGGTTAAAGGTATATAAGCGGTTAAAAGCATGGTTAAGGTAAAGGTAAAAGTTTTTACTACCTAAACGGTACAAAAAGACATCATCGGCTAATTACAAGGTTACCGTATTAAAAACAGTATCTTCATGTTACTTAATTTATTTAGGGGCATTAATGACGTCAATTAACTTATTTTCTTTAGCATTTACCACCTAGTCTAAGTAATATTATTCTTAAACAATAAGATATTAGATGTAATACGCTACTTTCCTATTATTAAGTTCGGCAGGAAGGTAACAAGTTAACTAATAACCGGCCTTACTACAGATTTGATATTTTTTACCACTATTATAACGATAATATTTCCGGTTAACATGTCTGCCTAAATCTTATTAGCGCTAACATAGGTATTGCCCCTAATCCTAGGTCGAGATTGATAGACTTAACCTTAAGCGTTCTAGGTGCCTATACTTGCAGATGACGCAATTGACTACCGTATGGTATTTTTTATCCACGTTAAGGAAGTTACTGGTTTGGAAATATATACCGAATGAGTTGGATATACGTATTATCATGGTGGCGAGTTAGGAATGCAACTGGCTAAAAAAGTATTTACAGGTGGTATCTGGGCATTATAGGGCGTATTCAAACTTACCAACGCCCATAATAGCTGCCCATACCTGCTCGCTAAGTGTGGTTTCACTAGTGTAGGCCTTCCCTATCGCTTTCTGATATATTATTGACTTATTAAACATTTAATTAAAAACATCTATTGGTTATTACTCTTTTTTCTTCTTTACCATTATTGTAGTCCACCACGTGATGGCCTAGTTTATATGGTATTGCGTAAGGTGGACGTCGTACTCGAAATGGCCCTTTATACTATCGCAAATCTCGCGGAATGTAGTGGCATTCATTAAAAAGGTTAAATAGTCGTCTTTAGCGTAACTTGTAAAGATTCCTGGGAACAATAAGTAAAAACCAAAAGGTGGAACCTCTATTTACTTACAAATATTTAGGAAAGTTATTATTTTAGTGTCGAAAAGGTTGTAAAACTTCCCGTTATACTTTTCTATGTTATCTCAAATTTTGGTGAAATCCGTTATTAACTTGTAGTTAATATTAACTATTTTGACAAGTTTTAGAGAAAGGTTGCGATAGTTATCCTAAGCTTAATTAATGTTTCTTAACGGTTTAAATCTTGAAATCTTCGAAGCCTGGTGTTAAGGGTAATTGCTAGTCATCTTGCCCGAGGAGTAAAGTTCTGTAGTAGGACCTATGGTAGGTTTGCTCGCTTAGGTGTATTTAAAAGGAAAATGTTTTAAAGGTTTTGGCAGTGTACTTTCTAAGGAACGATGAGTACTTAAAGGTTTTAAAAAACCTAACGATATTATTTAATTGACTGGTATAGAGCGCCAACGTCAATACCTCTGGCCGCATTGGCAGCTGCTGTTTCACGCGTTCTACCACTGCTAAGAGCGTACTCCGCGCTGTTACGTAGAGGTGCTAGAGTACCGAGCAAATTAACGGGTATGTCATTCGCGCGTAAAGAGGCTTGGCTTGGCTAGTGGTGAAGGGGAGGTCCTCTGGATTGTGTTTAAAGGCGTTGAGGTACCTTAATACCTTTCTCTTTTCCCTAAAGATCTTGAGGATTAGGATCCAAGGGGCAGTTCTTTTGTTGGGCCAAGTTAAAGATATTTTTTGCTAGTTCTACTGGTTTTTTGTCAGAAATATAAATACTACAGCGTGTAACCTTTTTTTTTTAACTTGGTCTTAACCGTTCGTTGGATTATTTTCCACATGTTAAGGGTTTAGTAACTGAAGAATTCGCGGAAATCTTAGAAAGCGCGAGTACCGCAACCGTATTCGTTATCGAGGTCCGCTTCGATAATATATTGGTTAACTTAGTTGGTTAAATAGGCATTAGTTGAGGTTTTATTAACGTCGATGATCCATAGTTACTGGTCGTAGTAGTTAAGGAAAACTGATTCGAAAGCTTTAATTTTTTTTCATATATTTTTTACTTAGGGCTGTTTTGACGGTTTGGCTTATGGAGGGCGTATAAGGTGAGGGATTTGGTAATCTTGGGCGTAGGGATTTGGTGTTTCGACGTGAAGTCGCGTGGAAACTTGGTGATTTGATGATTTGGTAACTTGGCGTAAGATCGCGTGACGTGGAATTTTCGGCGTAACTTGGTGTTTTTCGCTTAAATCAGTAAATTTGACGATTAAAGTGACGTGGGGAGTAAAAAAAAGTTAATTATAGGTAAATGTTTGGTATAAAGGGTAAGGTCGAAGATCGTTATTGGTGGTTGTTTAGCATAGGAACTTAGTCGTTTTTACAGTAGTAGTACCTTTAGTAGTACTGACTTAGCCGTTTGCCAACTTGCCGTACTTTAAGATTTCTGACAGTTGATCTTAACTTTTTTTTTCTTTAAAAGGGATTAATAAAGATTTCTTGGTGTTTTCGATAGCGATACCGTCGTTACCTCTAAGCTGTCATGAAAACCGACGTAGCCTAGAAGTCATCTTTACTTACTACCGTGAAAACCAACGCAGTAGTAGAGGCCTTTCGCAATAATCTTTCCTCCATCCCAGCGATCGTATGACTTAGAGTGTAACCGGAAATTAGTTTCTTCTTCTACTTAGCTTATCTGTGCTTAACCTAGTAAGCAATCATTAATCAGTATTAGTAGACCTTGAACGTTATAACGTTGTCAATTCGATTAGTCAAAGTAACAGTAGTATTACGTGGTCAGATGGGGGATGTATTGTTCTAGGTTTGGCAGACCGCTAGCCGGTCTGCACTGTAATTTGTATAGTTAATTGCTTGGCCTATTCCCTAGAGTAAAGTGTAGCGTACTGCACTCGATTTACACCCAATGCAGTAAGTCTGCACAACGCAATACACTCAACTTGTAGTTTAGTATAGTCAACTTTACTTTAATTAAAGTTGACCTACAGTACTGCATGTAATACTATTCCAATAGAATGCGTAATGGATAAAAACCCTCAATAAGTCCAAGTAAAGATTAAAGTAATTGCTGACGAAAATAATATTCAACGTGCTTACACACGTTTGCAAGAAAAATTTTAAACATATATAAGTTCTTTAAATCCTATCGTACAAATTTCTCAATGACCAGGTATTACGGGCCGTGAAGAATCAATTAATCTACGCATTGTAAACCTTTAATATTACCAATTTATTAAATAAAAACCTCAATGGACCCCTTAATATTAAAAAGATGATTTCAAAATTCCTCGCGATGGAAACCCTTAATTCCCCTTCCCCTAATCTTCTCAATACGTTTAATTTCAATAGCCAAACCAAAGGTGAAATAGCTTTGTAAGCGAACCTATTATAGGTACAACCACTGGCTTTTTCCCTTTAAATTCCACTAAAGGTAATCATCCTACCTACTAATATTAATAACCTTAACCTCTTCTCCAGCTAAGAGATTTAAAAGATCCATACGACCATTACATTACCCTTCCCCCTCGACGTATTCCCATGGTAGATGTGCATTATACGGTATTCACCACTTTTTTTCATATTTAAGGAGGGAAAGAGAAATATAACGGTAAGTCGTACAACCTTTTCGACGTTAAATTACCGCAGTTTTTCAAAATTTACCGCCAAATAAAGGTTAAAATTCCAGGTTTTCTCTCGTTATTTCCTAGTATCTTTACCGGCTAAACTAAGGATTACTACTTTCAGTACCAAACGAATTACTTTTCTTTTCACAAAATTTACAATAGCTTAAAAGGTTACTTCGAATACGATATTAATCTTATTGAATATTACACCAATTTGAACATTTTCAAGTGGTTTTACATGCTAATCTACAAAAGAAAATCGGAAAGCAAAATAAACCTCCTTAATGAAATTTTTAACAAGCTAATGTTTTTCCAACAATTAATAAGGAACATAAAAGCTGGCAAAGGTACCTTACGACAGCACGTCCGGTAGGTCGTTATAGGGTATAAAAATTCGAATACTCTATTTGATATCCCGATACTACCTATAAATGTTTTTTTTAGCTAATTAAGTTTTTCGTTTACAACCGTAACAACTTAAGTTTCCGATTCAACTGGTATATATCCTGTAGCTCTGTATTTCACCAACGATAAAAAAAACCTCCCCTAAGGCTTATTATATTAATCTAAAGTACGAAAATCCCAGCTAATACGGATAACGAAAGTTCCATATCTGGAGAAAGGACTACAAAAGAGGTTATTTCTTCATTTCTAAAATTTTTCAATAGTTAAATAAATTCATTTTAAACACCAAATAATATTAGATTTAGGGTAAATAAAGATATTAGTCTTTACGTTATATTGCTGCCGAACTTTAAGATAAGCGGGTAAGGTATTATAAATAGTTTTTCCTTATTTCTACTTATAATTATTTTACCATCGTAGAAAACCGCGAAGGTATTAAAGTCAAGGAGAAGAAAAAGAAGCCTTGAGCTATTAGCTTCCATAAAAATATTAGCACCGGCCCTAAAACAATATAATTATTCGCCGACTACGCCTTTTTATACCGCCTTATAGGTAAATACTCCTACCATCAATATAATGATAAAGACATTAGCCCTATATACCTTTTCACTATTTAAAATCTTTACGCGAAACAGGTCTTTTGAGGGGTTTTTACGGACACGGGGGCGGTACGGTACTTAATAGGAAGCTGTTTGTAATATGTCGCATTATGAAAGGATACTAATACTGTTAGGAAACTTGATTACACGGATACTAGTAAATCTAAGATTAGCTTTAGCCCTAGAAAAAAGATATTTCTACTGGTATCGATAACGGTTAAAATTATTGTTAACCCTATTGTTTTTTATATTTTAAAATACCCAACTCTTTTCCTTCTTTACCTTAAAAACATAAAGAATCCAGGCGTTAATATTAATATTTAGATTGACGAATTAATATAATTTAAGGCCGGTAGAAAGTTTTTACTTAATCTTCAATATAAATACTTTTGGTTTTATCTTTAAGGTCTAAAGTTAGTGATGTTAGATTCAACGGAAAAGGAACTTCATTAACTATATCGTAGATTTAACTATCTGACAACTAATAGGCTTGATAAGGTTTTAAAAGTAATGGGTTACAAAGATATATATTTGTTAACGCTCAAGTTAGTGAAATGGCAGTATCACTATTTCCATATACACTCTTAAGCCTCACTAAGGTTTAAATCCACATTAAAGAAAAATTAAAACTTTAATTCGAAAGTTTTCGTAAAGGTGTTTTACCGAAACGGTAAGCTAGTATTATACGTTATAGACTCCGCTACGGCTTTTTATAACTTCAAGTTCTTTAAAACCATTACGGTAAAGGAAACGTAGAAGGTATTATGCGTTTTATGAACTAATCCATACCTTAGGCTATTAACCGAACTGATTGACGACGCTGGCATTAACTTTATTATAATCGAGTTTTAAACTAACCTTAAATTTATAAGGATTTAGTGTAAATAAGTACCTGTTAAAGCTTACTAGGGTATTGATAAGGTCGAAAAAGCATATACCCTTTTACAAAAGGCCTACGATATCCTTATACAGGAAATCGAAAGTTTTATAAGTTAAAAAACACGGCTTAAAATAGTAATAAAAGTTTTTGAGTATACTATTAACATTAACAGAATTATACCAACTTTACTCGTATTTAAGGCTTACTTACCTATAACAACTATGTCTCCGCCTTCGTTAAATACCCAGAGACATATTATAATATATAGCGAAACCCTAAAGAAATAAAAACAGAATCGACCCGCCGGAAGGTTAATGATACTCTTAATATCAAGAATGAACTATTAATAATAAACGTATTATCCCTCGCTTGTTAAATTAAAATCCTTATATAATGCGAACCAGGAAAATGTAATGAACCGCATAAAAGTTTAAATACTATCAATTTAAACGTAGTAGTTGAAATTACTAACAGTTTTATAACTTTCCAAGTTATATAGGTTAATCTATACCGAAAACCCTTCAAGTTCAATAAAGATCATGGCGTCGATAACCTCCGAGCCAAACGGATTAGTTAATACAACCCTCTCAAGCCGATTGTTCATAAGCTAATAAAATGTTGACGTCGTAGACAACCACCTAAAATAAGGATACACACTAAAATGTAGGATGGAGATGAGGACTATAAGCTTAATAAGGCTTATATAACGACATAAGTCTTTCAAAAGGAAAATTCTAACGGAAAACTTACCCTTAAGTTTCGTGCCGAAAGCATTATTAATATACCGGGTAAGCCTTGTAAAAAAGATATTGAATAGAGATTAACAGCCTTTTTGACAGAGATTTATATAATTTATGCCGCTTATATAATATCAAGGCTAAAACGTTATTATCTTTAAGTCGAAGTTTATTTACAAGGTTAAAAGTAAGACCACGAACCGGGCATACAAAAGGTTACAGCTAATCGTTTAAACATACGGTAATAAAACTAAAACCTGAATCCTTACTTAATCGCCCATAATTTAAAAGATTAGCTAACTTTTAATCGTTGAATTTGCTACTAATTAAACTAATGGCGTAAAAGGTCTATTTATATTTAATAATAAGAATATCAAGTAAATATATATATAATTTACCCCCGATCTTTAGTGAATTGAATTATTGAAACTACCAAAAAAATAAAGGATAAGTTTTCAGTCGGTACGATAATACGTTGTATTAAGCTTTTATACGGATTATCCGAGGCAGGAGTAAACTGGTTTCTAATATACCAGGCGTACTTTAAAAATAGGCCGAGTATGAAAACTTTAACATTTAATACGTACCTATTAATTACGAAGGGTAAAGACTTCGATATCATAGGTATACAAATTAACAATACCATTTTTATCGGAGATACTATGTTCATAATAGCGAAACAATGTGTCATCGAAAAATCAGGCTTATAAAAGTGTAAGCTAGTTGAAAAGTTAGCGAAAGGTAAACCGTTTAGCTTTAATTAATTGTTAATCCGTATCCATAGTATTAAGGCTAAAAGCAACACTTATATTAGACTATGTGAAAAAGGGTGAGCAATAAGCCTAACGATCATTAATAAGGTAAACAAAAAAAAATCATAAAAGATATCTAGAGTAAACAGCCTATACGCCTTATATTGTCACGCTATGTTAACCAGAAACATCGTACAACTTTTCCATTACGGCACAGGTACAAGATACATAGGATAAAAACTTTGATAGACTAAACAAATGTATTTAACAACAAATGAACCACGTAGAAAAAGAAGTTAATATGGTCTTTATAAATCTAGCGAAGGCGAAGCTAATAAATTTTACGGATAGGTTATTTATCAATGATATTAACTTTATATTATAAGTCGGCTTTCTAATAATAGTCGTGAACGAGGATAAGTTTCAAGGGTAATTTAAAAATACCGGAAACATTAAACATTGGATATCTATTAAATATAAACATGTAACTCGAAACGTATTAGCTTTAAACGTTTACGACATAATAACAAGCTTTAATATCGGTATAGTAACTAAGGGTACATTAAAAATTATCACCAAATAGCTGCAATTACCCCCGATATGTATAATAATGTATACTAACTCACGAAGCCTTTACGAATACCTATTAAATCTGGGAACGACTAATAAAAAACGTCTAATAATAGATGTGGTAGCTTTAAAGGAGGCATATGAAGCCCAAGAAATCCATAAATCCAGGTGGATTAACGGCAAAGATAACCCTGTTAGCGCCATGACTAAGACTACACCTAATAGCTCCCTGGAAAGGTTTGTGGACAGCAATACGCTGACCATACGAATCGAGGGTTACGTAGACCACTCGGCACGTGATGCGAAGGAATAAGGTAGCCCTAGCAAACCGAAAGACTGTCAGGGTAATAACGTTGATAGCAAAGGTGGTAATGGCAGTAGTTTGAACTACTGGCAAAAGGTACGCAACTAGTGGCGTACTTGATTTGTATAGGTTTGTGACGAAAGATCTGTATACAGGAATTGAGAAACAAAGGCTTCAGAAAGCTGTAGCAAAAGGGCCACGAGGGGCCATAATCAAAGTCGATTTTAGTATGGATTAATCGGAATTAACAGGAGTCTGGCTTGTAGATTAAGGAGGGATTTCAAATATTACCACTAATTGATAACAAGCTACGCTGGCGTGTAGGTATAAAAACAAAAAGCCGCCAGTGTTGGAATAACAGTTAAATGCAGTATAGTCAAGTCAACTTTACTTGCAGCAAATTTAATTGTATCTACTGCAAATTGACTGTGGTTTGTGCGATTTAATACACTACAATGCAAGTGCAGTATAATAGGTGCCCACTACAAAGTGGGGCACAAGCCAAAGCGTTTGGACAAACAAATTAGTGTGCAGACCGGATAGCGGTCTGCCAAACTTAAAACTTACATCTCAAGCAACAATATCAACGCAACACCAGTTACTTCGACCACAGTGATTCGAATCGACTATGTTGCAACGATAAAGACCTCCTAACAGAGCCGCAATATATAGCGGAACATGAAAAGATTGAATAAGAAATACGTAAAAGGTTAGGTCAGTAACATCTTTAATATCATAAATAAACCGTTGACGATAAAAATACTATATTTATTGGAACATTAGTAATTGCAGTGCAGTAGGTCAACTTTACTTATAGTAAAGTTGACTACACTGATTGCAAATTGAGTTTATTGTTTTGTGGGTCCACTGTATTGAATGAAAGTCAAGTACAGTATTGACTCACTTCAGACCATAGCAAGAGCTAAGTAATTGACCATACAAATTACTGTACAAACCGGCTATCAGTCTGCCAAACCTAGAATAATGCAACCACCACTTAACCACATAATACTACTATTACTTGGACCAATTCGAATCGACAACGTTGCAACGTTTAGAGTCTTACCAACACTGATTAGTTCTTAATAGGTTAAGCATAAATTTTCTAAGAAGAAAAAGAAGCTAATTTCCGGTTAAGCTTTGTTAAAGGCTTACTTAGAGGAAAGATTTTTGCGCAAGATCTATATGAATTGCATCGGTTTTCATGTCAATAAGTAGAGAGAACTTTTAGGTTACATGAATTTTTATGGTAGCTTAGAGTTACAAAAGGTATTGTTATCGAAAAACACCAGAAAATCTTCTCGAATCCTTTTTAAAGATGAATGTTAAAATTAACCATTAAAAGTCTCAAAAATTATCAACTTAGTAAACGGTTAAGTTACTATTACTACGGGTGCTATTATTACAAAAACGACTAAATCCAACGTTATTCAATTATAAATAACAACAAATAACATTCGCTTATAATTTCTATACCAAACTTTACCTTTAATACTAAAAAATTTCTATAAAATCACTTTTCATCCTTCCTAATGCCAAAATCTTGAATTGAATACGTTAAAATCGTTACCTTGAGCGCAAAACACTAAGAATCGTTTAATCATACCAAAAAAACGTTGTGCAACTTTAAGACGAGTCGCTAAGTCTCTATTTAGTTTTACGACAAAATACTAAATCTTTAAGTTTCCAAATCGTTAAATTCTATTACTCAAACCAAAATATTGAGATAGTACCCAATTCAAATAAATAAAGATTATGAAGGATTTCGAAACCATTTTTGTTAATCATTACGATAAAAACCTGTATATTAAGGATATCAACGAGTTTTTAATTTAAAAACACCTGACTAATTATGTTAGTAATTATATACTTGATACAAATTTTGACTAAGATTTCTTTCATAACGCTTGCTCCTTCTCTAACTTTCGTAAATTTGTGAATTATTAAACGATTAATATATAGAAAATGATTTTGCATATAGCTCAGGCTAAGGTAAAGAAGAAAAATCATTTTATATAGGATTAACATTTTGGAAAAAAACTCGTTAGGGTTGGGAAGAAAGCCTTTTTTCAATTGAATTAATTTGAAAATCCACATTCAAATCTTAATCTTGATAAACCACGAAGAAAAAACAAAGGCGTTGAAAATCCTTAACGCTTTTATATATGTTTTGGGAAACTTTCCTCAATCTCCAGTTAAATTAGGCGTTTAACCTTCCCGCTAATACTAATTTTCTATACTTTGATAATAATGAATTTCTTGATTTATTCGATAGCCTATCACCTTTCTGTAATCATGCGGAATACACCCTCAATATCTGCGATATACGTAAAGCAATAGTTGCTAACACAAGAAAAAGAAATAATGTTGACGTTATTTACTGGTAAATCAAAAACTATCGTCAAGTTCTTTAGAACCATTTTTATGGCCAAATTCTATTTACCCCTCAAACATTTCACCAACATTATTAAATATTTCCCAAAATCGTAAAATAGTTTAAAACAAAGCTTTCTAAGACAGGTATACCTATACGCATAAACCTACTATAAATTTGATGATTAATCTTTACTACTCAAGTCAAACAACTAACAAATAACTTAATTATAGCGACTCTGAAAGATCACGTATTGATATACTTTATTAATCGCAAGTACAGGAGACCCTAACGCTCAAAATCTGGTTTAAAGTCTTTCAGTTGAAAACTATTGCTATACTAGATTGAATGGCGACAGCAAGACTTTAGCGGATCTGTTAATCATAGAAATTATCGTTGAAATAATGGTAAGGCGTATGAAATTTATAATAAATCCAGTGATTAGTTAACTCGATATATTTCGTCTAATAATTATAAATACCAGTTAATGTATTATATACAGTATCTTACTGTTTCTGTAAAAAACTATTTAGACCATATTGTAAATTATAAACACAAAAAAACTATTAACGATAATGATATACCAAAATAAGTTACGTAAGATAAAGATACTTCTTTCGACGCGGACTAAGAACTAGTTAACTACACTTATTTATACAGCTAAAGTGATGAAAACGTTTACCTTTACCCTATTGGATCCTCTAATCCCTTATATATCTTTAACCTTTACGATTGTTATGTAAGCCACAAATTTCAAAGTATAATACCAAATATAAAATCAATAAGTTACTTTACAGAAATATATTCACAATATATTGTATTACGAAGGGAACATATTACTACCGAGGAAATTAATAAATAAAATTCTGATCAAACCAAAGTTGGTTTTAGCTTGGATAAACAATTATTTTTATTAGGGACGAAGACTATTTAGATTTCAATTGGGCTAATTACGTTTTACATCCTCGAGTTTCCTACTCAATTCATTCTTTGACTAAAAGGTATGAAGATCCTCGGCATCAACATCGACGTTAAAGTTAACTAATTGGTTAAAAACGGTTAAATTTTCCTTTTCGTCTTTAAGTGGGGGCATATTTGGTTTAATATATAAGGTTTAAAGGCAACTGTGCCAAATATGAAGAAGTTTGAAATAAGTTGATTATACTGGCATCTTAATCACTTAACTGTCGATAAGTAATACAAAATCTTTAAATTTATAGGGTATTAAAATATAAAATACTTGGTGTTAAAGTTTATTAAAAAAAAATTGCCGCTACAGCCAAAGGAAAGTTCAAGCTCCCACCGAAAATTCAAATTTACATTAAAAAACGATAAGGATTTCAATTACAAAGTTTTAGTTAACGTGTTTTTCTTAGAGTACATACAGGCTTTTTAAATCATTAACTCTATAACCTCTTTTTACGAAGCTAAATTCCTTCAGTCCTTATCAGCGAAAAATACGTCGCGAATGCTGAATTAATTACAAATTCATATATAATTAAGCCCACTTGACGTCATCTTTCACAATACCAATATTAACTTTACGGCGACAAAATTTTGAACGAATATAAAAATAATAAGGACTTTTTTTGTGATTTACTATCACCGGGCAGTACCCACTATGTATCTAGTATATTATAACCCTTGATAATGTGAAAGATACATACATATACCGGCAGGAAGGCTCAAAATACAAGTATTCTTACACATAACAACTACTTTATTCGAAAATTTCTGTTGCTTCCAAATTATACCGTATAATCCGTTGAATAAACTATCGAAATCTGTGTACCTAACTAAATAAATTCGTAAGGTTGAAAACCTAATCTTATACACGTGTGGCCAATTTTCGTGCAATATGTTGTATGTATATATTAAATTCCGTTGGAGTCTTACGATGAATCGTATTGGTGTTTACTAGGTGTTACGAACTTATATCCATTACAAATATAGACTATATTTGTATAAGTTTATCCACGTGCCACGGAAAAGAGGGTAGGCACCATTAGGTATGTCGGAAAATGCTATCAACCAAATATACTTGTTAAGAAAAATCCAACGCTATAACATTTATTTAAAGAATATAGAAGTACAAAGACAAAAAGAAACCTTTAGCTAGAGATCGAACCTTAAGCCAGCCTTCCAATTAAGGCATTCAGTTACCCTATAGTTTAAAGACTTGTAAGGGCATAAAAACTGTAATCTTATCTGGGCTGTGCTGTACGGCTATCTCAGTCCCTACTCGATGCCTATTCGTATCGAAGATCTAATAGAGGTCCTACAAAAGTAAAAGAACTGTAAAACACATATATCTTGGTTAAAGGCCCGTGGCGATAGTGAAGATATACCTTACAACTCGGTAAAAGACGTACTTTACAAGGAAAAATCACAACCCGAGCTATATTTTTGCTACGGACGATAAGTTCAAGAAGTGTAAAAAAAATCGTAAGATGGGGTATACCACTAAGCGGGTGGAATGCCGTAGAATTTCTTTTATGGAAAGCTACAGAAAAGTATTCAAAATATAGTCGAAAACCCTTCTGAGCGTACAGGGCGCCGATGTAAGTGGTAACAGCTTAAAAATAAATAAATAAATAGAGCCATCAAGTGCGAGAACTTATAATAAAGGTCTTTCTTTAAGACCTTAAAGCGAAAAGGGAATCAAACTTGTATTATAGTTCAAGTCCAAGTTTGAAGGGCCACGTTGGTATAAGTATCGAGGGACGGAATCGCTGGTTATAAGGGCTGTTCTCTGGATGCATCGTTACGTGGGCCGTATGCTGGGCCGACGACGATTTCCATAGCCAAAAAGGGGTTTCCGGAGAAGATTCAAGTGTTAATAGAGCCGATTAGTGATGTTGTGGTGGAATAGAGTGTATATAAAGTGATGGTGTTAAGAGTGGCTAGACCTGAAATTTTTTCTCGGAAGTGGTCACTATTAGGGTTTACAATGTAAGCTCCCTACCTTCCTTAACAAGGAGGTCCGTATACCCATACCAAGAAAGTTGATGTTAGATAGAAAATGGTTTATAATAAGGATTTCGTATAAACAAGTATTTACTAAGGCCTATTGAAATATTAGAAAGATAGAAATATAATACGTATTAGTTCATAAAGCGTACAATATCTTTATATTAAAGATCAAAAGTATTAAAACCCAGAAGGAGTGTTTTGAAATAACGGTAAAAGGTCTGAATGATATTATTAGCTCTAATGTCTGAGTAATAATAATACCAGTCTCTAAAACATATCCTCGTTTGACGAATAAATATCTACTATTACCAAATACCTATAAAAAAAAAGACTTTAAGGTATGCCATAGCCCTAGATAAATTACGGAATAAATCAGTACGGCGTTAAATCAAAAATGCCCTTAACACCAAAAACTGGTTTACGATAATTGACGTACTCTTTTTTCTATTATAAAGTAAAGTTCTTATGTAGCAAAAGTTAGGCAAATAGAATGGTATATTGAAGATCTTAAATATTGTTAATTTTGAAATGGTTGTTAAAAATACTAACGGTCTTACGAAGTTCCGCATAGCTTACATTAAACCCCACATCAGGTGAACAAATAATAACTATAATAATAGCGATAAAGATTCTTAAACTAAGCCAATCAATCTATAAAATCCCCTTCCCTTTGTGATCGACAAGCCAATAAAAAGTTGATAATGTAGCCGATCACTAAAAAGGGGTAACGTTGACGATGAAGAATATATATTGAGTCGTATTAACAATAATATTTGGGTTAGTAGGAAAATAAGAGGATTGAAATTTTGTTATAAAGTTTCAAGTATAAGGCATTATCAAAACCTTCGACAAACGCTTTATAAAGTTATACGATTAAGATTAATAAACTGCTTATTTAAAGAGTGAAACAATTTGTACATAAACGCGACTTTAAGCTCCAAAATTAAAACATTAAAATTTTCAAGTCTAAGATTATATATAGGGTTGAAGGTAAGGAAATGGAGTGATTATACAAAATTCACGTTTGATTGTTTTAGTGTATAATGATAAAATATAGAAACTAAATTCCCACGTAATATCCAAAGACTTAGGTAATGAGTTAACGTTTAATAATCGATTTAATAACAAATTTCCTGACTGAAATTAAAATAAAGTTTGCCCTTAATAACCATAATATTATTTAAAAGTACACATCATTAGTAATTGATTGATAATGAAAAGTCTTATTAGAGTTGCAATGAAACCTACGTAACAAATACCCTCCAGGAACGGTTATAAAATATATGAAGCTACTTCATAACCTAGACAAAGTAGTCGTCTATTCATTACTAATCTATTACTCGTATTTCAAGTCTAAACTAGATTTAAATCGTTAAACTAAGACCTGTATTTAGAGGTTACCTAAAATAAACATTTCGGTTTAATATGTATATGAACTAACGATTCCCTTTTCATTGAAACTGATGGATTTATAATATCGAACTGGCAAGCGATTAAAATTCAAATTTCTGAAATTACAAATAAATCGCAAATCTAAGAGAAAACAAACATCTTAAATTTAACAAATCGTTAATCTATATGTATAATATTAACGATACTTACCTTAGTTTCTGTTAAAAGGGTCAAAACTCCGACTTAGCCATAATTAACAAGATTAAAGTAACTAATGTTAAATGGTACTTAAAGTAATGTGCACATAGTAGTTATATCATTGACTTAAACCAACCGGTGGTATTTTACGTCTTATCGATTGCAATATGGGTGTAAAATACAATGGATTAAAACTTTAATCGATTGAATAAAAAACTGGAATGATAAGTAAGTAATTTTAACCTGAGAATCAATATGGTCCAGATTAATCTGTTGCGGGCTAATTGAATAATGTCTTGAACAGCTCCTTTACGAATAATATATATTTATCGTTATAAATCGGACTTTTTATAACGGTTATTGATGAAAAAAGTAAAAAATAACAGTTTGATATTACTAGAAATATTATCCATGAAACCTTTGTTAAGTACAGAAACATTACATGAAACATGTTAACTTTACAGGTTTACAATATAATCTCCGGTTTTAATTCAAGTATAACGATATGAAAAACCTTTAATATCATTACTGGAAAGCTCAAGAATCATTATATCCCGGTAGTAATTTATACCGGCTTTAATAACTTATTCGAATACCTCTCAAAATTCGTAACTTTCAGCGAAAAACGCCTAATAATCGATGAAATAGTATTCTATAAACACCATGAAGGCAAGCAAATTGTGGAATTCCAATATATTGATATAAAAGATAATCCCGCCTATATCATAATGAAATAGTAACCAAACAAAAGCGTTGAAGTTTTGTTAATAATAATAAGATAACCATACGTATTAAAACCTATGTTAATAGATTACCTGTTAAGGTTAATTTACATATAAGAAAACAAGGGTACACCGGTATAATAAAAACTTATTAGCGGAACAAAGACAGCGACGGTAGTTTAATTAATTAGCACGGGTGATTGAGAGATCTATATCAATTTATGGCGGAAAAATCATGGAAAACGTATTTGTAGGAATTGATAAATTCAGAATTCGGAACCGTAGGGCAAGCAAAGGTAATTAAGGTCAATTTGAGTGAAAAATCGACAGGGATTTTGTTATTTAACAAAGATTCAATTTAGTGGCAACCGGAAACAATTAGTTAATTACACTAGCATACACATATAAAATAAAAATACGCAAGTATTGAAACAATAGTAATTTCTGTACTGCAAGTCAACTTTACTTACAATAAATTTAACTATATTGACTATCAGTTGACTTTATTATTCTGTGGGTAAACTGTATTAAATGCAAGTTAATTACAATATGTGCCCACTTTAGATTATAGCGCGAGCCAAGCATTTAGCTATACAAATTACTGTGTAAACCGGTAAGCGGTCTGCCAAACCTAGAACAATACAACCACCACTTGGCATGCAATACTACTTGTACTTTCAACCAATTCGAATTGACAAATTTACAATGTTTTAAGTCCTACCAGCAATCTTTATTATTGAAAAATAAAATACATACCTAAAAAATTGGGTAAATAAAACGAGGTTCATGAATTTTTCAATATTGTAAACCTAAATGTAGTAATTAAACTGCTCATATTCTAATTGAATTCCATTTTATATAAATCAAACCGTATTTATAAAACTATAAAAGTAAAGATCATTAAATCTAAATCGTTGAAATGAAACTGATTAGCTAATAAAATCAAGTTAAACCAATTGATTACCAACTACTAAAGTAGCTACGTAGCAGAAAACCACTCTAAATAAAAAAGAACATAAAGAAGAGGAAGATATTAACAAAAATTACCAACATGAACGGATATAAATTTTAGCTTAGATATTGAAAAAAGAAAAAATCTAATAATAAACATACCTTGAATCAACGTGTAAAAAATATCATAAATACGTTGAATAAGTTATTTAAATAAATTAATCGAGTGAGAATGGATGAGCTTCTCACTCGAAACTTAATACAACTTATGTAGGTAGGAATATATCTATGAGGTAAATAAGTCTTAATATCTTCCCTTACTAGTAGGATGATATACTTTAAATAAATATAAAGTCAAATTAATGGTGTTAAAAAAGCACTAAGTTGGTTTACTACTAGTTAATGACCCAGATATTTATACTCTTAAATAGTCATAAAGATCACTCTATTTGTGACTGGAAAGTCAGTTTGTAAATGGAACAAGTCACGAAAAATTTTCCTTTGCTTAGTTGTACTTCTTAAACGGCTAGTGAAATGGCTACGTTTGGCTTTGACATCTAAACCGTGACTTTGTGAGTCAATTGAATTGGCCGTTGGTTATAAATTGCTAAACTGCAATTGAGTTTTCAATGCTGCAGTACGTTCAATTCATCTGTACAATAGTTAATACATTTGTTGATACGTTGGTCCGTGATTTGATCCATACATAAATACAGTCAATATTCACACAACTTATATTATCAATATATTTGAAAAATGAAAAAAAAGTTTAAGTCAAGAATAATTGATGAAATTGAAGGTAAAACAATGGATAAACCGGTAGAAAAATCAAATTAAATATCCTGAACATATAGTAATAAAGGCGAAAATGGAATCCTTGCTAAATCGCTTATAATTAGTAAGATATGTTAATATTAAACCTGTGGATATTACTATATACCCTCATAGATAGTATACATAGGCCAAGTAGCAGTACACTGTATTGCAAAATTCTTTCCTGTAAAGTTCACAGTAACGTATCACACTGTAGGCTGCACTCTTGTAAGATGTAAAGTGAATTATGCATCGAGTGGTCTAGAATGAGTATTCTAGACCGTACGGAAATGCATGGAGCGGTTTGAAATGGGTATTCCAGAGCGCACAGTAAAATGGTCACTGCCTAGATAAGAGGTTATAACCTCCCATTCGTGGCGTGTACTTTCTGAAATACTTTTCTTAACCTATTAATTTCTTTACTACAACTATACCAATGTTATCATTAATCATTTACTTATTTACTTTCTCGTAAATTGGTAAAGACTTGACCGACACTAATTAGTAAAAAAGCCAGTAAAGTATAAATAACTTGGGATAAAAAATATACATATAAATTTAATACCGATAATAGAATATAGTAGTGGTTTCAATTATTTGTGTTTTAACATTAAGTTTTTATGAAAATGATACTGGATATTTATAAAGAGTGTAAAAACTAAATAACTTTAAGAATGATAACTTTAGTACGATATTATTATTATTTATTTAGCGCTTTATTTACTAAAAGCCTTGTTATACTACTATTAACCCTTATTTAGCGCTTTAACGTACCCGGGCATTTTTTGGAAAGAGTCCTATTACATATCATGTTATGTAAGCTAAAACTACCAAGTTACGGAACCCTTAGTTGGGATCCGTCCGAACTCGGCAATCCAAATCGTTTACCAAATATAAGAGCGGCGACAAGCGGAACGACCAAACCGTTCGCATTAATAACAGCGGCTAAGACACGATAATCTGGACCGCTTACTAAATACGAGCCAAAACCATAACACCAGACTATATAATACACCTTTTTACACCTATATTTCTTTTACCTTATTCGCCTTTTTACTTTCGCCTTATATGTTTTAAGTTTGCCTATATTTGTTTTATGTATTTTAAGTTCAGCCCTTATTATGTTTGAGTTTTCATAGTCGCTTGAATTATTTGACGTTACTAAAATTTAATAAAACTAACTCAAAACGCCTGACTAGGTGATAATTAAGTTTTAGTTATATATCGTTTAAAATTTATCTATACTTATAAGCATCAATATCCTTAATTCAACCGCTTTATTTAATTCATTTACTTTATATTTGCTGTTTAAAAACCGAATTATCTGGAGTTTCGAAATCTAAGTGTATCTAAACCTAACCGTAACGCGAAATTACCAATTTACATCACTTTAATATATTAGGTATACGAACGAATAACCACTCTTAACTACCCTAAGACACTTACAGTTATGGCTATAATATCAATAACACCGGAGGAAGTTAGCGTTTACTTCGATCTGTTAGTTGAGTATATGGGAATTAGGAAGGCTATAATTTACGAAATAGACCTAGGCTTTTGGAATAACATCATCGATATACTAATTAAGAAACTAAACCTATATACGGCAAACATGTACATTTTGACGGGGATTTTTAGTTATTAGGAGAGGAAAACCCTAGGACCTAATATATTGGATAAGGTTTATAGAAGATTATCGAATTTTACGTTATATATATAGGAAAAATTGAACCCCTTTATTGCCAAAGCTTTACAAATTTAATTGCGAAGTGGAGGTATTAATATTTTAGGGGGGCTAGAATGGCCGTCTCATAAAAACTTTAGTTGAAATAGTACAACTTATCGATTTATTAAACTAGGAAGATAAATATATGTATTGATCGGAATTTATAAAAGGGTATTACTTAACAAAGCACAATAAACAAGTGGTAAATGATATGCAAACGAAAATAAAAATATAGAGCGTAAGAAGACCTAATATTATATCTGTATCCTAAATTAGGAACATAAACTTTAAAGAGAAAAAAGAACGGCCGTTATCCTTATTTACCAAACGGTTATAATACACCTCTACACCGGTATATATTGTGGAGTAAAACTAAATACCAACCCATTTTTTAAATATGGTTGTCGCCTCATTTAGTTATCATAAAAATGGCTAAAATACTGGAAACAGCTCATTCGGCTATAATGGGAGCGGCCGAAACACCAAGAATAGCTCGCTTGAAGTAACGACGAGCAGCGTAAAACGCTAATACGTGCCCTACGTACTAATACCCTCTAATTACGACTCCTATCGTAACCTTTTACTGTATTGTTTCCCCACTAATAAAAGCGATTTTATAAAGCTTACTAACTTTGTTAGGCTTTGGATAGGGATTAAAACTATAACGACGAACTATAAGATGTATTTGATAATAAGATACGTTTTATGTTTAATATATATAAAAGATTGAATATCGAACCGTTTTAGTTTTATATTATCCTATCCGGTATATTTTTCGGGTTAGCTAGAAATAGTATATATACCAACTTATGCAGGTGGGTTTATTAACGATATGTTATAACCGTTTGAAATCTTATTTAATACAAAGATTAACCACGAAGTTTACGATAGCGACTAAACTAACACTAGTTGAAAATTCGGAAAAACCTTATAACAAAACGCCGATAAAAACCTATAGAAAGTTTTTACCGCCTTATTAGCTAAATTCTGAAAGTTTTAAGCATCCCTTAAACCAAAATATAAGAGAGACAAATTATTCATTTAAGTAATGATAAAATTATACCGCGAAAACTCGGATTTCGACTTTATACTTTTAAAACCTACAAGGGACTTAAAGGTCTTTTATACAAGATTTGAAATATCGTTCAAGACTTTTATACAACAACAAACACGCGTTGAATTAGTATTTATAGCCGAGGAAATTAAAAGCAAGAGCTGAATTATTAAAATTAACCTTACTGAAACTATTAAATACGTTTTGAATCGAAGATTTAAAGTATATCCAAGGTAAAACGAAAGTTTAATATATAAATATTAAGAAGGGAACCATAATAATAAGAGATAGGGACGATCGTTTAGAAATAGGCGAAACGAATCGCGATTATAACAATACTTATGAAGACGCATATAAAGCTCTGCGGGTTTGTAAAAAAGGTATATTATATGTGGTAAAATCGGCTATTAATTTACTAATTACCCCGCTTACAACTGAATTCGGATTCAACAACAATTTTAGGCCGATTATCCATTTGAGTACCAGTTAAAAGTTAAAATTGTAACATACGTAACTAAGTACGAAGGCGCAGATAATAACTTTAACGTCTATCTTTACGAATATACGCCAGAAGAAAGAGACCTTAAAGGTAAGAATATTTACCTAATAACATAAAATGATGAGACCTCTCAACGTATCTTTACAGGCTTATAAAACGATTTTTATATATATATAACAAGCTTCAACTGTAAAGATAAAGTGGTTAACGCCTATATAACATCGTAATTTACGCTTTTAAATAGGTACAGTAACTGGTCTCAAGATAGTATACCTAATATTAGTGTAGCCAAAATCATAATAGGCGGAAAACGATAATTCGACGCGTTCGCGATCAGGTTTCCGAAATTTTAGTTAAACCGAATAGGAAAATATCGAAAGGTTTTATTTGGTAAAAGTAAAACGTCATTGTTTGAAACGGTTGTTATAACTGCGTGATTCGAACCAGTTAAATTTTACGTAATAAACTTTAAAATATCATTCCTGTTTTCAATTTATATTATAAATAAGCTCTGAATCAATGTTCAGAATACGACCAACAAGCTTATTCGCGCCTCAGATAGAGTATCTATATCGCTCCAACTTAAGTTTAGCCACTTATGGTTTTTCTTCGAAGTAAATCTAATAAAGGCTTTTTATTTAACGTAACTGTAACTACGGATTTTATACCGTAGATTCAGATACCCGGTTATAGAACGCTTTTTAAGTTTGCTTTAAGTCGTAAACTATACACATATAGGAAAAGACGTGCTCAAAGTTATTGAAAGGTTTTGCTATAAGTGTCATCAACACTTATAGACTCTACACCAGTTTTACTTTCAGTTTTAAAACAATGTAAACTTTAATTACAAGGTGATCATAAATATTATATATTTAAATAGCTAACCGGTCCCGTACATGTAGTAATATTATTTTAAGTTGTTAAATTTACGCGATACGTTTTTGTTATAAATTATTATTTAAACGTTTACCTAAGGCCTTTCAATTGAATTACGTATAATATTAATACAGCTTTCAACTTTACTGAATCGCTTATTAAGACTTGGATAAGTGTTAACGACTGTAAGTAAGTTTTAATAAAAGCTTTATAAGGTATTGAAAAATGTAAGCAGTACTAGGGACCGTTCAAAAACGTATATAATGTTGTCCAAGAAACTAAAGGGTACCAATTCTAAGGAATCTATCCTTTAAATAGCGATTAGCGCTGTTAATAATACCTTTGGCACAGGTAGGCTTATCCTTACACTCCTTTTTTTTATTACTTATCTAAGTATTTATACAAATTTTATACTATTACTAATTACAGTATAAAGGGCGAGTGCTATAGCGAAGGCCATAATAGCATTACTTTTTTACGGGCTAAAAACAATGTGTTTAAAGCGTTATTTATAAGAAATAGCCTACAAAAAATAGAGTTTTGGACTTACTGTTTAATTTTAAGGTTCTTGTTTAGAAAATGAAGGATGTATAGACTAGTCTTTGGATAATTAACAGGTTTAAGGGCTAAAATATATTCGTTAATTTGCTCAACGGTATAAATTCTTTTCGCTGATCAATACTACAAAAGCATAAGAAAAAAATAAGCAGAAATGGCTCGAAATCATAATCCGAACAAAACCACTAACGAAATACCCTTTAAAACGAAGAATTTAAACCGCTCCTAATTTTGATTTAACCCTCAAATTACGTATCCAGCTCGTTCCTATTAAACGAAAACGGCCCGTTTATACTAACCTTACTAATACCTCGCTGCCGGAGCCGTCCCATTAGCTCGGAAACAAAAAAAAAAAAAAAAAAAAAAAAAAAAAACCCGGAAATTTTATTGTAAACTCCTTTATTATTCAAAAGGAAATGGGAAACCACGAACTTAACCTAAAGCTTCGTTGTACGGTATTATTATTACCTTAAGTATTCCATTCGAATAATTTACCCGAAAGAAATTTTTACCCTAATCGACCAAAGCGAATTTCGCTTTAAATTTATTGACCTCAATATTTAAAGCGCCAATAAATTTTTCCTATTCGCTTCGTCTACCAAATTAAAGATAAAACCGAAAACTCTTGCGAAAAAACCTATCTAGTTGTTAAAAGTTACAACGACGATAGTGAAAAGAATATTATAACCTAATCGCCCACTTTATGAAAGCCTAACTACCGTTTGAATTTTACATTTGTAGTTTTTCTTAACATATCGTATAGCTTATATATCAAATTCCGTAACATAATATAAGTATATATTTAGTTTGAAAAGCGGTTTAAACCACATATTTACGCCGATATACCTAAATATTTTTTTTAAAAAAACCCCACTTAATTAAAAATATCTTACGTATTATAAACCCACTTTACGATTAAGCTAAAACAAGTGTTAATTAGTATAGCATTTACTAAAGATGTTATAAAAAACGTCTCAGAATAATTAATTCGACTTTAGACCCGTATTCATTAGTATTAACGACCCGCTTTAAGGTCTTTGTACTAACAGGTATATAGACGGACGACATACTAACATATATAACGCTTCGTTTTCCATATTTTTTTTAAAAAAAACTTTGAAATCCGATTTAAAAGCGAAACCTAAAACGTACCAAACGGAGGACCATATCATCGATTTTAATAGCGTTATTATTACTTTCCAGAACGGTGTTTTAGGCTTTACGTAAAAATAATAGTTAAATAAAATAACGCTTATCTTTTTGAATAACGTAAAACGGGTCAACGAATATAAATATTAACGTATATGTGGCGATTAAATTTCTTTTCTGACATAACTGAAAACAGTATTTAATCTTTAGATCTCCGTATAATTCCAAACTGCCCCAACAAATAATATATATAAAACTTTAATAAATACCTTTTATGGTAAATATACAATCCAAAACACAGTTTGTTATTTGAACCGTTAAATATACGTACTATGAAATTATTCGTTTTTTTAACGGTTTATTCGTTAATGATAACGACTATAATTCGTAAATAAGCTTAGCTTTAATCTTTGGTAATGAAATATCGACTTGAAACAGCTTTACATTTCGTGGAAAAACAATTATCAAAAATTTACCAAGTGTAAAAGGGTTATGAGGGGTGTTTTGACCTCGGAAATCTATAATATAATTAAAGGTTTCGATTTAGGTATTATTATAATAATAATGTTCCGGATAATCATTCCCAAACTTAATTTACGCCCTAAACCTTGAGTTATATATATTGATGTTTTTTTTCTTGATAAAGATTTGGTAAAATTAAGTATTACTAATGAAAAACGTCTAAAGATCCATATTATAGATTGACGAGAATCATATAAACATCGAGAAATCGAAAAAATGAGATATATAAATAGTGAGTTTCACCCAACAAATATAATTATAAAAAATATACCGAATGGAGAGTTAAAGATGCTTATAACGATAATCAAGCTGTTTATTAGTATAGCTAAAAAGGTTTTACGACCTTAATAGGATATTATATTACCTTTACCGATTTTAAACGGTTCGAAATCCGCTATTTACGCCGTTCCCCAACTTGTACTTTTATTTAACCCTACTATTTTGCGCCGCTTCCAATATTTTGTCACTTTTTATTTTATACACGTCGATTCTGTCGAATTTCCTATTTTTTTCACTTTCTTTACTTGGATTTATTATTTCGTACCGCTTTTAAAACATCTTAACGTTTCGATTTATATCTTTTAACCCGATTATCTTTTTCCTTATTCGCCCTTTTAGGTTCGAATATACAACTTCGTACCGATTTTAATATATTTTCACCCTTCATTTTACGTACTTCGGATATATTAGGTATTTCATTACTTGCTGCTTTCTATTCTATTTTACGATATCATACTGGTTTTGACTTTTTTGTTTTATATATTTTAACTCGTATTTATCGTATTTTGAATTATATTTGTCCCTTATCAATAATTTTGAGGAAAGCAATAACATTAATATAGCTGGGTGTGCTGGCTCAGCTAAAAGGTTAGTTAATTACTACCAAAAAGAAAGGGAAAGGGAGACGCCATCGCATCCTTACTATCCTCCCTACCTCCTTTCCCCTCTATATTATTGCTATCGCTATTACTGTTATCGACGCCATCGGCTTCAACAAAGATATAACTTTGTGCCTTAGGTCATATACCTTTAAGTAAAGACGTAGAGGGGTTTTCACCCCCTTTATAACGACGCGCAATAACGTCATTAAACTCACCTACGTAGTATATACGTAAGCCCTATTTTTAAGCGATAATAACGGCCGCCGACTTATTGGTCCTCCGGTTAACGCTTATTACTAATTAATATCGACTCATTTCAGTTTTTTACAAATACGGTTATTTTTTAAAGCGCCCCGAATACTAATTTTTTAGGAGAGAGGATTTTGGAAATTGGTTTTTACTGTAAAGCCAGCGGGCGCGTAATACAGCTTCGGCTTACGGTTGTAAAAACTAATAAAACGGGGGTGCATCTATTGCCAGCCCACTCGTAAAGGTAGCAACAGGCTAAACAACCCCCGTTTTCGTAATAATCATCAATAGATTTACTTGCAGCCGCGAACGTGATATATGATACGTAAGGTGTATTTATTAACAGCCTAGGGTTATAAACCCGGGTACACTGTTTTAAGGTTTTACGCTTTAAAAAAGCCTTACGATGTAACTTAATGATACGAAGCTTTAGGCGACAAAACAGGTCCGCCTTTTACTCCTCGTTTACAATAATATTTAAGGTATATATATAGGTGGATTTAGGAATTATAAACCGCGAAAAAGCTTCGTAAGGTTACATTTACGGCGTCCGGGGGGCTTTACAGGTAAGGGGGGTTTTACTTGTAAGGAAAGGATAAGGTTTATAACTTTAGAAGCCCTTCGCTTTTTCTCTTAGGAGTTTAAAGAAAAGGGAAAGGGGGAAGGGAGAGGAAAAGGGGTGACGATGTTGGCAAAGACTAGTGATGCCGTTAAGGGGGTGGCGGCGGTAGCGATGACTGGCGAGTCCGGTAAAAAGGTAGCGCCATCGGTAGAAAAGGAGGAGGTTAAAAGGGAAACGGAAACAGCGGAAGAGGAAAAGGCCGAGGCGACAGTGGTGGGTCTTAGGGAGGTCGGAGGGGTGACGGTAGCGGGCGGGGTAGCGGTTATAGATAAGATTATACCCGATAAGGACAAGTTATTAGCAGCGGAAGTAATAGCGGTTACGAAGGCTGCAGCGGCAGCAGCGCGGCGGCGCTCCCGCGCCTTACGGCGCCGGATTAACCTAGATTTATACAGCATCTATTAAAAAAAACAAGGTTAGTATATAAGCATTAGTTAAACAACCTATCTATTAAAGAAATTCGAATTGATTAATTGAAAAAAAGTTTCAGTTAAATTAAGATAAGAATTTATATTAATTATTAATACGCGCCTTTAAAAAAGGAAAAAAAAGAAATTTTGCTTAAATCGATAGCGATAAATGTTTTATACGAACCTAAAAACATTTAAAGGTATAATAACCTCTATGTCATTACCTCTATAACTCTTACGTAATCACACTCTTATTGGGAATAGAAAAAACGCTATTAATAACCATGTCGCTACCAATTAATTATATCAACCAAGCTCTTATCATAATTACCACCGCGGCTAGGATTTACTAATTCGAACCTTTACAATTAATATTGCAACTTTATTACCACTACAAAACCTGCTAATTTGTACCTTTATAACCGGTACCGTAACCATATAATAACTACATAAACTACTAATTTAAACATTTATAATTGGTATTACAACTACATTATTATTACAGAGTTATATATACGAAATAGCTGTAATTATCGTTACTAAACTATAAACATATAAGGAAAAAGGAAAAAAAATGCCTATATACAAATTACTATATACCCTTATAGATAGTATACATAGACCAAGTGGCAGTGCATTATATTACAAAGTGTTTTTTTATAAAGTATACGGTAACGTATCACGTTGCGGGCTGCACTTTTACAAAACTCAAAGTACATCATGTATGGAGCGGTCTAAAATAGGTATTCCAAAGCGCACGGCAAAAGTTCCACTACCCGGATAAGAGATTTATAGCCCCCCATCCGTGGCATGTACTCTCTGGAATACTTCTCTTGATCTATCTATCTTTTTACTACAACTATACCAGTCTTATGATTACTCTTCTACTCAATTACTTTCACGTGAATATATAAAGACCTTACCGACAAAAACTTCATAATTATGGCCAGTTTAACTATTAGTGTGAACGGTAAGTTTACCATTAATAATTGCGATACTAAGTAACAATGAATTTAATGTGCTATATATCTTGAACAAATAGTATTTCTAAAGTTTTTCGAAAATTTACGGGACAAACTACCCTCTGAAATAGTTATAAACTACAATAAGCATTATAATAAAAAAGCAAAACATGCATTAATTGGTTTCTAATATATTAAACGTGGTTCAAACTCAAATGGACAAAAAACTATTAAAGTTAAAACCGTACCTATGAGTTACGAATGGTAATGAATTTGAAAAATATAATATACAAACTAAGAAAACGGTCTTACTAGTTACTATGGAATTTATAATAGTATAGAAATGTGCGGCAAAGCATTTAAATACCTAGAAGTATAATCCAATTAATACAATAACTAAAAAAATGTAATTGCATATAGACGAATCGTTAATCTATATATATAATAATTATAATACACACGACAATCATTTCTATTTTCGTTAAAAATCTAACTTACAAGTTTAGTAACAATACATAAGACCGAAAATTTAAAAACCTAACCAAATTTTAAATAAAAGGCTCAAACAACCTACATATTAACGCTCTTTCAAACAAAGATATCTTACGATTTGATAATTATAACATCAATTGAAAACCTGCGAAATGAAAACTTTAACCAATAAAATGAACATATTTAGTAATGAATGAACAATTAGAATAAATGTATAAAAATCTTAAGGGTAAAATTAAATACAACGAAATTAAAAAATTACAAACAGTTTTTTTTAAGAAAAAACATAGACTAAACTTCTCAGATTGTATTCCTTATAATATTTGTCAAATATAAACGTGTAATACGAAACGTATCATAATCTAAAGAATATATTATAATATCAAGATTCGATATTGGTATCATAATCGATGCTAAGTTTAAAATTATCACTAAATACTTAAAATTACCTCCGATTATAATAATTATAATACTGATTTTTATAACCTTAAGGAATAAGTTTTTAAACTAGGAACTACAGATTAAAAACGTTTCATAATAGACATAATAGCGTTGAAGGATGCATAAAATGCTGTAAAAATCAACGAATTTGAATGAAGGAACGGTAAAAATAACTCTACAAATGCTGTAATCAAAGCCATATTTAATGTTACTTAAATTTTTGAAAATAATCATAAGCTAACTATTTCTATTAATAGATATCTGAACCTGCCGACATGTAAAATAAATAGGCAAAGATATCCTGATAAAAAAAACTATTAGAATGATACAAATTTGAGATCGATGTAAAATTACCAACGAAAGTCATAGGATACTTTATACATAGGTTTGTAATACTTATAAAAAGAATTTGCGTACATGAATGAAGAAAATGAAGATTTGGAATTGTAGGTTAAATACCTATAATTAGAGTCTGATTTGAGTGTAAAAAAAACTGTAATTCATAAAGCATCATCCGCCAAAAATAATGGAAACTTTTACTATAACCGTTAATTAGTAAGTCGACACACTAATATGTACGCACAAATAAAAATTTATCAGTATTAGGATTACAATCACTTGCTATTTTTAGTAGTAAATATAGTATTCAAGCAAATATAAGGCAGGGACTAAGTTATAACACATAGAAATTAATAGGTATACCGGTTAACGGTTGACCAGACTAAAAATACTAGTTACTTCGATCATGATTCAAATCAACTACATTGCAACGATCAAAGTCTACCAACAGATCCTATATAAACTAAAAGGTTTCAACTAAAAAAGTAAATTCGATTTAAAATTTCTATGTAACAACATTAGATATATCAAATTAGTTCCTTTGATATAAGATTTTAGTATTTATTATGTATATAAAAAATGAGTATTTAATGTTTTAACACGTGAGGATAATATATAACGTTACAGATTTAATTTAATTATATTAGTATAGCAATTCAGTTGTTGTTTTATTGATATTATTTATTACGTTGTTGTGTTGGTAGACCATTTTCGTTGCAACGTACTCGATTCGAATCGTGGTCGAAGTAACTGGTACTGCATTGAAAGTGGTGATGCGGTTACTTCTAAGTTTGGCAGACCGCTAGTAGGTCTACACACTACTTCGTATGGCCAACTGCTTGGCCCGTGCCCCAGTCTGAATTGGGCACCCCTTGTACTTGACTTGCAGTCAACACAGTCAGTCAGCTTACAAACAATACTGTCAACTTGCAGTCAAAGGAATCAAATTTCATTCAGTATGGCTAACTTGACTGTACTGCAATTGACTGCTGTTCCAACATGCTGCGTATAAAATCTATGGTTTAACCCGCTTTTTCATGTTTCGACTTTTAAGATGACAAATCCACTTATATTAACCTAACTGTTTTAGCTTGGTATAATTGAATATGCGTTACGCACCATGGCTGGGCGCGCAGCGTATATCACAGCTTGTATGCGGTATATACCTAATTGGCAGCGTGGAGTAAAGAGCGTAGATCACCGCAGTTTTATCCTGTAAAACATGACTGATTAAAGTATCTCAATTTGCCAAATCAATTTCCCTGTACCAACTTCTATTTTTACCTGCGCCAACTTCTGATCTCTCTACAAAAGGACCGTATACCCACCCTATGGCAAGTCTATATGATCTATAGCGTAATAAGAATACATTTACCTTGATATTTACGTTTACATTCACCTTTGCCTCCATTAGTCTCATCAACACCGTTGTTTTGCCAATGAGTATTGTATCTTTCCTATAACCCCTTGTCGACGCTTACAACATCGTCTTCCAAAGCCTGAAGGTCAACTCGGCTCAACTTCCAACAAAAAGATGAAAATAAAAATAGACCTTCTCTGCAGAGTTAAACAACCCGATTCGTCAGGAAGGTCGCCATATAGACTAATGAATTTGTCATTCCATCAAGTAATTCAAAACAATCGTCCCGGATCCCGCAATGCCGCAATGCGGCTCCCTCCACTCATACACCAAAGACTCAAGAGCATGTTCTATACAAGACATATCTCCATTTATCTCCAGTTTCACTGACCCCGCACCAAAGTTGGAGGTACAGTATGTATCGGGAGCATTATTGGGGTAGAAAAAGTAGCAGCTCCATGCACATTGACTGACAAGTACGACACAACGTTGGCTTTTCGTGTCACAGCCAGTCTGGATCTTCTCGATTCCTTTCCGTGTCTGCCGGCTGAGTCGTCTTCCAGACGAGCAAGCTCGCTAGGACAGAATGTCCACCACCAGTAGGAGCGCGGGTGCTTCCTTGGGTGCTTCGAGCCCCGCCGAGAGTGCGAGCGATGTGGACATGGACTCGGACATGGCGACGAATGGCGGTCGCGCTGACCAGTCGAGCACGCCTCGTCCTGACCGTCCCCAGCTCATCAACGAGAACGACCTTGTGAGAATGATGACGCGCTTGAAGCGTGTGGAGAAGGCGGCAGAACGACGCGATGTATGCATTGTGGGAGCCGGACCGGCGGGGCTGATGCTTGGGTAAGCTGTCGATACCTCATCTATCACGCAAGACTCTTCGCTTTCACACCAACTAAGCGCTGGACTGGCCACTGGCCCACTGCCCAGACTCACGCTCGCTCGCCTGGGCATCACGCCGCTGATCCTCGACGAGCGCACCGAGCAGACGCCCGCGGGCCGCGCCGACGGCATGCAGCCCAAGACGATCGAGACCCTCCGCATGCTCGGCCTCGCCGACGAGCTGCTCCAGCAGGGCGTCAAAGTCTATGACATCTGCCTCTGGCATGCCCCCGCCTCGTCCGAGCTCCGGCGCGTGGCACGCGAGACGCACTACCCCGCCTACATCGTCGACCTTGTCGACCCCTTCGTGCTCATCGGCCACCAGGGCATGGTCGAGCGCGTCTTCGTCGACGACCTTGCCAAGCGCGGGGTCGCTGTCCGGCGGTGCCACAGGTTCGATGGCGTCAGCGCCCAGGCCGACGGCACCCTGCACGTCCACACGCGCTTCAACGTGATGAGCAGCCCGCACTCGTTCGAGGCGGCCTTCCTGGTCGGCTGCGACGGCGCGCACTCGCGCGTGCGCACGCTCATGGCCCCGGGCCGCAGCAAGCACGCGCGCGAGGACACGTCCGACATGTCGGTCTGGGGCGTCCTCGACGGCGAGGTCGACACGGACTTCCCGGACGTCTGGACCAAGACCGTCGTCTTCTCGGAGCGCCACGGCTCCGTCCTCGTCATGCCGCGCGAGCGCGACATGACACGGCTGTACATCGAGATGCGGCCCGGCGCCGCCGCCCCCGGCGCCGCCGCCCCCGGCGCGGACGCCGACCTCGTACAGGCGGTCATCATGCGCCGTGCCGCGCAGATCCTGCTGCCGTACCGCATCCGCTGGCGCACGGTCGAGTGGTTCGGGCAGTACCGGGTGTCGCAGCGCGTCGCGCCACAGTTCGCCGCCCGGCTCCCCGGCCCCGCGACGGCAGCGGCGCCGGCGCCGGCGCCTGCCGAGCCGCGGGTGTTCATTGCCGGGGACGCGGCACACACGCACTCGCCCAAGGCCTCGCAGGGCATGAACACGGCCCTCCACGACAGCTGGAACCTGGCGTGGAAGCTCAACCTCGCGGTGCGCGGGCTGTGTCAGCCGGCCGTGCTGCTGGGCTCGTACGAGGCCGAGCGGCAGAAGATCGCGCGTGACCTGGTCGCGTTCGACTTCGAGCATGCCAACGAGATGTCGCGCGGTGACCCGGCGGCGCTGGCTGAGAACTTCAGGAAGAATGTGCGCTTCATCTCCGGCGTCGGGGTCGAGTATGGAGAGAACCCGCTGAATGTGCCGTCGGAGGATGGCTTTGGCGCCGGGGCAAAGCCCGGATGCACACTGCCACCAGCGAAGGTGAGTAGGTATATCGACGCGAACCCGGTGGATGTGCAGCTTGACATGCCGGTGCTGGGCCAGTTCAAGGTCTATCTGTTTGTGCCCGACGTGACAGACCTGAGGCAAAGTGTCTTTCTCGGTGGCATCTGTCTTTCGATGGCCGAGGGAGACAGCCTGCTGAGCAGGTTGTCAGCTGCGGCCAGTAAGAGCTATTGGGAGAAGCCGAGAGTGTCCACGACAGGAGACATATTCTCGCGCCCCGAGCGGTACACGGCCGTCAGCCAGCTGTTTGCCTTTGCATTGATCAGTGAGGCCTCCAACCCCACCCTACCCACCTGTGGCGCATAGTACCATCCATCCTGACAGTCCTGGCCTGCCTTCTAGCTTCTACACCCAAGCCAAATTTCGAAATCTCCGAACTGCCGCCCATCCTTTCCCGCTCGCCTTGGACCATTTACCTCGACGACTGTCCACACCTCGACACTCGAGGCAGCACCTGCACCGAGAAATACCTCGGCCACTTGGCGAGCAACGAGGTAGCGGTGATGAATGTCCGGCCCGACGGGTATGTTGGGTCTCTCAAGAAATGGATCCTCGACGGCTCCAACGAGCCGCTCGATGTCGGCAAGGCGGCAGCGACTTGGGTAGACAGCTACTTTGGGGGGTTCCTCGCAGTACCTGAATCGTGACGGCATTTGTAGCCGCGGCCTTCGGAGATGAAGGGGGATAAATGCCCTCTTTACTTATGGTTTCCGTCCGTCAACAACTGTATCATCGTAATGGGTTGGAAATGCGAAGAATCACGGTTACGAATCACGATGTCTCCACTCCGTATTGCCCCCTGTTGTCTACCCCGGGATAATTCCGGGGTACATCGGATATACGTAGGGAATAGCACGGACCATCCGGGATAGTTATAGGGGTCACATGATTCATCACATGATACGCAAGAGGCTTCAAGTTTTTTGGTTTTACTGAGACAGACATGTATCTCGGTCTTTTTTCTCATTGATGCATTTTAAAATCAAGTTTTCATGTACAAATTATTAGTTTAGTATACTATTAACAACACTAATTCTATCCATTCATCTTGCTAATTCAAGGTTTGATCTATTCTCTACCTATCTTTATGAATACTGCTGTAATACCTTCTAATAAAACCCTTATAATCTTTAAATCTACCAAAAAACTAGTTTAACTAAATCTCCCACTTATATAAAAAACTAAAGACTTTAACGTATTCCAATCCTTTGATGTCAACAACAACGTATGTGTCGGTAAGGTTTCAAGCCTTAGTATTCACGTGAAAATAAGGTCTTCAGAAGAGTAATCGTTAGATGGGTAGTTGTAGTATAAAAAGATGATCATACGAAGGAGCATCTAGAGGTGTACACCACAAGTGAGGGTTTATAAGTTTTTACCTAGAGTGTACTACTCTAGACCACTCCACGTATTGCCGTTCGGTTTGGTATAACTACTCCAGACCGATCCATGCATTATCGTTCGGTTTGGAATACCTATTTTAGACCGATCTATATATGGAGCACTTTGCATCTTACAGGAGTATAGTCAAATGGGGGCGATATAATTAGTGATAGCATTTTTCGAGATTTCTAATGAGGGTAATTATGTAAGAGTAATTGTATAGGGGTAATTTCGCAATTACGAATTGAATTAATATAAAAGGATATATCATTATCGGTTTAGACAAAACTTTTTTCCTTTTTCCTTTAAAGACACGTAGTTTAAACTAATGTAACTTCCTATTTCAATTTAACATTTATCTTTCTTAAATAAATTAAGCCGTATTTTCACTTTACCTTTGTTTCCTTCAATTAAAACAAGCCGTTTTTATAGGTAAGTTACTTAACTAATATCTATTACTAACCTTCTGTCCGTGAATAGATATCGCGTAAAAACCGAACCATAAGGCGCCGTTTGGCGCGTAAGTGGTGGCGCATCACCGTCGCCGTCGTTGCTGCCGTTGCCACCCATAGCACCACCACCACTAATAACAACAGTCCGCCCTTTTCGGACACTATTTCTTCTATCGCCACCACGCCGCCTGCCTTTGTTACTCCGTTCACCACCACGCCGCCAAGTCCTGTCGCTACCGCCGCCACACTGCCCAGTCCCTCTGCCGCTACGCCGCCTAGCCCCGTTACTACTACGCCACCCAGCCCAATTACCGCCTCCGCCTCGCCTTTTCCCGCCGTTGCCGTCGCGATCTCTTCCTCCCCCTCCTTTTCCTTTTTTCCCTCCCCTTTTCACAGCTCCTAAGGGGAGGAGCGAAGGGTTTTTAAAGTTATAAACCTTAATTTTTCCTTACAGGTAAAGACTTTATTACCCGTAAAACGCCTTTAACATCATAAACGTAACTTATTGTAACTACGTTAAAGCTTATATACTTTAAATCTTTTTTATTTTAGATAAGGAATATAAGGCGGAGTTATTTCACTGTTTTGAATTTCGTATCATTAGGGTACGCCGCGAAACCTTTTTAACGCATAAAACGTTAAAAAAACTTATCTGGATCCGTAACTTCAACCCGCTAATAAATACGTTTTACGTATCATATATCGCGTTCGCAACTGCGGATAAATCTGTTAACGATTATTATAAAAGTAAGGGTCGTTCGACCTATTACCACCGTTACAAGCGGATTGATAATTTATACGCCTTTATTTCGGTAAACTTAAGGCCGTAAGCCGATGCCCTATTACGTGTCCTCCGGTTTTTTAATAAGTTTAAACCGAGCTTTGAGAATCTCCTTTAATAAAAATATACCGTTTAAGGCGATTCGAAAATATTCGCTGCCGGAAATAACTAAAACAAACCGATATTAATTAGTAATAGGTATTAACCGGAGAATTGAAGAGACGGTAGCCGCCATCGTTTCCTGGAAATGGGGCCTACATATATATTACATAAACGAATTTAACGACGTTATCGTACGCTGCTGTAAAAAGGGTAATTCTTTTCCTACGCTTTTACTTCAAGGTATAACTAATAAAACATAGGACTATATTCTTATTAACGTTAATAACGTTGATAACGGTGATAAAAGTAACGTTAATATAAAGGAGGAAAGCGGCGGGGAAAATAATAGAGACGTGACGGTATCATCTTCTCCCTTTTATTAGTGGATAAATACCCCTATAGCCGGGCCGACATACCCAGTTATAGTGTAATACGTTATATAGTAATATTATAGCTCTTCATGAAATAAATATTTAAATGTAATAAGCGTAATATAAAGAATAAAACAATAAAGGAAGTAATATAATTAAGTTAATACGATAACGTAAAATTGAATAAAGAAAGAAAACGAATGAGAAATTCCGTCGGTTCGAGGCGTGTAAAATGAAAAGTCCTAAAATCTCGGGAACAATATAACATAATAGGGTTTCATAAAAGTAAAATTGGTAATCGACGCGAATAATTACGTTAAGTGAAGATAAAATTGGGGATCGGTATAAATAATATATTACAGGCCGATTTCAATTAACAAAAAGTAGTATAACGGCTTAATAAGGTCGTCAAACCTTTTGAATAACCCTAATAAATAATGTATTTATTGATATAATTGATTTTAAGTTTTAGTTTAACGTATCTCTAGTTATCGTATCCGCTAAGTTAGATTTTCCGTCGATTTACTTTGTGTCCTCAATTTTATAGCGTTTATATAACTTGCGTAAAGTTATAATATATATTATTTAACGTTTTTTGTTCGTGGTATCCAATTTATTTAGGTATTTATGAAGCGAAAAGTAATTGATATAAACAATAGAAAATAGGATATAAATTAAGGTTGAAAATACTTATTTGGATTATTATCGCTATAATAATACCTAAATAAAAGTTTTTAATTTTATTATAAATCTCGGATATTAGAGCGTTTTTCATTACCCTTTTATACCTGGTAAGTTTTAATGGATAATATTTCTTCGCAACGTAAAGTTGTTTCGCGTTGGTATAAAGTCAATAATTTGAGCTAAGTCAAATAAATAGCTTTAATTGTACGTATTACTGGGAAAAACTATAAGTGATTGAATATAAGCTGGAATAGTATGAATACGTTATTTAAAACGTATATAAGTTAATTGGTCGTATTTCAAACCTTAATTACGAACTTATTTATATTAGCTAATAAAAGTAAAAATAACGTTTTAAAGTTCATTATGTAAAACTCAATTGGTTTAAAACGTGTATTTATAACGACTGTTCTGAATGAGGTTGTTTTGTCTTAACCAAATACGATTTCTCGGTATTCTCCTATTCGGTTTAGCCAAAACTTCGGAAACTTCGTCGTAAACACGTTAAATTGCCGCTTTTCGGCCGTCAAAATTTCTGTTACACTAATATCAGATATAATGCCTTGAAACCAGGTTTCTTATTTGTTGGAAAAGGAAAATTACGACGTTATATAGGCTTTAAGTATTTCATTTACGCAATTTAAACTTATAATATAGATGAAGGAAACTTCTTACAAGCCTTAAAAAATACGTTAAACGATTTTATCATCGTAAGCTCATAAGTAGGCATTATTTTCTTTAAGTTCGTCTTTTTCGAATATATCTTTGTAAAGATATACATCGAGTTTGTTATTTATATCTTTACACTTTGTTATGTATATTACAGAATTAGTTTTCATTCTATTTTAAAAATGACACTCGGCTTCAAACTATCGTTCAATTTAAACTTACTCGGAAACGGGGTGGTTTATAAACTAATAGCCGATTTTACCGTATACGATACACCGCTTTTATAAACTTGTAATATTTCATATGTTTTTTCGTAAGTATTATTATGGTTTCGATACGTTTTTTTTATTTTCGAACAATCGTTTCTATTTTTTATTGTCAAAGTTTCCTCCTTAATACTTATATTTAAGACGTTCGTTTTACCTTGGGTAAATCTTAAATTTTCCGTTCAAAACGTAGTAAATTATCTAGGTAAGGTATACTTTGGTAATTGAATTTTCGCTTTTAGTCTTATTGGCTACAAATGCTAATCCGAAGTTCGTCTATCGGCATATAAAAGTCTTAAATGATTCTTTAAGGTTTATATAAAAAAACTTTCAAGTCTCTTTTCGGTTTAAAAAATGTAAAGTCTAAATACAGGGTTTTGTGACAAGCTTTTATTACTACTTAAATAAATAGTTTGTCACCTTTATAATTCGGTTTAAAAGCTGTCTAATATTTTCAGAATTTAATGAATAGGGAGTTAAGGATTTACAATAGGTTTTCATCGATATTTTTCTATTGGTTTTTCATGGATTCTTAATTTATACTGCTTCAATACCTATCATAAAGTTTGAAATGAGTTTTCGTATCGAAATAAGATTTTAAGAAGTTGCAATACTTTGTAAATATATACACCTTTATAAAGTAATATATATATCACTTTTTAGTTTAACCAGAAAATATATGATGTAAAATAATATAAAATTGAAATAAATTACTGTCTAGTTTTTTATACTTGTTAAATATAATGCGTATTTTATTATTAAATACGTCGTACGGATTATCGTTATAGTTATTATCCTTATTTCATAATCTGGTAAAATTGATTAACTTTGTAAAGTTATTTTCATTTGTAAGAAAACAATATAGTAAAATATTGCGATAAGAGTTGTTGTTTACGGGTATTAACTTTTAAGGCACGTATTGGCGTTTTACACTATTTTTTTATTCCTAAATCGGATTGTTTTTTTATATTTTCGCCGATCTTTCCGTGGTCGATCGGTTTGTTTTCGGTGTTTCGGCCGCTTTCGTTATAGCTAAACGGGCTATTTCTAGTATTTGGGAAATGATTTGGTATTCGGTCTTGTTTTACAGTATATACCAGCATGGAGGTGTATTATACTTACATATTAGATAAGGATTGTGGTTGTTTTTTCCTTGGGGTTTCTATTACGTATAGGATTAGGTCGTTTTACGTCTCATTTTCATCGTTCTAACAATAATCTATTTTATTTCGTAAGGTAATACCCTTTTATAAATTCTGTTAGATAAAAATCTTTATCCTCTCAATATAGTACGTCGACGAGTTATACTGTTTCGAATAAGGCTTTTGGAAGACGGTTATTCCTACCCCCTAAAATATTAGTACTTTTGATTTGTAGGTAAATTTGTAAAGCTTTGGCAATAGTAGGATTTTCTATTTGCCATATATTGAAAGTCTAATTCGAAATATTTCCATGGAAATTATTTAACAAGTCAGGTTCTTAGGCTTTCTTTTTCTAATAGCGAAACATAACGGTTAAAATATATGTATTTGCCGTATATAAGTCGAACTTTTTTAATGAGCGAATTAATAGTGTCATCATAAAAGCCCAGATTGATTTCGTACATTATAGCCTTTTTAATTCCCATATTTTCGACCAAGAGGTTAAAATAGGCGTTATTTTCTTTTAGTAATATTTATTTTGAGGACATAGCTATAGGTATCGAATTTCTAGTATACTAAAACGGTTCAAGTTAGTAATTCCGTATCGTAATAAGATTTCGGGTACGTTTGGATTCCACCGTTTAAAATAATACATTTTACAAATAGCAAATGCAAAGTAAATAAAGTAATTAAAGTGGTTAAAGTAGGGCTTATAAATGTTTACTAATATGAATAAATTTTGAACAATACATAGAACATAACTACAAATCAATTTTGTGTTTTATATTAGTTTCGGTAAGGCTTAGTAATACTACGTTAATAAACCGGTTATAAAAACTTAAGCGTCTTAAAAACTAAATTTAAAATACATAAGGCGAATTCGAAAAGACGAACGGAATAAAGGAATTGTAAGGCGAAAAGGGTAAAGGGGAGGTATAATGATTAGGAAATGTATTATATAATTCGATGTTTGATAATGGGTCAGGATTAATGTATCGTAACCTAATTTTGTAAAGTAATCGGTTTAATTACTTTGTACGTAACTATTTTAGATAAAGCGATTGGTTTAAATAGGTATATCATAACTGCTTTTAGATTATGGAAGCGGTTTAAATGTTAAAAAATCGGATAGATTTTAACTAAGGGTTTCGAAACTAAGTGGTTCTAGCTTACGTAACTTAATACGTGATAAACGCTTTTCAAAAAGAAAGCCTGGGTACGTTAAAACGTTAAATAAGTGTTAATGATGGTGTAACAAGGCTTTTAGTAAATAAATCGTTAAATAAAGATTAATAATATCGTATTAAAGTTATCTTTTTTAAAATCACCTAATTTTTACAATTTTTATATACGTCGGTGTGTATTTTTTGTGAAGAAGGAACCCTAAAATACAAATAATTGAAACCATTATAATATCCCGCTATAGGTATTTAACTTATATTTATCTTTTTTTCCTATACTATTGATAGTGAACCGAGTCGGATATTAATTATCATCGTTAAGGTTTCAAAGATTAGTATTTACGTAAAAATAAGGTCTTTGAAATAGTATTTTCTCAATTGATAATTGTAATATAAAAAGATAATTATACGAAGGAGTATCTAAAGGTATACTCTATATATGAGGGTTTATAAGTCCTTACCCAGAGCGTACTACTTTAGACCGCTCCACGTATTGCCGTTCGGTCTGGTATAGCCATTCTAAACTGATCCATGTATTGTCGTTCGATCTAGAATAGCCATTCCAAACCGATCCATGCACGGAGTACTTTACGTCTTGCAGGAGTGCAGCCTGCAGTGTGATACGTTGTCGTGCACTCTGCAAGAGTGCACCCTACAATACAGTGCACTGCTACTTGCCCTATGTATACTATCTATGAGAATATGTAATAATATGTACATTATGAAACATTATTTATTTGAAGGTTTCAACTGAAAAGGTTTGGTTTAAAGTAACCAATTAAATTTGTAATTCGTGATTGAACAATCTATTCAGTCCCCACGATATAACGTATTTGAAAAAGAGATAATTTCATTGTTTATTCCTTAAATTACAAACATCTTTTATAAAAATGTCAAAATTTTGATAATCAATTTCGGAAAGAGAGCGAGTTTATTCATTAAAACGTTAATTTTAATTAGTTGTGCTCCCCAGGTTCACAGACTGGGGTATTTATTATTTTTAATCATAAATAGACTGTTTTTATAATGATATCTAATAGTTAGAGCCATAAAAAGTATAAAAAAGAAGATTTAAAAAATCGCATTATCAAATAACGCATAATTATAAATGATTTTCATGCCCAAAAATCTAATTTAAGATGATGAAACCATGCAATTGACGATTGAAAACTTATTTTATAATTTATTTTATTATAAGCTGTGTTAGTATTTATTAATAGTAGAAAAATAAAAGAATATTTGTTGAAGGAAGAAAATCCATGAATCAACGAAGTTAGTAGGTTTGATTATCATTAAAAGAATTATGTAATCTCAATCAATTCAACACATAAAATTAGCCTTTCTCAATAACACTTGCGGTAAATACGTTAATCATGATCGTAGGCTGGAACTTGACAAATAAATGTATATAAAATTGTGTATAAAGTAGGAAAATTAAAGATTTGAAGAATATAGTGAAAAACTATTATAGACTCAAGCCATTGGCCATTAAGCCTATAGGTTACGTGACTGTGCACGTAACGGGGTATGCAGTATTAGGTCCATGCCCAGACCGGGCGTGGACCGGGCGCGGTCCATACACGGCACATACGAGGGCACATAAAGGGCTAAACATTAGCTATACCTATAGGTCTTATACGAAGGGCTACTATAGCTTCTTTCAGTTTTCCGCCTATACCTTAATATTAAACCCTATTTTATACCTACTTAGCTTATTATCATCAGTTGAATTATGATATATTATTAATTATTTTTTCATTTTTCTAAATTAATTTTACTTTTCATAGACGAATCAATAATAAATATTAATCATTTTACGCTAAACTTAAACTTTATCAGGGAAAATAGGTCGTCGAAGAATACCTAATCCTTTACCTTTGTAAACATATTTCCTATCTTTTCAGAACCGACTCCAACCGATATATCATGTTTATAAGATATTATAAGTTATGTCGCGTTTATTGTAAAGTAATTATAATAATCGGATCAATCAACTTTTACTATTGATTTTAAATTCAACATCGTTTAAATTGTAATTAAGATTCAATCATTCAAAAACGATTTAATGGTAACTTATATTAGTTTTTCACCGTTTTAAAGTATACGAAAACGATTTAACCAATCGTAACTCGACGGATTCATTTCGAAGTAAGGGGTAATACGTTAAACGATCGAATTTATATTAGAAGAGAATGAAATATAAATTGGGAAAGTCGGTTTGCAATTTTTTACATATAAGGTTATTATACGTCGGCGGTAAAATTAATTATTACAGCGTATTACGAAAGCGGCGGAAATAAAGGAGTATACGATGTAAATAAAATTTTCGACTGTATTAAGGCTACTTTTAATGACTTCTATCGCGCGAATAAAGCCCTAATCAAATAAAAAAGATTATTTATAAACTATCAAGACCTATAGATATCATTTACTATCAAATTCGACATATTACTAATTTAAGCGGCCGAATTAAATTAGCCTTATGAGGTAAAATATAATTATTTACGTTTTCTCGTATTCCTATATATCCGTTTTAAATCTATTACGGTAAATGTATACTAGGTTAACTATATCGCAACTTGAGCAAAATATAGCGAATTTACCAACGAGTGAAAGTTTCTAAAGTTGAAATTACGATTTAATTAATAATTAATGAAAACCGTATGGGTATGATTGCTAGATGAAGATATAATTATAATAAAAGTTTATACCTTGTAGGTATCCTCGTTAAGAGGTTGTAATAATCGTGACTGATTATCTGAAAAAACCCGTTCGATATACGTTTAAAACTAAAAACGTAAAACGAAGTGAATAACGGTGAAGAAACGCCGAATTAAACAAGTTACGAGGTTTTAACTACGTTACAATTCGACGAATTACGATGAATATAGTTACGAATTCCGCTCGGTATTACCTTCGATATTAATATATAGGGTTTAAGTCAAAAAAATAAAAAAGGTTTTTCTACTGAAGGTGACGAGAAAAGCTTAACTCCTAAATATAGTTTCGTTTAAGAAATATATAATCTTAACAATGTGGTTATAAAATCGAGAAAAAAGTGATTAAATTAAATTAAAATACGTATAAACGAATATTTATTCCTCATTCCTATACTTTTTAATGATCCCCATTTTTTCATGATTTCAATCGATTTTCATTATAATTATTATCATGTTCTAAAAAACGGTTTAATATAATAGTTAAAGATAAAGTAAATTTGGTAATTCTTTTCTTAAGGTCTTGGTATTATATAAAGGTTACAGTGAAATACGCGTATTACCTCATTAGTCAAGTTTTGTATAAAAATTCATGAAAAATCGAACACGATATTAATATATATTATGACTGGTATAACACTACATATAATTTTTAAATTGTTATGGATACTATAATAATAGGTGATATTTAACGTTAATGGTAATTGTTTAGTAAAATATAATTAAAGGGGATTAATCTTCGATACAATGATAATACGCCTTAAGTTGGGGAATATACGAAGCGTTATAAAATGAGTATCAATGAGTTTAGTGACCCGTTTTTAACGGATAATATAACGTACGGGAGATTAGTTGTAATAAGTTTTTATTATAAGTCTTTACGAAATAACGTTGATTTTACAGGTAACGGCGCCGATTACTGTAAAAAAAGAAAAAGATTAATTATGTTTTTTACCGAGATTAACAAAGTTTCGCGACCTATTTGATAAGGATAAGATTTGACTTTACTCTTATAAAAGGGATAACTGGACTATTATATTTATATAAAACCGAACGAAAATTAATATTTCACAAAAAGACCTTATAGATTATTCAACTTAATATTACAAATTGACTTTATAATCTTAAACGTTATGTTATAAAATTAATAAATAAGGGTTAGATTCGGATGAATTTCTTATCGGCTACAATGTTGATATCATTCATTCTTTAAACGTGGAGTGGAGGGTAATAAAAGTTCTATATCGATTTTCGGGTATTAAATGAAATTACCAAATAGAATCGTTTTCTATTACCTTTCATTAAGGAAACATTATGCGCGTTATCGAAGTCGACGTAACTTACGAAGTTATATATTCGAACGGCCTTTTACCATATCCGGATTATACCTGAATAAAAAGAATTAATGGCTTTTTATATGTATTTCGGGTAATTTGAATAATTAGTTACCTTCTTTAAATTTGTGAAAACGTTGAAGATGTTTTAACGGTATATTTATTATATAATAGCGGATATCTTAAATAATTTTGTTATTATTTACCTCAATAACATTTTAATTTTTTCTTCCGGTACCAAGTAGGACCACATAACCAAAGTTCGCTTTGTTTTGAAACATTATTGTAATATCAAGCTAAACCTGAATTTGAAAAGGTGTAACTTCGTAATTCAGGAGTTAAAGTATCCGAGTTTTATTATAACGACTAGTATGAGTATTCGGGCCTACTCTGAAAAAATCCAGGTAATACGCGAATAGGAGTTATTACATACTATTCGAAAATTCCGAAGTTTTTTAGGTTTTACTAGATTCTATTGGATTTTATTAGTAATTTCTCCGATTTAATTAATTATTCCATTCGACTAATAAGGTAAGAAATTCATTCAACTTGCATAAAGCAAAGGAAATACATATTCCAAACCTTAAAAATGCCTTTATTACAGCTTCGATTTTGGTATATTAAGACTTAAATCAGCTAAAGGTAATGAAAACCAATTGTTCGAAAACGGCGTTTGAAGGGTATTTACATAAGCGGAACAAAGATAGTATCTTAAGGCTAGTAAATCATTATTCTATATGATTAACGGACGCGAAACGTAACTATACTATCCACAATAGGAAACTTCTCGCGGTAATATCTTGTTTAAAAGCGTGGTTTTCGGAATTACGTAACATTCGTACCTTATTTACGATTTTAACAAATTATAAAGGAGTGGAATATTTTTTCTAATCACATTTAATTTCGAAACTCCAAATGGAATAAGCCGGATTTCTTTCGATTTTTCAATACTATTTAGAACATCGGTCTATAACCTAAGGTGCCCGCAAAAATATATTAACCTGTAAATAATAAAATAAATCTGAAGTTAAGGAGTATCACGTATAAATTTTTTAATCCATTTCGATTACTATAATTAACGTAGTAATAATCAACTCATATATTATAGAAACGTATATTCCGGCATGACATATAAATCAATTAATTAAGACGAAGGTTTGGTTACAGAATCGCAGTAATATATGCAATGAAGGAAAGCCAGAGGATTTTGAAGCATTGATATTAACGAGATCGCCCTGAGCCCAGCCCGCGCTCTAGTCGTTACCCGGAATAACGCCGGGAGATTTTGGGACGCCAGTATTAGTAACACCATCGCGGGCCCAATTTACGTTAAACTCGCTAATTTCGTTAACATCGAATAGTTACTTTATTTTTAGGCTGGGTATCTTTGCAAAATTATAAGATTAAAGAGTAACGAATGACCCATTATATAAAATTTGCTTATTAGTGGTTTTCGAAGGCGTAAAATACTTTTTGGCTAAGTAAGATATTTGGTATTAAATTACAAATTATAGAAGTAATTTGCGAAGTATATTACGTTACTATAACGAATTATTACTACCGAATTGAAACATATTAACGACGAAAATATTTTGATAAACCTACGATTTGCCTATTATTGGTTATCCAGATAAAAAAGTTTTATTTCGAATCATTTGACGGAATGACTATTCAAATAGAATGATCGGAAATATTAGACGCTAATATCGAATATATACGTAATACAATAATACGAAACCTCGTCGTACCTAATAATAAGGCTTTTTTAAGCCCTTTTTATTTTAAATCGGTATTTATTAGAATAGTATTACATGCAGTGCAGTAGGTCAACTTTAATTACAGTAAAATTGACCGTACTACAAGTGTATTGCTTTATGGAGACTTACCGCATTGGGTATAAATCGAGTGCAGGACGCTTTACTTCACTCTAAGGTATGGGCTAAGCAATTGGCCGTACAGCTTACAATGCATACCAGCTAGGGGTCTACCAAAACTAGAACAATACATACATCATCTGACTATGCAATACTACTGTTTCTTCGACCACGATTCGAATCGATAACGTTACAACGTTTAAGTCCTACCAATACTGATCAGTGCTTACCTACTAATTAGGTTAAATATAGATAAGCTAAGTAGAAGAAAAAGCAACTTTCCAGTTACGCTTTACATTAAAAGACGATTAAGATAGAGGAAAGATTTTTGCAAAGATCCTCTACTGTTATGTTGGTTATTACGGCAGTAGGTAGAGAAGACTTTTAGGCTGCGTCGATTTTTACGGCAGCTTGAAGGTAGCAATGGTATCGCTATCGAAAATACCAAGAAATCTTTATCAACCTTTCTTAAAGACATAGAGATTGACCATCAGAAGTTTTAAAGTTCGGCAAGTTGTCGAACGGCTAACTTAGTATTACTTCAAGTATTACTATTGTAAAAACGAATAAATCCCTACGCTAAATAATAAATAACCTTCGATATTTACTATTAACAATGACTTTCAACCTTACCCTTTACACTAAACCTTTACAACTACTTCATCTTTTTCACTCTTTACGCTATTTTAATCGTTAATTTCGCTGCTTTGAGCAAAAACACCAAGCTTTGCTAAGAAAGCTACGTCGCGCGACCTTATGCCAAGTAGTCAAATCGCTAAGTTCCTACACGACTTTATACCAAAACATCAAGTCCCTACGCCGAAAATCACCAAGTTCTTCACCTTACGCGTCTTATACGTTTTATGTAAATTAAACTATTAAAATGGTTCCAAGTCAAGTATTTATAAAAAAAGTTAAAGCTTTTGAATTAGTTTTTACCAATTACTAAAACCATAACCTTTGGAGATACGATGTCAATGAAAAATCAACCGAAAAGTATTTGACCAACTTCGTTGGCTGCTTTATCTTGGAACATAATGGCGGTAAAGATCCTAACCGTGAATTTTTTGACGACTAGACTATTTGCAAATAAAAGGTAATTTAGAAAACCATTAAGTTCAAACTCAAGGCCAAGCTTAAGTGTTAGGAGATTTATGTGCTAAAAAGAAGCTTTACTAAGCTAGTAAAAACCCTTTTCGAGCTAGCTTAAATGGAAAAATCCCTTAAGATTCTAATTCTTAGAACTTTTAAAGAAAAGTGAAAAGCGTTAAGGAATTTTAATGCCTATATATACATTTTAGAGTACTGCCAACTAATCTTTAATTAAGCTAAGCCTTTTTATGCGTTAGAGATAAGGAACAAGTTAACCTGTTCGGCAATTTAGTACCCCTACGTAACAACGCAAAATACGCTTTCAGCGGCGGTAGAGCACGTAAAGCAACGGTTGCTAACGCGGCCATAGGTATTGATATTGATATCTTATACTAGTCAATTAAGTAAGATCGTTAGTCCTTTTGAAACCTTCAAATACTTATCGTCCCTTAGTAATTTAATCGTTGAGATCTTTAAAAACCATCTCCTTTTAGATTTTTTTACGCACGAAAGTTTAATATAGGTCCTATTATAGGACTTTATCTTTCTGGCCAAGCGACTGCCAATTACCCTTAACACCGCGCCTCGAAAGCTTTACGGCTTAAATTGTTCAGAAATACTATTTAAGGTTAGGATAACTATCGCGACATTTTTCCAAGACCCGTTAAGATGATTAATATTAATTACAAACTCCTTACGGACTTCGTTAAGATTTTAAATGACACAGAAAAGTATAACGGGAGGCCTTACAATTTTTTCGATACCAATATAATGCCTTTCCTAAATATTTATAAGTGGATAGAAGTTTTGTCTTCTGGTTTTAACTTATTGTTTCCCAAAATTCTTTTAAGGCACATCAAGGACTACTCTTTGACCTTTCTAACTGGTGTTACTACGTTTCGCTAAATTTACGATGATATAAAGAGCTACTTTAAACGCGACGTCTACCTAGCGTGATATCATATAAACTGACCTACTACGAGGTGGACTATAATAATAGCAAAGAAGAAAGAGGAGGAAATACCAATGGATATATTGAACCAAATGATTGACAAGTTGATGTTATGCTAAAAAGTAATGGAGAAAGCTTAGGTTAGTGAAGTTACACTTCGCGAGCAGGTACGTGTAGTAATCACGGGCGTTAGTAATCTCGAATACGCTCTATAACGCCCAGATACCACTTACGAAGGATTTTTTTAGCTAGTTGCGTTCGTCGTTTGCCACTGTAATGGCGCATATACCAAACTCGTTTATTATGTACTCCTAAGTTAGTAACTTTTTTAATATGTATAAAAAAGACTTTACGGTAGTTAATTATATCAACCGTAAGTATGGGCGCTCACGACGCTTAGGGTTTGACTCACCGGCCACAAACTAAAGGCAATAGCCGCGCTGGTATTAGTAAGGCTAAACTTTAGGTGAAATTGTTAACCGTTACCACTATCGTCGTAATAATAGCAAAAGATGTTGGATTTGTGGTAATTCTAGTTGTTAGTTAACTCGGAATTCACCCGTTAAGCGTAATAATAGAGAGGTAGTATATTATGTTTAATATCTCATTGCTTTTAAATAGAATTATTTCAATTAAATCGTAAACTTCGAGGGCGACAAGCTAATTGACGCCATTAACGCCCTTAAAAATATTAAATAGAATGAAGATACTGCTTCCGATGCGGCCTAGTAATTAGCCGACAATGTTTTCCTATACTGTTTGGATGGTAAAAACCCTTCCTTACGCCCTCACTAAGCTCCCAACCCCTTAAATATCTTTAATCTCCGCGATCGTTACACGGACCATACGTTTTAAGGTATTATTCCAGACACAGGGGTAATAAGGTACTTAACAGAAGGCTATTTATAATATGTGGTATTAGGCAGGGAAAGTATTATAGTTACTAAGATTAATCATCAAGACATTGGTAAAACTAAAGTTGGCTTGGGCAAATCAAACAATTATCGACACTAGAGATAACGTTAGTTTAAACTATTATAGGAGTAATTACGTTCCACATGTTTGATTTTTTTATTTATTTCGTTCTTTATTTGTAGAGTATAAAGACTCTCGACATTAACGTCAACTTGAATAAAAACAAATTGGTTGAAAACGACCGAAGGTTTTCATTCGCCTTTAGGTGAAGGCACCTATAATTTTATCTTTAAGGCCTGGAAGTAGTGGTATTAAACCTAACGAAGCCGGAGGTACGACAACTATACCGGTGTTTCAATCATCTAGTCATTAATAGGTTGTATAAAGTTCTGAAGTTCGCAGGGTATAAAGATGTGGAATACTTTTACTTAGAATCTATTAAAAGACTTTTCTATCACTGTTAAATATATGTCTAAGCCTTCAGAAGATTTAAGTTTATACTAAAAAATGATAAGATTTTTAATTCCGAGATTTTTGTTACTGTGTTTTGCTCAAATAACAAGCTTGTTTTTTACATCATTAACTCCATAACGTCTTTTTACGGAGTTAAGTTTCTAAAGTCTCTTTCGCCAAAGGATACGTAGGAAACGTTAAAAATGCTGTAAATTGACACGTACTTGGGCCCACCTAACATCGTCGTTTACAATGCTAGTACCAATTTTGCGGCGGCGAAGTTTTAGGAAAATGCCAAAATAATAGGTATTTAGTACAAATAGTTGCCAGTAAAAGCCTACTAAAGTATTAGGAAGGTTAAAAAGGTATACTCTTCACATTGCCGAACGTATAATATCTTTACTCTAGAAATTAAAACCTTTATAAATCCGGAGTCACGCCTATAAATGGCAGTAAAAGGTTTAAACTATATTATAGGCCTTAACGTCTTAGTGCCAACACTTTTAGTCTTTGAGGCGTATTTACGCCTGACGAGCAAATCTTCGCTTTCAGCAAGTACTTAAAAACGGAATACGGCCTACAGTAAATCTCTAAGGGAACTGAAAAAGGAAATAATACGGCGTCAGGTTAATAACGCCCTCAATACCAAAAACGGTCATTTAACAATCGATGTACTTGTTTTGCCATTGCAAAATGAATTCTTTATATAGCGGGAGCCAGGCAAATAAAAGAGCCTATATAAGATATTAAGTATCATAAACTACAAAATAGTTGTCGATACTGCTAACGGCCCTATACCTTTCCTAACTATTCAGGTTAAGCCCTATATTATGACTACTAAAGATAAAGACCCTTAAATTATACGACTAAGCTAATACGAATCTCCTTCACCCGTTATAGACAAGCTGATAAAACGCCGCCGGCGCAAACAACCCCCGAAAAAACGAATAACATTAAACAAGAGAAATACAGAAAGGGCTGTATTTATAATACTACTTAGGTAAGCAAAAAAGGAAAGAATGACGAAGAATTGGTAATGAATCTCCGGGTATAAAAGATTATCAAGACTTTTGATAAACCTTTTAAGGAAAGCGATAACGTTGAAATTAACGGCTTATTGACTAGAGGGGTTATATAATTTGTGTCGAAGACTGAATTTAACCTTCAAGACCCAAATATTACGATCTTTAAGTTAAGGATTATCTATAAGGTTAAAGGTAAGACCACATGGTAGCCATACGAAAAGTTACAACTAATCGTTTAAGAATACAGCGATAAAGGTAAATACTAGAGTTTTACGTAATCGCTAACGATTTAGAATATTAGTCAGCGTTTAGTAGTCGTTTTAATAGTAAGTTTGTTAGTCAAAACTAAAGGTAATTTTACGCTTAATAGTCGTAATATAATACAAGCCTACACGCATTTAGTAACGGATCTACAGCGGATTATATTATTGAAACTGCGATAGGAACTCCATACTATTTATCTTATAGACACGGTAATACAATATATTAAGTTACCATACAGACTAGCTAAAGCAGGTGTTTATTAGTTCCTAACTTATTAGTCGTACTTTAAATCTAGGCTAGTAATAAAATATTTAACATACGACTTATATTTGTTAGTAACAAAAAAAAGGAACTTCGGTATGGTCGGTATGTAAATTCATGATACTCTTTTCGTCTAAACGGCTGGCTTTATGATATTAAAATAGTAAGCGATCGAAGACTTTAAATTCTAAAATTGTAAGCTGGTAATGATGTTAACGAGAGGCAGTTAAATTAACTTTAATCAATCGTCAATCCGTATGTTTGGTATTGATACCAGGCTTAGCTTTCGCCAGAAAGTCTAGGGTGTTATTTTAGTTATAATTAATAAGACTGATGAGATCAAAGCTTAACGGAATTTGTAATATCGTATTCGAGGAATTTATATTGCTACCTTATACTAACTGGAAGCTTTTTACGACCTTTTTATCATATTGTAAACATAAAAGCTAACGGATGTGGATTTTAACCAGCTAAATAAGAGGCTCGAGTGGTAAATATGGAACTTGGACCATGAAATCAATATGATTCCGATTGACTTTTCGAAAGCCAAGTTAATAATCTTTATAGAAGGTTTTTTGTAAACAATACCGACTTTACAGATCTGCTTTTTAATAACCTTTGTTAACGAAAATAGGCAGGAATATTAATTTAGTATCATCAGTAGCCTGATTTACTAGATTTCCGTCAAGTGTAAAAGGATTATACGAAGTATATTGGTATCGGAGGTCTATAGAATAATAAAAGGTTTTGATATAGATATGGCATTGCAGGAAACTTTTAACCTTATTGCTAGGCAGCTGAAGATTCCTCTTATCTTATGGTAATCTGTAACGACTTAAAAAGCCTTTTCGAATGCCTTTCAAAGCTGGGAACCACTAGTGAAAAACGCCTGATAATCGATATAATGGCACTCTATGAAGCCTACAAAGGGAGGGAAATTAAGGAATTCTGATGGATCGATGGCAAAGATAAACCCATAGATGCCATCACAAAAGAAACGTTAAACAAAGCCCTAAACAGGTTTTTGAATAGCAATAAGCGGATTATACGTATCTAAGACAAGGTTAACAGGTCATCTAGAAAGCCTAAATTACGTAACGGCGGATATGGATATGTTGGCAAACTAAAAGACTACTAGGGGATTAATTCTAGTGATTTATTCAAGTGGAACAGTTCAAATAGAGGTTTGTAAAAAGGTTATGGCGAAAGAAACTTTTATGGAAGTTAATAAACTTGGACCTCAGAGCGATGGAATAAGTAAGGGTTAATAGGGTTAATTTTTATGTAATTGGGTGTAATTCAATGTAGAAGCCAACTGGAATTGACAGGGGTTTAGCCAGTTGACGAGGAGGCAATTGAGTGGTAACCGGAAAATATTGGTTAGCCATACTGGCATACGCGTATAAACTAAAAAGCTGCCAGTATTGAAATAGTATTATATACAGTATAGTAGGTTGACTTTATTTACAGTAAAGTTGACCGTACTGTAAGTGTATTGCTTTGTAGAGACTTACCGCATTGGGTATAAGTCTAGTGCAGTATGCTGCACTTTATTCTAGGGTACAAGCCAAGCAATTGGCTATACAAATTATAGTGCAGACCGTCTAGCAATCTGCCAAACCTAGAAAAATACATCCACCATCTGACCATGTAATACTACTGTTATTTCAACCAATAGAATCGACAACGATACAATATCTAAGGCCTACCAACACTTATTAGTACTTATTAAGTTAAGTACAGATTGACTAAGTAGAATAAGAAGCTATTTTCCAGTTGTTATAATTTACGTTACGGCTAAGGTAGAGGAAAGATTCTTGCGAAGGGTCTTTACTCTTGCGCCGGTTTTCATGGCAGTAAATAGAGAAGACTTTTAGGTTGCGCTAGTTTTTACGGCAGTTTAGAGGTAACGATGGTATTGTTATCGAAAATACTAAGAAATCTTTATTAATCCTTTTTAAAGACGTTAAGATAATTGTCAAAAGTTTTCAAGTTCAACAAGTTGATAAATGTCTGAGTTAATACCACTACAGGTGTTACTACTGTAGAAAAACGACTAAGTCCCTAGGCTAAACAATAAATAATCTTCGCCCTTTACCACTAACCTTCGCTTTTAACCTATATCAATAACGACCTACAACCTTATCTTTTATATAAAATCTTTGCCTTTACTTTTTTATTTTTTTTACTCCCTATGCCCCCTCGATTGTTAAGTTCGCTATTCAGAGAGAAAACGTCAAGTTGCGCTAAGAAAGCCACGTTACGCGACCTTACGATCAAAATCACCAATTCTGTCGCCTTACATACCTTACTAAGTCCTATATAGTCCAAAACCTTAAGATGTTTACCACAAGCCCTGACTTTTAGACTTTTATCGATCTTATATAGAAGGAAATAATTAGAAACTTCGGAACAGTTTTCGTTAAGCTTTATAACCATGACTTTGGGGATACAACATCGATAAAGAATTGATCGAAAAACATTTGACCAACTTCGTCGACTGCTTTATTTTTGAACATGATAGCGGTAAAAACCTTGCCCGCGTTTTTTGCAAGTATTGTTAGTTTTTCGACGACAGGATTCTTAATATATAAAAGGTAATTTAAAAGACCATTAAGTTAAGACTAAAGGTTGAATTTGAATACTCAGGGATTTCCGTGTTAAAAGGAAGCTTTACTAAGCTAGTAGAAACCCTTTTCGAATTGGCTTAACTCGAAAAAAGCTTTTAAACCCCTTATCATTAAGAAAAATAGAAAGGGTTCAAGGAATTTTAACGATCTTAACGTCTACATATACGCTTTAAGGGACCGCCACTTTATCTATAGCTAAGTTAAGCCTTTTTAAACGTTATCGATAAGGAACCTGTTAACCTGCCTGATAGTTTAATACCCTCACGTGATAGCGCGAAGTACGCCCTAAGCGGTGACAGAGCGCGTGAAGCTGAGGTTGTTAACGTGGTTAGAGGTATTCACGTCATTACTTTATATTAGTTAATTATGCAAGATCTTTAGAACCCATAGAGTCTTTAAGTTTTTATTACTCCTTAGCAATATTATAATCGCTAAGCCCCTGAAGAACCTTTTTTTTTAGATTTATTTACGCGCGAAAGCTGATTATAGGTTTTACTACAGAACTTTACCCCTCGAGCCAAGCGACTGGTAATTACCCCCCAACCTTATATGTCGGTTGTTTTAGGATTAAACCATCAGGAAACACCATTTAGTGGGATAATTATCGTGACTTTCCCCCAAGACTAATCATGATGGTTAAAATTAATTACAAATTGCTTACGGATTTCGCTAAGATCTGGAATAGTGTAAAGAAGTATAATGGAAAGCCTTACAAACTTTACGACTTCAAAATAATGTCCTTTTTTAATATCTGTAAATAAATGAAGGGTTTACCTTTAGGTTTTCACTTACTATTTCCCAAAATCTTTATAAAGTATATAAGGAACTATTATCAAACCTTTCTAATTAGAGCTATCACGTTTTGCGAAATTTACAATCGCATAAAGGGTTACTTCAAGTACGACGTCTACTTCGCGTAATATTATATAAACTGAGTTACTACTAGGTAGATAATAATAATGGCAAAGAAGAAGGAAGAAGATTTACCAATAGACGTTATTTACCAGATACTTAATAAATTGATATTGTGATAAATAGCAATAGGGAAAGCTTATTCTGGCGAATACACACTTCGCGAGCAAATACGGGCAGTAGTTACTGGCGTTTGCGAATTCGAATACGCTTTACAACTCCCAAATACCACCTATGAAGGCTTTTTTAGCTAATGACGCTCCTATTTTGCCACTATAATAACGCGTATACCAAATTCGTTGAATAGGTACTCCTAAGCTAACAACTTCCCTGACGTAAAGGAAGATAACCTTATGGTAGTTAATTACGTCGATCGTAAATACGGCTATGGATGCCTATAACATTTAAATCTGGTCTATCGACTTCGGCCCTAAACTGAAGGTAGAAAACACATTGGTACTAATAAGGCCAAACTTTAGGAGAACATATTAACCGTTAACACTATCATTGTAATATTGGTTATAAATATTGGATTTGGGGTAAGATTGATTACTAGTTAACTAGGCATCCCTCCGCTAAATTAAATAATAGAAAAGTGATATACTATATTTAGTACCCTACCATATTTAAATAGTAATATTTGTACCAAGTTATAGACTTCGAGGGCAACGATCCAATTAATAGTAATGTCATGAAGCAGATTAAGTAGCATAAAGATACTACTCCTAATGTAACCTAATAACTAGTCGACTATGCTTTTCTATACTGTTTAGGTAGTAAAGACCTATACTTTTGTCTTAACTACGCTTTTGATTCCTTATACACTTTTAACCTTTGCGATCGTTACGCGGACCATACATTTTAAGGTATTATACCAGATATTAAGGTAATAAATTAATTAATAGGAGGCTATTCATAATATATAGCACAACAGAGGGAAATAATTACAGTTACTAGGATTAATTGTCACGATGTTAGCAAAGCTAAAGTTGGTTTTAGCCCAGGAAAATAACTATCGTTACTAGGAATCATAGTAATTTAAATTGTTTTAGGTGTAACTACGTTTTATATCTTTAAGTCCTCTACCCCCTTTTTACTTTATTTAAAAGATATAAAGACCTTTGGTGTCAACGTCAACGTTGATATAGACGAACTGATTAAAAAAAGCTAAAGATTTTTACCCATTTTTAAGTAAAGTAATTTATGGTTTGATCTTTAGGGTTCGGAAGTAGTGGTGTTAAACTTAATGGAGCCGGAAATACGCTAATTATACTGATGTTTTAACTACCTAGCCGTTAATAGGTTACATAAATTTTTAAAGTCCGTAGAGTATAAAAATATGTAATAATTTTCCCTCAAAGCTATCAAAAAACTTTGTTATAGCTATGAAACGTATACTCAAGCCCCCTAAAGATTTGAATTTACATCAAAATATGAAAAAGACTTTAATTGCAAAATCTTTATTGATGTGTTTTACTTAAATAACAAGCTTGTTTTCTACGTCGTTAACTCCATAACCTCTTTTTACAGAGCTAGGTTTCTAAATTCCTTTTAGGTAAAGGATACATGGGAAATGTTAAAGATGTTATAAATTGATACGTACTTGAGCCTACTTAACGTTATCGTTTACGATGTTAGTAGCAACTTTACAGCGGCAGAGTTTTAGGGAAATGTTAAAATAATTGGTATTTAGTGTAAATAGATGTCTATAAAAGCCTATTGAAGTATTGAAAAGGTTAAAATGGCACATTTACTACTTGACCAAACGTATAATATCTTTACGTTAGAAATTAAAAGTTTCACAGATCCAGAAACACGCTTATAAATAGCAGTAAAAGGACTTAAAGATAATATAGGCCTTAACGGATTAGTGCTAACTTTGTTAGTCTTATAAACGTATCTATGCCTAACGAGTGAATCTCTGCTTTCGGTAAGTACTTATAAACATATTGCGGGATATGGCAAGGCTTTAAGGGAATTGCGAAAAGAATCGGTACTCCGTTAGGTTAATAACGCCCTTGATACTAGGAATGCTCTTTTAACAATCGATGTGCTTACTTTGCAATTATAAAGTGAAGTCCTCATATGGCAGAAGCTAGGTAAATAGAAAAGCTTATATAGAACCTTAAATATTACAAACTTTAAAGTAATTGTTAAAATTACTAACGGTTTTGTATCTTTTCTAATAACATAATTCAAACTTTATATTAGGGCTATTGACGATAAAAAACCTTAAGTTAAACGACTAAGCTAATATAAATTTCTCCCACTTATTATTGATGAGCTAATAAAACATCGTCGACGCAGATGACCCCCGCAAAAAAGGAACGTTAAAGAAGAAAAATACACACCAGGCCGTACCTATAGTACTGTTTAGGTAAGTAGAAAAGAAAAGGATAACGAAGAATTGATATTGAAATATAGATTATATGGGGCTATTAAAATATCTGGTAAACTTTTTAAAGAAAGCGATAAGGTTGAGACCGACGGCTTATTAACTCGAAAAGTTTTACAATTAGTTTTAAAACCCTACTTTAATATTTAAAACCCGAACGTTACGATTTTTTAATCAAGGATTATCTATGAGGTTAAGGAAATAACTACGGGGCGGCCGTACAAAAAGTTACGACTAATTTTTTAAGGATACGGCGATAAAGATAAGGATAGAATCCTTATGTAGTTGTTAACGATTTGAGAGATTAGCTTAAGTTTAGTGGTTGCTTTAGTAGTAATTTTGTTAACTAAAATAAAAGGTAAATTTATACTTAATAACCATGATATTACATAAGCCTATACGTAGTTAGTAACAGATTTGTAAAGGACAATACTACCAAAACTGCCGTAGGAGTTACGTATTATTAACCTTTTAGAAACAGTAATACGGTGTATTAAACTATTATAGAAACTAGTTAAAGCAGGCATTTATTAGTTTTTAACCTACTAATTGTATTTGAAATACCGACTAATAATAAAGTTTTTAACATACGACCCATATTTGTTAATAAGATAAAAAAAGGACTTATACGTAATAAGTATATAAACTAACGATACTTTTTTCATCGGAACGGTGGGCATTGTATTAATGGAATAGCAAGCGATTAAGGATCCCAAGTTATAGAATTGTAAGTCAGTAACGACGTTGGCGAATGATAGCCAATTTAACTTTGATAGATCGTTAATCCGCATATTTGATGTTAATACCGGCCTTAACTTTCATCAAAAGGGTTAGGGTACCGTTTTGGTAACAATTAATAAGATTAATCCGGTTAAGGCCTAGCGGTACCTCGAATAACGTATTCGTAGTAGCTATATCGTTACCCTATGCTATCTAAAGGCATTGTATGACCTATTTATTGCTGTATAAGTATAGGAAACAAAAGATAAAAACTTAGACCAGTTAAATAAAAGACTCGAGTAGCAGATGCAGAACCTAGACCGTGGAATTAATATAGTTTCAATCGACCTATCGAAGGCTAAGTTGATGATCTTTACAGAAGGGTCCTTTATAAATAACACCGACTTGTCTTTATAACTTGGCTTTATGATAATCCTCGTTAACGAAAACAAGCAGAAAGACCAGTTTAGTATTATCGGCAGCCTGATCCACTGGACCTTTATTAAGTGTAAAAGGATAATATGGAACGTATTGGAATCGGAGGTTTACGGCATAATGGCGGGATTTAACGTAGGCATAGCACTAAAAGAGACCCTTAATCATATTACTAGGTAACTGAATATTCCACCTATCCTGGTGGTAATTTGTAACAACTTAAAAAGTTTTTTTGAATATCTTTCAAAGCTTGAAACCACCAATGAAAAGCGTCTAATAATCTATGTAATGGCACTTCGTAAAGCTTACGAAAAAAGGGAGATTAAGGAGTTCCGATAGATTAATGGCAAAGACAATCCCGCAAATTCAATAACGAAGGCAGCGCCAAATAAGGCCCTAGAAAGGTTTATAGATAGCAACAGGCTGACTATACGCATCGAGGGCTACGTTGATAGGCCGCCCAGAAATCCCAAATCACGTGACGGAAGATAGGGATATGCTAGAAGATTTAAAGACTGCTAAGGGATTGATGGTAATTCGTTTGTTTAGTATAGTTAAAGTAAAGGTTTATAAAAGACTGTAGCGAAAGAACTTTTCGTAGGAGTTAATAAATTCGGTCCTTAGAGCGTTGAAACAATTAAGGTCAAATGGGGTCAATTTACACATAATTTGATATAATTTAATGTAAAAGTAAATTAGAATTAATAGGAGTCTGGTTAGTTGACGAAGAGGCAATTTAGTAGCAACCGAAAAAGATTCGTCAGCCACACTAGCATACGCTTACGAACTAAAAGGCCGCCAGTATTGGAATAGTATTACATGCAGTGCAGTAGATCAACTTTACTGTAAGTATAGTTAACCGTACTGCAAATGTACTGCTTTGTGCGGACTTACCGCATTGGGTATAAGTCGAGTGCAACACACTGCACTTCACTCTAGGGTACGGGCCAAACACTTAGCCATACAAATTACAGTGCAGACCGGCTAGCAGCCTGCCAAACCTAGAACAATACATCTACCATCTGATCACGCAATAATACTGTTACTTAAACCAATCGAATCGACAACATTGTAACGTCTAAGGCCTGTCAACATATATCTAGTAATATCCATAGTAATAATTATTATATTGCTTACCTTTTGGATGATACTTACATTGTTAATACCTGTAGGAACGTCCATGTATACTTTAAGTTGAATGCCACTTAAGCTTTACTGATTGACACCCCTAATTAATATACCTAAAATCGTAATAACTATTTCCATCATAGTGGTTTTTATGGTAAATAACTACATTAATTTAAACCCGATATTTCGATTTTTAACTTCATATATATTATTAATAACGACAAAGAACATATTCTGAACGCTAACATCCTCGTGAACCCTTAACCTACTTGTTAAAAAAAACGTTATAAGATCTTCAATATTGTTGTATTTTCTGGTTTTTTGAATTGTTATGTTAATGATTAAATTTCAAAATTTATAACAAAAGAGAAAACATTCTATTTGTAAGTAATGAGTGAAAATCTTTTTATCAGGTACATTATTTTTTATTCTTGTCATTGGGTCAGTATCACCGTTCTTATCGACTTTGGTTGTATAATATATGCATTCTACTAATTAAGTTTTATCCGTTTTTTTTTAGAAAAAAACAATCTAGCTTAAATTATACCTTAATCGTATCTTTTATTCTTGTTCAATGGTAAAGTTTCGGATATTATTACTAAGTTTGTTGTTACTTCATAACCTGCGGATAGTATAGTAAAAGGGTAGTGTTTTTTAAAGAAACCCGGGTTTTGTTACTTTTAATTCTAGTGTACCGTAGTTTCAAATTTATGCTCCTCACCTAAGTTTGGAGTTATTTCTCAAGCGACAATAACTCCTTAAGCTTGATTGTGGATATTATTATATATCACTATAGTTGGTATACATAGGGACCACCTTAAAGGGCTTATAGCAGTGCATTATGCTGCAAGATACACTCTTGCAGAATATATAATAATGTGTTACGCTGCAGGATGCACTTTTGCATTGTGTATGATAGTATTCCACTGCCCAGAAGGGAGATTATCAGAGTGTATGGTAAAGTGCCACTGCTTGAGTGAAAGCTTATAAGCTCTTACCTGAGGTGTATATTCTTCAGATGCCACTTTTCTATATCAATTTTCTATCCACTTTAATATACTACCAATCTTTATAATTACTTCTCTACTATTATATTTACGTTAACGTATCCGGTATAATATAACTTACCAACACTGATCGGTAGCCGACTCAGTCAACTTCAAATATCCTAAGAAATAGATAAACTTAAGTTTAATACCTATTATAGGATATTGTAGCGGTTTGAACTGTTCGTACTCCGATACTACCCTCTACATGAATTACACGGGAGTATCCAAAGACTGTAAGAGTAAAGTGACTTTGAAAAGGATAATTTGAGTACGATATTATTAACCCGGTTCATGCTTTGTTTACTAAAAGCTTTTTTACGCTACCATTCACTCAGTTGGCACTTTAACGTATTCAGGCACTTCTTAAAGAACTTTCTATTACGTATTTGCCACGAAAGTAATTAAGTTTCGGATATCTTTACTAGGACCTATCAGGCTAACGTCTACGCAAGTCAAAACTACTAAGTTTTGAGACCCTTCGTTGAGATTTATCCAATGTAAACATAACATCCAAACCGCTTACAAACTTTGGAAACAGCCAAGACGTAACACTCAAACCGCTTATAGACTTCGAGAGCAGACAAAATACAACATTTAGGACGCCTCTATAATTGATGAATACCTTAAAAGCAATAATCGAACCACTTATAAACCTTGAGAGCGGCTAAAACACAACTTTTGAGACGCCTCCCTAACTACCTTACACCTTAAAAGCAATATTCAAACCACTTATAAACTTCGGGAGCGGCTAAAAAGCAATAATAGAACCGCTTACTAAATGTATACTACGGGAAAAATATAATATCCGAACCAACCACTACCCGTATACCGCATACCAGATATAGTATTCGAAATACTATCTTAACCTTTATATATACACATCTCTCCACCTTTTTATTTCCACTAACTTACCTATTCTTTTTCTTTCGTTCGCCTTGCACCGCTTATTTGAATTTTTTACTTGCGAAGTTTGAGTTAATTAGTTACTTGACTAGTATAGCGTTTGCAAAGCGCTAAAGGGATAATTTGAAACGTCTGACTAGTTTGTGTTCACATTTAATTTACATCTTATTTGTATTAGCAAATATTAATAACCTTACTGATAATAACTAGTTTAGACCGTTTAACTTTACTTGAAAAGACTAGTTTAAACCATTCTATTTTGAAGTTCGCTTCATTTATATAATCTTAGTTTTATTCGAGTTTTGACCGTTATATTACATGGATTTTTACACCTCATACTTGATACTTCCCTTATTCTTTACCCATTCTGCACCGCTCATAACACTTTGTTACTATTTGGATTTACTATTAGAATCGCTTCTGGTATAATTTTATTTCTTGTATTTGTTATTTATACCGTTTCCAACATTTTGTATATTCTTTTATAATATTTTCTAAGCTCTAGAAATCGTAAAAAACAACTTTTGTAACGCTCTAATCCCTTTTACGCTTTTACAATTACAGCTATATATAAAATATTCCTGGTTAAAGTTAGCAGACATATGAAATTTTTTAAATATAAAATACTTCGAAAAAACGTTTGAAGGTTTATTAACTTAAATTTATATGATAACAAAATTGTAATATTAATGGCAAATCTTAACCATTTAATTATAAATATATATGTTATATATATCATTTTTCAATATTAAGATATAGGTTTTGGAGAAAAGTTTCGTAATACCTCATTCAAGCCCTATATTCAGGCTATTAATGATAAAGACCCTAAACCAAACGATTGATCCGATGCGAACCTCTTTCATCTATAATTCATAAGCCGATAAAACACCGCCAGCGCTGACGACTCCCAAAGAAGAGAAACTTTAAATAGTAGGAATACATACTAGGCCGTATTTACAATACTATTTAGGTAAGTAAAAAAGAAAAGAATAACGAAAACTTAACACTAAAGTTTAGAGTACAAGGAATTATTAAAATCTTCAGTAAACCCTTTAAGGAAAGCGATAAGGTAAAAATTAATAGCCTACTAATTCGAAGAGTCGTACAATTCATGTTAAAGGCTGACTTTAACATTTAATATATAAAGTTCACGATCTTTAAGTCGAGGATTATCCATGAGGTTAAAGGAGAGACTACGGGGCAGCCGTACGAAAATTTACGCCTGATTGCTTATGGATACGGCGATAGAAGTAAAGATTAAATCCTTATACGGTTCCTAACAATATAAAAGATTGGTTACCGTTTAGTGGTAGCTTGAGCAATTAATTGATTAATAAAAATGAAAGGTGAGTTTACACTTAATGGCCGAAATATAACGTAGGTATATACATAATTAATAACCGATTTATAACAGATCGTTGTATTAAAGTTACCATAGTAATTACGTATTATTTACCCTTTGTGAATACTAATACGATGTATTCAACTTTTGTATGGATTAGTTAAAGCAGGAGTTTATTGATTTTGAACCTATTAATTGTACTTTAAATTAGAATTAGGTACAAGGTCTTTAATATATGACTTGTTGATAGGCTTTAGACGTTGTAACATTGTCGATTCGATTGGTCTTCGAAGTAATAGTAGTATTGCGTGGTTAGATGGTGGATGTATTGTTCTAGGTTTGGCAGACCGCTAACCGGTTTGCACTGTAATTTGTAAGGCTAAGTGTTTGGCCCGTACCTTAGAGTGACGTGCAGCGTACTGCATTCGACTTACACCTAATTCGGTAAGTCTGCATAAAGCAATACACTTGCAGTACGGTCAACTTTACTGTAAGTAAAGTTGACCTACTACACTGCATGTAATACTATTCCAACAATGGCGGCTTTTTAGTTTGTATATGCATACACCAGTGTGATTGACCAATATTTTCCAGTTAACGTTAAATAGCGGCCTCATACCCCTATCAATTCCAATTTAATTCCATACTATATTACACCTAATTATATGAAAATTGACCTTATTTGACCTTAATTGATTAGTCGCTTCGAACTCCGAGTTTATTAACTTCTACAAAAAGTTTTTCCGCCATAGCCTTTCGTAACTTAAACTATATTACTTAAACAGATTACTATCAACCTCCTGGCAATCTTCCAGTTTTCCAGTACATCCCTGTCCGTTTTCACGTGGTTTGGGCTTTCTGGGAGGCTTATTCACGTAGCCTTCAATACGTATAGTTAGCTTATTGCTATCCACAAACCTTTTTAGTGCTTTATTTAGTATAGCCCTTGTCATAGTATTTGTAGGATTATCTTTGCCATCGATTTATCGGAACTTTTTAATCTCTTTTCCTTCGTAGGCTTTATGAAGTGCTATTACGTAGATTATCAAGCGCTTTTCGTTGGTGGTTCCGAGTTTTGACAGGCATTTAAAGAGGCTCATTAAGTCGATATAGATTACCACCAGAATAAAAGGAATCTTTAGTTTCCTGTTAATAAGATTAAAGGTTTCTTATAGCATTATTCCTACGTTAAAGCCCACTATTATATCGTAGACTTTCGAAGCTAATACGCTTTGTATAATCTTTTTACATTTGACCAAGGTTTAGTAGATTAGGTTACCGATAATGCTAAATTAATCTTCATGCTTATTTTCTTTAATAAGGGTTATTAGAAAGCCGATCTGTAAAAATAAATCTGTATCATTTATAAAAGACTTATCCGTAAAGATTATTAGCTTAACTGTTAAAAAATTGATTAATATTATATTAATTCTGCGGTTTAGGTTTCGTATCTGTTACTCTAACCTTTTATTCAATCTATTAAAGTCTTTATCCGTTGGTATTTATATTTATGTCGTAATAGATAAATCGTATGAGGCTTCCGGTTGAGATAGGGTTGTAATATAGTTACTTTATATACCTTATTTCAAGTATCGTTAAGCCTTAACCTTATTAATCTTATCGATTGTAGTAGAAATAGCGCCTTGGGTTTTTTAATAAACGCTTGGACCGGTATTAACACCAGATATACGGATTTACGATCTATTAAAGTCAAGTTGGTTGTTTTTTTGCCAACATCGTTATCGGTTTACAATTTCAGAATTTGCAGTCCTCGATCGCTTATTATTTTAGTATTATAAAGCTAACCATTGTGACGAAAAAGGTATCGTTAGTTTACATGCTTACTATGCCGAAATTCTTTTCTTACGTTACTAATAAATACAGATTATATATTGAAAACTTTATCGTTAGTCGGACCTTAAAGTACGACTGGTAAGTTGAAAACTAGTAAACGTTTACCCTAGCCCATTTATATAATAGTTTAATACACCGTATTATCATTCCTAATAGGTTAATAATATGGAGTTTCTATGGTAATTTTAATAATATAATCTGTTACACATCCATTGCGTACTATGTATAGGGTTACGTAATATTACGACTTTTCAATGTAAACCTACCTTTAGTCCTAACTAGTAAATTTGTTGTTAAAGCAATCATTAAGCGTTAGATAACCTTTTAAATCGTTGGTAATTACGTAAAGATTTAGTTTTTACCCTTATTGTCGTATCTTGAAACGATTAGTCGTGAATTTTTATACTGCCGTCCCGTAGTTTTACTCTTAACCTCGTAAATAATCCTCAACTTAAAGATCGTGACGTTTGGATTTTGGAGGTTAAAGTTAGCTTTCGGTACAAATTGTATTATACCTCGAATTGGTAAGCTATCGATTTCGACCTTATCGCTTTTTTCAAAGGGTTTGCCGAAAGCCTTAATAATCCCTTATACCCTAAGTTTTACTGTCAAGTTTTCGTTATCTATCTCTTTTTCGCTTACCTAAATAGTATTGTAAATATAGCTCAGTGTATATTCCTCCTCTTTTACATTCCTTTTCTTCAGGGGTCGTCCTCGCCGGCGGCATTTTATCGGCTTGTTAATAATAGGTAAGGAAAGGTCGTATTAGCTTAGTAATTTTGCTTATATTGTTTAAAATTCTTTATTATCAGTATTCCTAATATAAGGCTTAATTTAAGTAATCCGAAAAGACACAGGGCCGATAGTAATTTCAATCATTACTTTAGAGTTTACGATACTTAATATCTTATATAGCTCTTTCTATTTTCCCGGCTCCCACTATACGAGAACTTTATTTCATAGTAGTAAAGTAAATACGTTGATTATTGTAGGCCCGTTTTTGATGTTAAGGGTATTATTGACTTGGCGGCGTGCAGATTCCCTTCGTAATTCCCTTAAAGCTTTGTTGTGCGCCGTAACATGTTTTTGAGTACTTTCCGAGGGCGGAGATTTATTTATTAGATGTAGGTACGTTCCAAAGACCAGTAGCGTTGGTACTTTGCTGTTAGGGCCTATCATGTCATTTAAGCCCTTTACTATTATTTGTAAACGTGCCTCCGGATCCGTAAAACTTCTAATTTCCAACGTAAAGATATTATACGTTCGGTGAAATAGGGCGTATTCACTTTTAAACTTTTTAATACTTCAATAGACTTTTACAAGTACCTGTTTATACTAAATACCTATTATTTTAGCATTTTCCTAAAACTCCACCGCCGTAAAGTTAATACCGGCATTATAAATAACGATGTTAGGTGGACACAGGTACGTGTTAATCCATAATATCCTTAACGTTTTCCACGTATCCTTTGCTGAAAGGGATTTTAGAAACTTAGCTCTGTGAAAAGAAGTTGCAGAATTAACGACGTAAAGAATAGGTTTGTTATCCAAGTAAAACATATTAACAAAGATCTTACAGTTAAATTCCTTATCGTTTTTCAGTATAAAATGAAATTTCCGAAGGGTTTGGATCTACATTTAGCAATAGTAGCAAAGACTTTTAATTGATTTTAGGGCAGAGTATTCTATATCGTTATAGCTTACGGACTTTAGGACTTTATATAGCTTGTTAACAATTAGGTGGTTTGAACGCCGGTATCATTAACGTATTTTCGGTTCTATTAGGTTTAACACCACTATTTCCGGGCCTTAAAAATAAAACTATAAATACCCTTACTTAAAGGCGAGTAAAAGCTTTTGGCTGTTTTTAACCATTTCGTTTTCATTAACATCTACATTGATACTAAGAGTTTTTACGTCTTTTAAACAAATTAAGAAAGGGGTAGGAGACTTAAGGATGTGGAATGTAATTGCTTCTATAACAGTTTAAACTACCTTTATCCTTAGTAACGATAGTTATTCTCCTGAGTTAAAGCTAACTTTAACCTTGTTAACATCGTAAAGATTAATCTTAGTAGCTGTAATTCTTTTCCTCCACAGTGCTACGTATTGTAAATATCCTCCTATTAAGTACCTTATTACCCCAGTATTTGGTATAATACCTTAAAATGTGTAGTCCATGTAACGATCGCGAAGGTTAAATGTATATAAAGGGTCAGGGGTATGGTTAGGGTAAAGGTAAGATTTTTTACCACTTAAGCGGTATATGAAGGTATAGTCGATTATTTATTAGGTTGCCGTGTTAAAAGCAATATTTTCGTGTTACTTAATCTACTTAAGGATGTTGGTGGCGTTAATTAGCTTATTTACTTTAACATTTATAACTTGGTTTAAGTAATCTTATTCCTAAGTAATAGGGTACTGAACGTAATACATTACTTTTCTGTTATTACGTTCGGCGGGGGGGGGGGGGGGGTAGCGAGTTAACTAATAGCTGGCCTTACCCAAAATTCAACATTTTTTGACATCATTACAACGATAATACTTACGGTTAACAGGTTCGCCTAAATCTTAATAACGTTAGCATGGGTTTTACCTTTAGTTTAGGTCTAAGGTTAATAGACCTAATATTAGGCGTTATAGGCGTAATTACTTAAGGTAGACGTAGTTAACTACTGTAAGGTCTTCCTTATCTACGTTAAGGAAGTTGCTGGCTTGGGAATACATACCGAGCGAATTTGGTATACGCGTTATTAAAGTGGCAAACGATAAACTTAACTGGTTAAAGAAGCCTTTATAAGTGGTATTTGGGAATTATAGGACGTATTCGAACTTACTAACACCCGTAATAATTACTTATATCAGCTCGCAAAGTATGGCTTCGTCAGAGTAGGCCTTCCTTATTTCCTTATGACATATTATTAGCTTGCTAAGTATTTAATTGAGAATATTTATTAGTAATTCTTTTTTTTTTCGTTATTATTGTGGTTTACCACGTGGTGGCCCAATCTATATAGTATTACGTAAGGTAGACGTCGTACTCGAAGTAGCTCTTTATGTCATCATAGATCTCGCAGAATGTGGTGGTGTTCGTCAAAAAGGTTAGGTAATAGTTTTTGGCGTAACCTGTAAGGATTTCGGGGAATAGTAAGTGAAAACCAAAAGGTAGAACCTCCATCTACTTACAAATATTTAGGAAAGGTATTATCTTAATATTGAAAAGGTTATAAGGCTTCCCGTCATATTTCTTTATATTATTATAAATCTTAGCGAAGTCTGTTATCAGCTTATAGTTAATATTAACTATCGTGACAGGTCTTGGAGGGAGGTCGCAATAATTATCTTAGACTTGATTAATGTTTCTTAGTGACTTAAGTTTTGGATGTTCCAAAACACAGTACTAAAGGTAATTGCTAGTCGCCTAACCTGATAGGTAAAGTCCTATAGTAAAGCCTGTAGTCGGTTCACGTGTGTTAAGTCTGAAGAAAAAGGGTTCTTAATATATTTGACGATTGTAGCACTCAGGGTCGATGTGGCTTTATAGGTTTTGAAAGGCCTAACGATCTTGTTTACTTAACTGGTGTAAAGAACTAACGTCAATACCTTTGGCCGCATTAGCAGCCCTCTCTTCGCGTGCTCTTCCGCTGCTAAGGGCGTACTCTGTGTTGTCACGTGGAGGTGTTGAGCTGCTGATCACATTAACAAATTACTTATTACCATCGCGTAAAAAGGCTTGACTTAGCTGTGAATAGGGAAACGAAGGTCCCCTAAAACGCGTATAGGGGCATTAAAGTTCCTCTATACTTTTTCTTTTAGGCCATGGATTTTAAAGGCATTCCTTAAGCTAGGCCAAGTTCAATAAGGTTTTTTCCAACCTTGTAAAGGTATTTTTAGCACATAGATCCCTCGGCATTCAAGTTCTTCTTTTAGCTTGGACTTGACAGCTTTCTAGATATTTTTCTACATATTAATAGTCTAGTTGTCCAAAAACTCATAATACTTGCAGAAAGAACGGTTACCACGGTTACGTTTTTCGCCGCCGTCTTAGTTAACGATGTAATGGCCTACGAAGTTGGTAAGATATCCTTCGGTTAAGTCTTCGTTAATATCGTTCCTCTAAAGATTATTATTGTAATATTTGGCGAAGATAGGTTTGAATACTTTGATAACTTCTTTCCTTTCGGGGTTAGAAATAGCTTTAAAGTAAGCGCTAGCGGTAAATATCTTGAGGCTTATATAGGATATAGTAGGCTTGTAGGGTGAAGAACTTAGTGATCTTTAGGTATAAAGACTTGGTGTTTTGACGTAAAATCGCGTAGAAATTTGGCGAATTGGCGAGAAGTCATATAAAGTAGCTTCCTTGGCGCGACTTGGTATTTTTCGCTTCAAGCGGCGAATTTAACGATTGAATTGGTATAAGAAGTAAAAAGAGTAAAGTAAAAGCAAAGGTTTGGTGTAGAGAAAAAGGTCGAAGGTCGTTATTAGTGGTAAAGGGTAAAGGTTGTTTGTTGTAAGCCGTAAGACTTAGTCGTTTTTACAGTAGTAGTACCCATAGTAGTACTAACTTAGCTGTTTGCCAACTTGCCATACTTTAAAACTTCTGATAGTCAATCTCAATATCTTTTTTTAAGAAAGATTAATAAAGATTTTTTGGTATTTTCAAATAGCGATACCATCGCTTACTTTCAGATTGCCGTTGGAGACTGATGCAACCCAAAAGTCTTTTCTGTTTTCCTGCCATTGGAGACTGGCGCAGTACTAATAAAGGCTCTTTACAAGAATCTTTCCTCTACTCTAGCCGCCGTTTGACGTAAAGCATAACCGGAAAGTAACTTCTTCTTCTACTTAGCTTATTTGTGCTTAACCTAGTAGGCAAACACTAATTAGTATTGGTAAGCCTTAGACTTTACAACGTTGTCGATTCGATTAATCTTTGAAGTAACAGTAATATTGTATAGTCAGATGGTGTATGTATTGTTCTAGGTTTGGCAGACCGCTAGCCGATCTACACTGTAATTTGTATGGCCAAGTGCTTAGCCCGTGCCCTAAAGTGAAGTGCAGCGTACTACACTCGATCTACACACAATGCAGTAAGTCCGCACAAAGCAATACACTTGTAGTACAGTCAACTTTACTGTAAGTAAAGTTGACCTACTGCACTGCATGTAATACTATTCCAACACGATTCGTGTCTACTAGTAACGTAAAAAAAAGACTTCGGCTTAGTGGGTATGTAAATTAACGATAACCTTTTCTTTGAAACGGTTGGTTTTAGAGTATTAGAATAATGGGCAATTCAAGACTTTAAGTTTTGAAACTATAAGCCGATTACGACGTTAACGAAAGGTAGTCAATTTAACTTTAATGGATCGTTAATTTGTATGCTTAGTAGTAATGTTGGCCCTAGCTTTTACTAAAAGGGCTAAAGCGTGAATTTAGCCATAATCGATAAGATTAACATAGCTAAGGCCTAACGATACTTGGAACAGTATACCCGTAGCAATTATATTACTATCCTGTATTAACCGAAGGCCTTTTACGACCTATCCATATCGGTATAAGCATAGGAATTAAAAAATGACGACTTTAGCCAACTAAAGAAGAGGTTCGAATAGCAAATGCAAAACCTAAATCGAGGGATTAATATAGTCACAATCGACCTGTCGAAGGCTAAGTTGATAATCTTTACGAATAGATCTTTCGCAAATAACACCGAATTATCTTTACAAATTGGCTTTCTTATAACCCTCGTTAATAAAGATAAATAAAAAGAATGATTTAGTATTATCAATAGCTTCATCCACCGAATCTTTGTCAAATACAAAAGAATTATATGAAACATGTTAACTTTGGAGGTTTATGGTATAATAATAGACTTTAATTTAGTTATAGTACTGGGGGAAGCCCTTAACGTTATTACCAAACAGCTAAAGATTCCTCTTATTCCGGTAGTGATTTGTACCGACTCAAGGAGCCTATTCAAATACCTTTCGAAACTCGGAACCATTAGTGAAAAACGCTTGATAATCGACGTAATAGTACTTCGTAAAGCCTACAAAGGGAGGGAGATTAAGGAGTTCAGGTAGATTAACGGGAAAGATAATCCTGCCAATACCATAACAATGGTATCATTAAATAAAACCCTTAAGAGGTTTGTAAATAGCAATGAACTAGCTATACGTATCGAGGATTATGTTAATAGGCCACTCCATAAGGCTAAATCACGTAACAGTAGTTAGGAATATACTAACGAAATGGAAGACTATCAGGGGATTAGCGATAGCGACTTGTGTAACTGATACGGCTAAAGTATATATTTATATTAGCCTATAGTAAAAGAACTTTTTGTAGGAGTTGATGAAGTCAAACCTCGAAGCTGTAGGGCAACTGACGGTAATTGGGGTTAATTTAAGTGTAAATCGGTGTAATTTAATGTACTGGTTGACTGAAATTTACAGGGGTTTTACTCATTAACAAGGTCGCAGTTTAATGCTTACCGGAAAAGATTAATCAACTATATTAGCGTATATATATAAACTAAAAAGCCGCTAGTATTGAAATAGTAGTATTTACGAAATAATAAGTCAACTTTACTATAAGTAAAGTTAACTATACTAACTGTAAGTTTAGTGTATTGTTTTGTACGGGCTTACTATATTGGCTACAAAGTAAGTATAATACACGCCTACTTTACACTTAGGCACGGGCCAAGCAATTGGCCATACAAATTACTACGCAGACCGGCGAGCGGTCTGCCAGACCTAAACCAATACATCCACCACTTGACCACGCAATACTACTGTTACTTCGACCAATCGAATCGACAACGTTGCAACGTCTAAAGCGCTACCAACAATATATCACTATAGTTAGTATACATAAGGACCACCTTGTAAGACATATAGCAGTGCATTACGCTGTAAGGTGCACTTCTACAGAGTGTATAATAACGTGTTACGCTGCAGGATACACTCTTGCAAAGTGTATAATAGTATGCCACTGCCCTGAAGGGAGATTAGCAGAGTATATGGTAAAGTGTCATTACCCGAGTGAGAGCTTATAAGCTCTCACCTGAGGCGCGCACTCTCCGGATGCCTCTTCTCCATATCAATCTTTCTATCTACTTCAATACACTACCAATCTTTATGATTACTCTTCTACTGTAACCTTCACGTTAACGTACCCGGTACAATAGACCTTACCGACATTGATGCCTCCGTACTGTATACTCTGGTTGTTCCATTTCTACTTGCTATGTTGTGTTCATGTGCCAAGACTGTGTTCCGAAATAAACGGTCGGGTTAACCACTTAGTCTATTCCTACCTGGAAGAAGTCGGCCTTGTTACACCCCGCATCTTGAGTGCAAAACTTTGTACGGAGATCCTGCCACTTTGGTACGGTGGAATACTCTATCGTAAGGCAAGTATGAACCTCGTATAAGCTATGGCTGAAGTGTATGATACGAAAGCATGGACACTTCATAGGTATGTAAGTGCCTCTACTCCGCAACCCACGACAAACCACTGTACATACTACATATTCAACGTTCATTCAGTCGTAACATACCAAACCGCTTGGTGAGAATAAGTCTTCAAAAGCTTGAGAAACACATCTCCAACCACAATATACATATCAATAATATCGAAACAACCCACCACAATGCACTTCTCCACCGCCCTCGCCCTCTCACTCGCAGGCCTCGCCGCTGCAGGCATCGACGTCACAGGGCCCGACGTCACGGGCTACGCCGCCGGCGCCGGCGTCGAGCCGGCATTCGAGGCCTTCGTGGCAGAGTACTACCGCGTCAGCGAGGACAAGCTCGCCCGCGCCGCCTACCTCGACCTCTGGACGCCGACCGCCGTCATGATCCTGCAGGGCCGGCAGTTCGACGGCGCAGCGGCCATGCTCGCGGTGCGCAACCGCCTGCTGCCCTACGAGGGCCCCCGCCCGCTGGCGCCGGGCACCGTCGTCAAGACCTGGCACCACCTGATCCGCGGCGCCGAGGTCGCGGAGGAGTCGCCCGAGTGCAAGACGTATGGCGTCGACATCGTGGTGCAGACCACGTACAGGCCCGGTAACTGCTCGCAGGCACAGTAGGTTCCGGACCCCCAAGCTCCCATCTCCCATCGTCCTTCTCACCGGAGCAACCAAGCTTCTAATTCCTGTCTGAAATGCAGTGGACATGCGCGGTTTTCATTTGGGAAAACGGACGGTCAGGTGGACCTGACACCGCATGACCAAAATTTGGCCATGTATAACCTAACGGTGAACACTGTGGATTCGCCCACGAGTGAGGCTTGCGATCCGGTGTACATCACTCATGTTGATACTGCAGTGTAATTTATGAGAAGCCTAGGCGATACAACGAACAGAGTAATGTGGGTGCAAAGGAGGCTGAATTGTTGGTACAGGAGCAGGACTGACTACCGGTAACTGGCACTGAGGCTAAAAACTACGGTATCTGTTGATAGGCCTTTAGACGTTGCAATGATTGTCGATTCCAATCGTGGTCGAAGTAACAGTTGTATTGTGTGGTCAAGTGGTGGATGGTTTACTTCTAAGTTTGGCAGACCGCTAGCCCATCTGCACACTAATTTGTATGGCCAATTGCTTGGCCCGTGCCCTAGTCTGAATTGGGCACATACTGTACTTGACTTTACCAATACAGTCAACCCACAAAACAATACACTCAACTTGCAGTCACTACAGTCAACTTACTTGACAGTACAGTTGACTGACTGTACTGCAATTAAGGAAGATATATTAAGGGACTAAGCCAAAGCTATCGCTTAAAGTGGTCGAATACTATTTATAATCCTGGATCAAAAAGGAAAAGAGGCCCCCCTGCTAAAAAGCTGCTATAAAGTTAGCGATAAGGAGTGACTCGGTCACGTAATTGATTACGTGGCGTGGGCATGCTCCAGAGCAGCTTGGGAGCGACGTAGGAGCATGATAATCGCCAGGGCTAGATCCCTGGTGACCACTAGCCCAGGCACCAGCCTGTAACAGCTACTGCACTTAGCTGTTGTCCAAATAAAAAGTGTAATATAGAAAAAAGTTGTTGGAACAATATTGACTGCTATTTTTAGCAGGTCAACTGCAGTGCAGTCAAGTCAATTGCAGTACAGCCAAGTTGACTGTACTGACTGCAAAGTCAGTTGACTGTGGAGTGCCCAATTCAGACTAAGGCACGGGCCCAGCAATTGATACAAATTGGTGTGCAGACCGGCTAGCGGTCTGCCAAACCTAGAACAATACATCCACCACTTGACCACGCAATACTATTGTTACTTCGACCGATTCGAATCGACAACGTTGCAACGTCTAAAGGCCTATCAGTCAAGGCTTATCAACACTAATCAATACTTATTGGGTTAAACACAGATTGGCTAAGTAAAAGAAAAGGCTACTTTCTGGTTACGCTTTATATCAACGTTAGGGAAAAGGAAAAAATCTTACAAAAAGCCTTAATACAGCATCTGCTATTTATAGATAGCAAAAAAGGAAGACTTCTGAGGGCATTTGTTATTTATAGGCACTTAAAAGTGGCGATGTTATCGCCAATTAACCGAAACCACTAAGAAATTATTACTAAGACAGTTTTGGAAAAATAGTATTGAAATTAACCGTTGAAAGTCTTCAAGATTATTAAGTTGATAAACAGTTGAATTAATATTACTATGGGTATTACTACCACAAAAATAACTAAATCACAAAACCTTTAACCATAAATAGCAACGATAAACAATCTTCAACCTTACCTCATTTACCAAATTTTACCCCTTATACTAATTTTTGCCTTTTATATCAATCTTTTCCTTCCCCTTATATTATAACATTATTAATTGTTAAGGTCGCTACTCTAAGCGAAAACACCAAGAATTGTCAAGTCACGCCACAAAAAGCTACGTCATACAACTTTGTATCAAATTGCCAAGTTTCTTTGTTCAACACATCAAGCTACTATGTCTTTAAATTGCTGAGCTCCTTTATACAAACTACTTTAAGTCCTAACACCACTGAAATTAACATCAACTTGCTTGTTATAACGAAAATATTTAGTTTAAAGATGTTAATACCGATTTAATGGAAAAACACGTAATAAATTACGTCTGTTAATTTGTATTGGACTCGAGCTTTAATAGGGTTAATTGAAGTACTTAAGCTTTTTAAGATCCTTGCGAATACATTGATGATTGGACTATGAAAATGTGAAATAAAAACCAGAAAATAATGAAAAGCAAATTAAAGTTACATCTCTGAAATCATTGAATCCTTAAACTAAATAGGAAAGCAAACCTGTTACATACCTTTTTCGACTTCACATAAATGAATAAATACCTTGAAAACACCTAAAATAAATATTTAAAGGTTCAAAATAAGACTTTTGCTCAAGAACATCATTACATACATTTTAAAAGATCAGTATCTGGTCCTTAGTTAAGTCAAAGCTTTATACTCCAGTCTAAAGAACCTATCAATTTGTTGGATAGCTTTGGTAGAGGCAAAGTACATAAAGTAGCGTTTGTTAATACAGTAAGAGGAATCAACGTTAGCATTATCTATCGGTTAATGAAACAAAATTGTTAAGTCTCTTCTAAACTTTTATACAATCGTAAAATACCTCAAATCTCTAGAGCTTTTCTTTAAGATCGTTAAAATACCTAATTCTCCTAAGGCTTTCCCCAAAATCATCAAGTTCCTCAAAGTAAAACTTTCTACAGCAGATACACCTATATATGTAAGCTCATCATGGACCTTACCAATAAACATTACCCTTCGGGCTAAGCGACTAGCAATTTCCCTTGCCACCTCGATTTTAAAGCTTGAAAATTTAAGTTAATAATAGGAAATATCATTGATAATTGGAACAACTATCGTAACTTTTCCTTTATACCTATCAAAATAATAGATATTAACTATAAACACATTACGAATTTCGCTAAGATTTGAAATAACGTAGAAAAATATTATGGTAAGCTTCACGATCTATTTAATACAAAGATAATGCCCTTTCCTAACATTCGCAAATAACTAAAAATCACCCTTCCACTTTTTCACTTACTATTCCATGACATCCTAACAAATCACACTAAGAACTACTATCTAACCTTCCTAAAAAAAGCAAAAAAAAAAAAAAAAATACAGTAAATCAACGATGGCAAAAAAAGCCATTTCGAATATGATTTCCACTTTGCGTAATATTATATGGATTGAGATTCGACGAGGTAAATAACGATAATAGTCAAAAGGAAAGAGAAGGAAATACCAATAAATATTATGAACTAAATGCTCGACATGTTGATGTTATATTATCGAGTAATAGGTAAAACTCACGCTAACGATACTATATTTGGCCAGCAGGTATGAACAGCTAATATGGGCGTCAAGGAGTTTAAATAGGTCTTACGACACTTAAATCTCACCTGTAAAAAAATTTCTAGCTAATTGCAGTTCTCGCTTACGACTGTAATAACCTATAAGTCAAATGTAATTTGTATATACATCTCAGCTAATGATTTTCGCTACTGGGATAATAAAGATCATACGATAACATATTATATTAATCGCAAGTATAAAAGGCTCCAATGCCCAAGATTAGGTTCAAAGTCTTTAAACTAAAAGCCATAACTATATTAGCGATAGCAACAGGATCAAAACTCAAATGGATATATTAACCATGAGAATTATAGTTGTAAAAAAAGCAAAAGGTATTGAATTTATAACAAATCCGATTGTTGGTTCAATCGCTAATTTTCGGCTCAACATTAAAAAAATAATAGGATATATTATACCTAATACTTCATTGCTTTTGGATAAATCTACTTAGATCATATTGCGGATTAGAAGGGTGAAAAAGCTGTTGGTAATAACAATATTAAAAAGTAAGTCAAGTAGTATAAAAATAATATTCCTGGAGCAGCCCAATAAATAACTATGTTTTCCTGTATCTTTAAAATGACTGAAACCCTGAAATTTATCCTAATCGAACATCTAACCCCTTACATACATTTAACCTCTATAATTATTACGCAAAATACATTTTTCAAGGTATAATATCAGATATAATGGCAGTAAAGTATTTAATAAAAATCTATTCGCAGTATCTAACATTAATAAATGAAAGCATTATTATTACAGATATTAATTGCTAAGATGTTGGTAAAGCTAAATTTTGCTTCAGCCTAGGTGAATAAATATTGTTATAAGGATTAAAGATTATAAGAATATATGTTAGGCCGATTAAGTTTCATATCCTCAAGTTACTTACCATATTTATCCTTTATGTGAAAGACATAAAGATTCTTAGTATCAATGTCGATGTTAACATTAAAGAATTGGTTAAAAACGGCCGAAGGTTTTTCCTCGCCTCTAAGTGGTGGCACTTTAAGTTCTATAGTTAAGGCTTAGAGGTAACGGTGCTAAATATAACGGAGTTAGAGATACTTCAATTGTATCGTCACTTCAATTACCCAATCGTCGATAGGCTACACAAAGTCCTCAGATTTATGAGGCATGAAATTATAGAATACTTTGCTTTAAGAACTATTCACAAGCTTTATTATCATTATCAAAGGTATTTTAAACCCTCCCAGGATTGAAGTTTATATTAAAACATAATAAGGATCTTTGCTACGATATTTTCATTAAAGTATTTTATTTGGATAATAAGATTATTTTCTGTATTATACACTTTATAACTTTTTTTACAGCGCTAAATTCTACAAATCCTTATTAGTAAATGATATATTGGAAATTTCAAAGATATTTTGGATTAATACGTATTTAAGCCTACTATTAGAATAGTATTATATGCAGTGAAATGGGTCAACTTTACTTACAGTAAAGTTGACTATACTGAACTGCAAGTTGAGTGTATTGCTTTATGCAAGACTTACCGCATTGGTTATAAGTCGAGTATAGTACGCTGTACTTCACTTTAGGGCATGGGCTAAGCAATTAGCTATATAGATTACAGTGTAGACTGGCTAGCGCTCTACCAAACCTAGAAAAAAACATCCACCACTTGACCAATGCAATACTATTATTACTTCTACCAATCGAATCGACAATGTTGCAACGATCTAAATACCTACGAATACTTATTGGTACTTATTAAGTTAAGCACAGATTACCTAAGTAAAAGAAAAAGCTATTTTTTAGTTGTTACGCTTTACGTTATTATTAGGATAGAGAAAAGATTTTTACTAAAGACCTTGACTACTATATAGTATTTACGGCAATACTTAAAGAAAACCTTTAAGTTGTGTAATCTTTATAGCAGACCAAAGGTAGCGACGGTATCGTTATTAAAAACACTAAGAAATCTTTATTAACCTTTTTTAAAAACTTTGAGATTAACTGATAAAAGGTTTAAAGTTTATTAAATTGGCAAACGGCTAATTTAGTACTACTGAGTGTGTTATTACTGTAAAAACGATTAGTTCCTATGGCTCAAAAACTCGAATAAACAACTTTTACCTTTCATTACTAATAACAACCTTTAACATTACCCTTTATACCAAACTTTTGCCTTTACCTGACTATTTTTACTTCACATACGCCAAGTTAATCGTTAAGTTTGCTACTTTAAGCGAAAATACCAAGTCGCACCAAGAAAACTACGTTGCGTAACTTTACGCTAAAATACTAAGTTTCTAAGACTAAGATTATTAAGCCCTTGATCTTAAGTAAATAAGCACATTAAGATAGCTACCGTAAGCGAACGTCTTAAAACTATTACCGACCCTGCCAGTAAAAAAACAATAAAAGCCATCAGATAAATTTTTACTAAGCATTATAATTACGACCTTTGAGCCATTACGTGGATAAAAACTCTACTAAAATGAACTTTACTTAGTTCTTCGACTATTATATCGTTAAATACTGTAATACTGACAACCTTAACGATGTTTTTATTATTTTTCATAACCTTTTTAACAACTAAAATACGGATATATAAACCTTAGTTTAAGATAGAATTAAGATAAATGTTGAGTCAAAATTTTAAAGCTAAAGTGTATCCTTATTAACTTGGTGAAATATAAAACTGGTATAATAACTCTTCGATTTAGATTAGCTTAAAGAATACCTTTAAGGTATATAGCCTAAGGGAAAAGCTACTAAAGCGTTAGCGATAAGAAACTTATTAACCTGCTCAGCAGTTTATTACCTTTACATAAAAACGTAGAATATTCCTTTAACGGAAACAGAACGCGTAAAGTAAAGGCCGCCAATGCGGCCAAAGGTATTGACGTCGGCATTTTACATTAGTCAATTAAGTAAAATCGTTAAGTTTTTTAAAGTTGTCAGGTACTACTTCACCTTTATCATTTCACTTAAATTTGCCAAACCCTTTAAAACCCTTCCCCCTTTAGGTTTACCTACACGCGAAAGCCTATTACAGGTCCTACTACAGGATTATACCCTTTAAGTCAAGCGACTGGTAACTATCTTTAACACCGTACCTTAAAGGTTTTAAGAATTAAATTACCGGGTAATACTATTCAAGCTTAAGATAACTATTGCGACCATTTCCCAAGACCCGTTAAAATGGTTAATATTAATTACAAACTGTTCACAGATTTCCCTAAAATTTAAAAAAAATGTAAAAAAATGCACCGGAAAGCCTTATAATCTCTTCGACACCAAGATAATGCCCTTTTTAAATATTTACAAGTGGATGGAGGTACCTTCTTTAGGTTTTTACTCACTGTTTTCCGGAATCCTTGCAGGGTACACTAAAAACTACTACTAAACCTTTGTTACTAGAGCCATCACATTCCACTAAATTTACAATAACATAAAAGGCTACTTGGAATATAATGTTTAATTTATGTAGTACTACAAAAACTAGGTTATTACACGGTAAATTACAATAATAGCGAAGAAGAAGAAGAAGGAAACATTAATAGACGTCGTTAATTAAATACTTGACTAGTTAATATTATGATAAAAGTAATGGGAAAAGCTCACATTAGTGAATCTATACTTTGCGAATAGATACGGGTAAGAGTTACAGTTGTTAACGAGTTCAAATACGCTGTATAGCGCCTAAATGATACTTACGAAAGATTTTTTAACTAGTTGCGCTCCTCGTTTGCCATTATGATAACACGTATGCCAAACTCGCTTAGTATATACCCCCAAGCCGTCAATTTCCCTGATGTAAATAGGAAAAACTTTGCGGTAGTTAACTATGTCGACTGTAAGTACGGGCGCCTATAGTGCTTGAGGTTTGGCCTACCAGTCTGAAACTAGAGGTAATAACTACGTTAACGCTAATAAGGCTAAGATCGAGGCGGATTTATTAACCGTAAATACTATCGTCGTGAAAGTGGCAAAAAATGTTGGATTTATGGTAAGTCTCACTATTGATTAACTTGACCCCCCTCCCCCCTGCCGAGCGTAATAACAGAAAGGCAGTATATTACATCTAATACCCCACTATTTCTAAAAGGGATTATTTAAATTAAATCGTAAACTTCGAAGGTGACGAATTAATTAATAGCAATAATATCTCTAAGTAAATTAAGTAATACGAAGATACTATTTTTGGTACGGCCTAATAATTAGCCGACTACGCCTTCCTATACCGTTGAAATATTAAAAAAACCTTTATCTTTACCTTAAATAAGCCCTCGACTCATTATACGCCCTTAATCTTCGCGATTGTTACGTGGACCACATGTTTCAAAGTATTATACCAGATACAAGGGCAGTAAGGTACTTAATAGGAGGATATTCGCAGTATATTGCGCTGCGAAAGGAAAGTATTAAAACCACTAAAATCAATCGTTACGATGTTGGTAAGGCTAAAGTTGGTTTTAAACCAGGAAAATAACTATCGTTATTAGAGCTAACTGTAATCTAAACTGTTATGAAAACAATTACGTTTCATATCCTTAAATATCCTACTCCTTTTTTCTTTTACTTGGAAAACATAAAGAATCTTAGCATTAACGTCGATATTAACGCAAACGAATTAGTTAAAAACAGCTAAGGGTTTTTACTCGCCTTTAAGTGAGGGTATCTATGGTTTGATATTTAAGGCTCGAAAACAATGCCTAACGAAACCGGAAATACGTTAGTTATACCGGATTTTTCATTATTTAACCGTTTATAGGCTGTAAAAAATCCTAAAGTCCGTAAGGTATAAAATTGTGGAATATTTTGATTTTGAAGCCATTGAAAGGCTTCGCCACGACTACCAAATGCATACCAAAGCCTCCCGGAAATTTGAATTTATATAAAAAAACGATAAAGATTTCAATTACCAGATCTTTGTCGATATTTTTTACTTGAATGATAAATCTGTCCTTTACGTTGTTGATTTCGTAACCTTTTTTCACGGGGTTAAGTTTTTAAAGTCTTTTTCGGCAAAGGATATATAGGAAATTTTAATGATACTATAAATCAACATAAACCTAGGCCTATCCAATATAGTCGTTTACGATATCGGTACCAACTTTACCGTAATAGAATTTTAAAAAAAAATTGTTAAAAAAAATAGGTATTTAGTGTAAATAAGTACCTATAAAAGCCTACTAAAGCATTAGAAAGGTTAAAAAATTATACTCTATACTTTTCTCAACGTATAATATCCTTACGTTGGAAATTAAAAGCTTTACAGATCCAGAGGTACGCTTATAAATAGTATTAAAAAGGACTAAACAATATTATGAGCCCTAATAACTTAGTATTAACTCTTTTAATTTTTGGAGCGTACCTACTCCTAACGCGTTAATATTAGCCCCCAACAAGTACTTAAAACCGTGGTACGACTTATAATAAAGCTTTAAAGGAATTACGAAAATAATCGGCACGCTGTCAGATTAATAGGGCTTTTAACACTAGAAAGGACCCCATAACAATCGGTATACTTGCTTTACCGTTATAAAGTAAAGTCTTCGAATAGCGTAAGTTTGGTAAATGAGAAGGCTCATATAATATATTAAGTATTACAAACTCCGAAATAGTTATTAAAATTATTAACGGTCCTATATCTTTCAGAATAATTTTGATGAAACCCTATATTAGGGCTATTAACGATAAAAACTCTTAATCCAAATGACTGAGTTAATAAGAACCACCTCTACCCGTTATCAATAAGCCAATTAAACTCTTCCAATACAAACGATACACAAAACAAATAAGCGTTAAAGAGGAGGAATATATATCAAGCTGTATATACAATACTACTTAAGTAAACAGAAAAGAAAAGTATAACGAAAACTTAGTATTAAAGCTTCGAAAGTAAGTGATTATTAAAAACTTGGGTAAACTTTTTAAAGAAAACGATAAAGTCGAAATTAATGGTTTACTGATTTAAAGGGTTTTATAATTCGTGTGGAAAACTAATATTAACCTTTAAAACCTAAACGTTAAGATCTTTAAATCGAGGATTATTTACGAAATGAAGGGTAAAACTATGGAGCAGCCATATGAAAAATTATGTCTAATCGCTTAGAGATATGGTAATAAAAGTAAAAACTAAATCCTTAGGTAGTTACCAACGATTTAAAAGATTATCTAAAGTTTAGTAGTCACTTTAGTAATAAGTTTGTAAGTTAAAACTAAAGGCAAGTTTACGCTTAATAGCTATAAAACATTGTAAGCCTATACATAGTAAACAATGAATTTATAGCAAATTGTACTAAAAGAATTGCCATAGGAACTACGCAATATTTACCCTGTAAGCACGGTATTATGGTGTATCAAGCTATTATACGAATTAGATAAGGCAAGCGTTTATCAATTTCCGGCTTACTTATTGCATTTTAAATTACGGCTAGCAATAAAGTCTTTAATATACGACCTTTAATTACTGGTAACGTAAAAAGAAAAACTTTGGCATAATAGGCATGTAAAATAATAATACTATTTTCGTCGGAACGGTAAGCTTTATAGTACTAAAGTAACAGGCGATTAAAAACTTTAAGTTTTGGAATTACAAGCTAGTAACAACGTTAACAGAGAGTAGTAAACTTAATTTCAATAAATCGTTAATCCGTATACTTAGTATTAATACTAGCCTTAACTTTTGCCGCTAAGGTGCTATTTTAACTAAATTAACAAAACTAATGCGGTTAGGGTTTAATGGTATTTGAAAAAGTGTGTTTAAAGCAATTATATTTCTATTTTATGCCAACTGGGAGCCTTTTACGACATATTTGTCTCGGAGTAAGCGTAAAAGCTAACGGATAAGGACTTTAACCAGTTGAATAAGAAGCTCGAGTAAAATATGCGAAACATAGACCACTAAATTAATAAGGTCTTAATCGACCTGTTGAGAGAAAAGTTAATAATCTTTATAGATAGATCCTTTATAAATAATAAAGATCTATCTTTACAAATAGGCTTTCTAATAACCTTAATTAATAAATACAGACAGGAAAAATAGTTTAGTATTATCGGCACTCTGATTTACTAGACCTCTGTTAATTATAAAAAGATTACACGAAACGTGTTAACTTTAGAAGTCTATAGTATAATGGCAGGCTTTACTATGGTTATATCATTATGTGAAACCCTTAACCTTATTACCAGGCAGCTAAAGATTTCCTCTATCCTGCTGGTAATCTGTACCAACTTAAAAAACCTTTTCGAATACCTTTCGAAACTCGGAATTACTAGTGAAAAACAACTGATAATTAACGTAATGGTACTCCGTAAATCTTACGAAGAATAAGAGATTAAGGAATTCCAATAGATTAATGAAAAAGATAATTCCGCAAATTTTATAACGAAGGCAACGCTGAATAAAGCCCTAGAAATATTTATAGACAATAACAGGCTAATTATACGAATTGAAGGCTATGTTAATATGCTACCCGGAAGACACAAATCACATGATGACAGAAAGGGATGTGTCGGAAAATTGGAAAATTGTTAGGGAAGTAAAGGAATTGATAATAGCAATTTGTTTAACTGGCATGGCTAAAGTGAAGGCTTACAAAAGCTTATAACAAAAAACCTTTTTATAAGAGTTGATAAACTAGGACCTTAGAGCTGTAGAGTAATTGAGGACAAATGGATTTAATTTGTATGCAATTGGGTGCAATTCATTATGGAAGTCAAATAGAATTGACAGGAGTCTGGTCAGTTGATGAGAAGGCAATTTAGTGGGAACCGGAAAAGATTGGTTAGCGACATTGACGTGCGCGTACAAACTCAAAAGCTGTTAGTGTTAAAATAGTATTACATACAGTGTAGTAAGTTAACTTTATTTTCAGTAAAATTAACTATACTGAACTGCAAGTTAAGTATATTACTTTATGTAAGATTTACTGTATTGAGTGTAAGTCAAGTGCAGTACGCTGTACTTCACTCTAGGGCACGTGCTAAGAAATTGACCATACAAATTACAGTGTAGACCTGCTAGCGGTCTGCCAAATCTAGAACAAAACATCCATCACTTGACCAATGCAATATTACTGTTACTTCGACCAATCGAGTCGACAACGTTGCAAAGATCTAAAGACCTGTAAACACCTACCAAATATCTTCGTTTACAATATTAGTACCAATTTTGCAATAGCGAAGTTTGAGGAGAATGTTAAAATGATAGAGATTTAGTATAAATAAGTACCTATTGAAACCATTTAAGTATTAGAAAGATTAAAATGGTATACTTATTACTTTATAAAGTATATAGTATCCTTACATGGGAGTTTGAAACTTTATGGACTATGGCGTACGTCTTTGGATAGAAGTAAAAGGTTTAAAGAATATTATGATCTCTAACGACTTAATATCAACTTTGTTAATTTTTGAAGTATGCATTCGTCTAAAAAGTACATCTTCACCATTAACAAGTACTTAGAATAGGATTTTGATATACGGAAACGATTTGAAGAGACTACAGAAAGAATAGGTATAGCATTCATTGAACGATGTTTTAAATACCAGGAACGGCCTTACGACGATCGAAATAATGTTTTTGCCGTTATAAAGCAAAGTTTTTGTATAGCGAGAACCAGGCAAATAGGATGGCCTACTTAAAATCTTAAATATCGAAACCCTAAAGCAATTGTTAAAATTTCTAACGGTCCTAAGACATTTTGAATTACTTAATTTGAATGCTACATTAAAACGACTACCTGAAAATATAATAATAATAATAATATAAACTAAACGAATCAGCTAATATAATCCTCCACCATTTGTAATCAACAAGCCGATAAAATGGTGACGGTGGGACCAACCACCAAAAAAAACACTGAGAATGAAGAATAGGTACTGGGCTGGATTTATAGTACTGTTTAAGTTAGAATAAAAGAGAAGAATGATTAAGATTTAATTATTAAGCTCCGCATATAAGAAGTTATTAAGACTTTAGGCAGGCCTTTTGAAGAGAATAATAAGGTTAAGATCAATAGACACTTTATTCGAAGAGTCGTTTTATGTTTAAACGTAATTTTACGTTATGAAATCCAAATTTTACGATTTTCAAGTGCAGGATTATATACAAGGTTAAAGGTAAAACCACGGGAAAATCGTGTGAAAAGTTACGCTTAATCGCTTAATGATAGTGTGATAAAGTAGAAACTTAAATCCACATATAATTGTGAACAATTTAGAAAATTAAAGAACGTTTAATAACCGCTTTAATCATAAATTTGTTGACTAAAACCAATAGAAAGTTTACTTTTAATACTGATAATATTATACCAACGTATAGATCATCAGCGATTGATTTATGAATAATAGTTGTAGTAAAATTATCACATAAACTCCGTGAAAAATACCCTCCGGTAATAATTATAAAATATGTTAATATATTACATGGATTATTCAAAGTAAATTTTTATGAATTCCTACCATACCAATATCTTTGTAAATCAAAATTGGTTATAAAATCTTCAACCTAGAACCCATACTTACTTATTAAGTAAAATGAAAAATCGACTTATTAGATATATAAACTAACGATAACCTCCTTATCAAATCTATTCGCTTTATGGTATTGGAGAAATGGACGATTAAAGATTCAAAATTTTCAAATTACATACTGATTACGACTTTGGCTAAAACCAAACATACAAATTTCAACAAATTGTTAATTCATTAACATAATGTTAACAATTTTAATATCTATGTCGGCTTCCTTTAAAATGATTAAGACACTAACTTAGCTATAATTAACAAGACTTAAGTACCTAGAGCTTAAAAATATCTACAGCAACGCGTTGGTAGTAATTACATCGCAACTCTATACTAAATGAAGGCTTTCTACAATCTCTCGATTTCGAAACAAACTTAAAATCCCACAGATGAAGACTAAAATCGATAAACAAGAGGTTGGGCTGGTAAATGAAAAATTTGGACTGGGGGATTGAAAGAATTCCGATCGATTTATTGAGAGCCAAATTAATAATATTCATGAATAGCTCTTTGACAAATAGCATCAACTTCTCGTTACGGATCAAATTTCTTATGACGATAGTCAATAAAAATAAATCACAAAACAAAATTGGAATAACAATAAACTTAATCTACGAAACCGTCATCAAATGTAAAAGAATTACATGAAACATGTTAATTTTGAAGATATACAGCATAATAGAAGGCTTTGACATAAGCATAACGATGTGAGAAATCCTGAATATCGTTATCACGAAACTGAAAATTTCATTTATCCCGGTTATAATTTATAGAGTCTCGAAAAGTCTTTTTGAATACCTCTGGAAACTGGGAATATCTAGCGAGAATCGCCCTATAATTCACGTAATAACACTACGCAAAGCCTAAAAAAGTGGTGAAGTCAAGGAGTTCAGGTGGATTGATGGTAAAGACAATCCAGTTAATATCAAAACGATATTGATACCGAAAAAGGCTCTTAGAAGGTTTGTAAACAGTAAAAAGTTGACCATACGTATCTAAAAATACGTAAAGAGGCCACCTAATAAATTCATGTCATATACCACGGAGTAAAAAGGGATATAATGGTACCCTGATAAACTAGAAGACTGCTAGGAAACTAAAACCAACGATGTAATTAATTAGTATAGTTAAATTGGAGGTCTACAGTGGTCCATAGCAAAAAAACTATTTTTGGGAATTGATGAAGTCGAAATTCGGAATTATGAAATTAATAGGGTTAATTTATCTGTGAAATAAGTAGGGCTGTAGCCAGTTCACAAGGAGGCACTTTGGGGACTACTGGAAATAAATGGTCGACTATACTAGCATATGCACACAAAACAATAAGCCGCTAATAATAAAATAGTGGTAATAGTAATATAGTAAGTCAAGTGTACTGTCAAATAAGTAAACTATACTTAGAAAAAGATTAATATATTGTTTTTTGGTTCAATTTATTAACTACGAAGTTAAGTACAGTACGTGCGAAATTCAAACTAGGGTACGTGACAAATAATCGATCATATAAATTAGTGTGCAAACCGGCTAGCATTCTGCTAAACCTAGAACAATACATTCACCACTTGAATATATAATACTACTGTTATTTCGACCTATTTGAATCTAAAATGTTGCAACGTCTAAAGGCCTATCAGAAAAAGCCTATCAACATTCCTCGATATTTTATCCCCGATGGTCTTTGAATTGCTTTTTACCGGTTGTAGTTTAGGGTCATGTTTTCTCACTATTTGAGCCCAAACCTTTAGATTTTGAAGCATTTCTTTCATGCATATAAATAGGACCAATTCTAAGGCGTCTCAATAGAGTAATCTCTAGGTTTCTTTTCGCCTTCAAGTGGAGGCACCTTTGGTTCAATCTTCAAAGCCCAAAGGCAACAGTATTAAATCTGACGAGATTAAAGATACGTTATTTATACCGGCGTTTTAATTAACCAACCTTTAACAAGTTATACTGAGGATATGATTATATATTCCTATAGTAAGTAAGAGGTTACGCTGTAAAGTACACTCTTTCAGAGTGTACGATAACATGTCACGCTTCAAGATGCACTCTTGCAAAGTATATAATAGCGTAATATACCTTAAGAGGAACGTTGGCAGAGTATATAGTAGAGAATCATACTCCGAGTGAAATCTTATAGGCTCTTACCTAAATTATGTACTCTTCGGATACCTCTTTTCCCTCTCAAATATCTATCATTAATACTTACAGTAATATTTTCTTCTATTTACATTAACGTATGAGAGACCTTATCAATACTAATTAGTAACCGATTCAGTTGACTATAAATATCTTGGGGAAAAAATACGAACCTTAGTTAAATACCTATACCAAGATACTATAATAGTCCTCAGTATTTTGTATTTTAATACTACGCTTTATAAGAAACATACGAGACTTTGAAAAGATAGTAAAACGTGGAGTAACTTCGAAAAGAAAAATTTTAATACAAAATTATTAATTCTGTTAGTACCCTTTTACTATTAGAAACCCCGTTACGATATCTGTTAACTCGGTTCAATTTTGGTACGTATCCGGGCACTTTTTAAAAAGCATCTTATTATGTATCGGCAACGTAAACTATTAAGTTGTGGAACTTTTTTCTAGGACCTATGTGGAAACAACTTTTGAAACGTTTTGGTAAACTCGGGAAACGCCAAAAGTACCTTTTAAAATGCTTTGGCAAACTTGAACAGCGATCAAAAAAACTTTTGAAGCGCCCCTAGAATTAGTCTAAGCTCCGAAAACAACTTTCGGAACGCTGATACAAATATACACTAAGCCCGGAAAATAACTTTTAAAACACTTCGGTATATTTTACGAGCTCTTGCAATAATATCCGAAGTAATGATATATTATAGCGTCCAACGTAATACGCTCACTTTTCAATATCATATTTACCCTTAGACATCAATTCCTCACCTCAAACACTCAATTTTTACCCGTTTACCTTATTATACACCGTTTTTTCAAGTTATTACTTGAAACTTTTAAGTTTATTTATTTAAACGTTAAATTACTAGTTTGAAGGGTTGAACTCGTTTATTATTACGCTCTATTTACATTTCGTGTAAATTAATAAATGATGAAAAATACTTATTTGAACCGATTTTACGTATTTTATTTCTATTTCATTTATAATTATACTATTTGCTTTACCGTTTTATTTTAAACTATCTTTTCAATACACTATTTCAAAAGTATAGAAAACACTATTAATAGTTTTCATTTTGCTTAACTTTTTCTATAGAATAACCGCGACTTTATCCAAATACTTATCACAGGCCTAGACAAAGGCTAACGAATATATAGACGTCTTATTTTAATATATAACGCTTCGAAGAAGTATTTTACAGTTCTTTAATTTAAGTATATAAGATAATAATATTAAAGCGATGGTATAAAACTTGAATCTTCAGGTGGAAAATACGTACATTATAAACGTAATTTCCTGTTATGAAAAACAAAAGACACAATGGATGGGTATATTTAATGATTTCAAAAAAAAAAAAAAAAAAAAAAAAAAAAGCCTTTGTAACTAAACGTTGGAAATTTAGTATACAGTGAATAAATTGATTTCTCAAGTGTTACAGATACAATTAAGAAGCGGTGAAATCAATACCTTAAGTGGTAGAAATGACCGCATTATTAAATCCCTGTTTATCACAATATAACGAGACTTAATACCAAACTGGAAAATTAAAATGTATTACAAGTAGATTTTTTGGAAAATATCTTAATTGGCGAAACAAAAAAAAAATATTAAAGAACTACGGAAGAAGCCTAAACGTAAAATCAATTCAAGTATGTAGAACGTATGACGCTCCGAAAGACTGACCGCTCCGTATAAGAAGATGGAGCTAAAAAAAAAAATCGATGAAAAAGGAGAAAAAGTCGCGAAATTTATTCGCTACTTAGGTTAAATACGGACCCTTTCTATCAAAAACTTTTAACAAATTATACAAACCTGACTACATTTCAAAAATAGTTAAATCCCCTTCTAATTATAATAAAAACGCCTAGAATAAGGAAAACGTTGCTCCCGAAAGAAATATAAAAAACGACCAAAGACTATACGAACTTTACAACTCAATATCCACAAACCACAACCTATACCGCGACCTCTCACTATACTGGTTCCTCACTAATAAAAGTAACACTGAAAAACTTAAAATTTAACCAAGCTATAAAACAATAGCGAAACTACAACGACTAACCCTACGACATATTAAACAATAAAATCCGTATAATTATAAACAATTATAAAAATGAATATTAAGCCCTTTTAATTCCATATCACCCTACCCTATATAATAATTAGGTAATATAGAAATAGTACATATAGCATTTAACGTAAGTGGGTATATTGACAAAGTATTATACCTGCCTCAAAATACATTTTAATACAAAGATTAACCACGAATTTTATGATAGGAACTAGATGGGTATTACATAAAACTCTATTGGAAATCATTGTAATAATACAGACGAAACTCTGTAGGAAATATTTACTTTCATATTAACAAAGTTTAAAAATCGTTAAACGGTACTTAGACTTAAATATAAAAGCGATGAACTTTTCCTTTAGGTAGTGACAAAAGTATACCGCAGAAACCCAGACTTTAAACTTATACTATTTAAGCTAGAAAAGTATTGAAAAGCAATTTATATAAACTTTAAAAAGTTATTTAAAACCTTGATAAGCTTATGAAAGAGCCTTAAATGAACGTTGGTAAACAGGATGGCTAAAGAAGAAAATTCATAAATTATAAAAATGGATATTTCCAAAATAATTTACTATGTCTTCAATCGATGATATAAGATTTGTTCAACGTATCAAAACTGTAAAAGCCTTAAATAAGGTAACAGAGGCGACAAAGACCAAGTAGGAAACCCCAGAAATCGAAAATAAAACGGGTATTAATAAGGGCGCCCTTGCAACCAGGTACAAAACTTATTATATATACCACTATATTTATATAAAAGCATATAAATCTTCAAACGTTTTTGAAAACTAGATATTATATATGATGGAATCGGTTGTTAATCGACCAACCATCTGGTCTACAAGGAGATACGTGCTAAAAAATAATTTTAAACCGACTTTCTAATCGAAAACCAAACGAAAATATATGTTACAACATATATAACTAATTACAAAGGCGCTGAATTTTTCGGGAGGTTTACTTATATAAATATACCTATGAAGATAATAACTCTGAGTAAAACGGGACTTGTATAACAACTCAAGGTCAGAAAACGAATAAACGGATATTTATAAGCTTGTAAGATACATTATTTCTATATAATTTAGGCTTGAATAGCGAAAACAACGTGTTGAACACCCAAATGGCATCGCAATCAACGTTGTCTGACAGGTATAGTAACTGATTTTAGAGAATTATACCAAATACCGATGTAAAAGAATTATCGACCGTCAGAAAACAATAATTCGACATATTCATAACGAAATATTCCAAATTCCAACTCAACCGGATGGAAAAATACCGATAGATTGTATTTAAAAAGAACAAAACATCGTTCTTTAGTATATTAATAATAAACATACAATTCGAATAGGTCATGATTTATGTAATCGAATTTAAATTGCTTTTCCTATTCTTATAAGCGAATAAAAAAAGTTTGAGATCAAGATACGGAATATAACGAACCAACTCATCCACGCTTCGAATAATGTATCCGTATCTCTCCGTGTAAAGTTTAAATACCTGTGAGTTTTCCTAAAAATACGTACAATAAAATCTGTTTACTTAATATAACTAAAAATACAAATATTATACCGATAATTTGGATACCCGGTTGCAAAACGCTTTTCGTGGCATCTTTACATAACAATCACATGGATATGAGAAACGAAACCTTAAATACTACGAAAAAGGTCTTACTACGAATGAAAGATACACTCATAGGCGCTATGGCAATTCAAATTCAGTCTTAAAAACGACAAGAACTTCAACCATATGATTACTATAGATATAATATACTTTGACAAATAGCCTATCCTTTATATCGTCGACACCGTATCATTATTCCAAACCGCGAAATTTACGCGAAGCGTTTACGTAACAGATTACTAATATATTTTGCTCGACTACTAAATGAACATCTATCTTACGCCTCTAGACTGAATTTCGTATGATATAGATACAATTTTCGACTCGAATAAATAATGAACTAAAGTTAAGGTATCTGGAAGCGAATGCAGGCAAATTCTAATAGAGATGCCTTGGGGTATGAGTAAGCACTAACGTTATTATAAACCGCTTTAAAAAACGTATATGGTTTTATCTAAGGAATTAAAGGGTACAAATACTAAGGAATCAATTTTTCAAATAGCCATAAGCGCTGTGAACAACATTTGTAACCCGAGTAGCCTAATCCCTATACTATTTGTCTTTGGCGTTTACCCTAAAGTCCATACGGTCTTCATATAATTATAAGTAATGGTATAAAAAGTAAATGCTATAGTGAAAGTTATAACAACTAAGTGTTCCTTACGGGTAAAAAATGATATTTTAAAAATGTTATCGATAAAAAACAGCCCGCGGGAAACGGACGTTCCAAAACTCACATTATAGTTTAAAGTCTTAGTTTGGAAAACAAAAAAACATGAATTAGCCCCTAAAAATTCAATACCATTAGATATGATATATTTATAAATTGACATAACGGTACGAATTCATTTTGGTAAACGATAATATGAATGTATAAAAAGGAAAGTATCGACGATAAGATCATGGAAAGGTAATTCAACAAGTGATACCAATTACGCCGTTTCTACAAAAACATATATGAACCTTCCCCAAAATCTATATACCTTTGGAATATCCCTTTATAACATTTACTAACAAACCAAATCGATCTCCCTACGCCAACGGATCCGACACCACGCTACCAAAGGCGTTCTCTCAGTTTAAAAAAACATAAACCGCTTTATAATCTTCATTACAAATTCCTTCTCAACTTAAAAGAAGATAGAGAACCGTAAGTTAAATATAAAACTCAGCTGTAAGGATGTTATTACATCCTTGGATAGCCCGTTTCAGGAGTCGATATACAAAGAAATATCCATATTAATCGAATTAAACATTTTTCGCTTTAAAAACTTTTATCTAATAATTTAGAATAATTATGAAGTATTTTCTATCATATTCTTCTACAGAGTAAAAAAAAAAATCGAAAAGCCTTATCAAAAGAACATCTTCATAATTAAGTAATACAATAATACTATAAATAAATATTATATTTTCATTGCTTACTTTACAATGAGTGAACTACCACTTGATTTTGGCATTTGTCGCCTCTCTCAACACTTTTTACAACTTTCATCTAAAACTCCAGAATATTATATAAAGTTATATACAATTAGAAAAATACTTTAAATGGTGTATTTGCATCCATATGCCTCTAAATCTCCGGAAATACCATTTACTCGAAACGATTTTACGTATCCCAAAGCTACTCTACGGCTTAGTTAAGGTTACTATATACTAGTTTAATACTCACCAAAATCACTATTGACATCGCCCAGAAATAGATAACTTAATCTTCGACTCCTGCTTACTTATTTCAACACTATATTTAGTAGGCTTTATGCTAATTGTAATATAAACCAACGATTTATTTATATTATATAATACGTCGTTTTCGAAAACAAAAGAAACGAAATTTGCGTAAGCTAAGTTTAAGGCGAACCTAAAAGTTTATCTAATGGATAGCCGCCTGGTTAGCTTTAACAGTATAATAATTACGCTTCAAATGAACTTTCTAAAGTTCTCGAAAAGAGAGTAATTGAATAAGGTCTCCCTTATTAACCTAACCAGTGAAAAACGGACTAACGAATATAAATGTTAGTATATATGTAAAGCATAGGTTGTATCGATCATACAATTGGAAGCGGTGTTTCATCTTTCTGTCATTATACAATATTGAACAAACCCCTTGTATAATGCATATAAAGTGCTTAACAAACGCTTTCAATAGAAAATCAGTAATCTGAAACGAGACCTTTACATTATAATATTGTATATATGCAAAACTAACCTATTTTGTTTTACTAATAAATCCTCTAGAAATAAAAATAACTATAATTTACGAATAAGATCTATGATTATTAGCTGTAACGAAATGACAATACTTAACGGATTTACCATATATAGCAACGTTATTTATTAGAGATTAACAACATATGAACGGATTACTTGGAGTATTCTAGCGTCTAAAATCTATAATATAATTAAAGGATTCGACTTTAGAATTACTAGAACGATAACAGTCGGTATAATTATTTTACATCTTAGTTTAAAACCATTCCCTTTAATAATGTACACTCAATTCTTTTCTCTTTACGTATAACTCGTAAAACTAGGCATTCCAAACCAAAAGCATCTTATAATCAATATTATAACCTTAAGCGAATTGTATGAGCGCTGCGAAATCAAGGAAACTATTGGTAGTGCTTTAGATCATTGCAACATTTTCGATTATATTGGTCGAATCTACAGTAGTATTGCATTGGTCAAGTGGTAGATGTATTGATCTAGGTTTGTCAAACCGCTAGCCAGTCCGCACGATAATTTGTAGGGATAATTGCTTAGCTCGTTCCCTAGTGTGAAGTGGAGCCTACTTTACTTGCCTTACACCCGATACAGTTAGCTCATACAAAATAATACACTTAACTTGCAGTTTAGTATAGTTAACTTTACTGTAAGTAAAGTTGACCTACTGTACTAAAAATACTACTATTCCAATACTAGCGGCTTTTTAGTTTATATGCGTACGTTAGTGCGGTTTAGTATTCTTTTCTGGTAAGTGTTAAACTGCGACTTCGTTAACTGACCAGACCCCTATTGATTTTGATTAACCTCTCCATTGAAATACATACATCTATATACAAATTAACTCTAATTTCCGTTAGTGGCCCTACGGTTTTAAGGTCTGACTTTATCGACTCCTATAAAAATTTTCTAATATAAACCTTTGCAAACCTCTATTTCAGCCGTACCAATTAAATAAGTTAACATCGTTAACATCGTCAATTCCCTAGTAGTTTTCCAGTTTACCAGCACATCACTATCTGTCGCCATATTACCTAGGCTTTCCGGGTGGCCTATTAATGTAACCCTCAATATGTATGGTTAGCCTATTGCTATTTACAAACTTTTCCAGAGCCTTATTCGGTAAAGCCTTCGTTATAGAATTAATAATATTATCTTTACCATTAATCCATCGGAACTCTTTAATTTTTCTCTATTTATAGGCTTCACGAAGTGCAATTACTTCGATTATCAGGCGTTTTACATCAGTAGTTCCGAGATTTCAAAGGAATTCGAATAAGCCTTTGGAATCTTTATAAATTACCATTGTAATAAGAGGAATCTCTAGCTAACTAGTAATAAAGTGAAGGGTTTCCCACAGTATTATACCTACATTTAAGCCTGCTATTATGCCGTAAACCTTCGAAGATAATACACTTCATGTAATTCTGTATAATTTAATGGGGGCTTAGTAAATTAGATTGTTGATAATGTTAAATTAGGTTTCCCGCCTTTTTTCATGAAAAGTTATTAGAAAAACTATTCATAAAGAAAAATCACTACGTAGGTAAGTTTAATGACGTTATCGCACGTCGCTATAAAAAGGGTAATCCCACCTTAACACCTTTACCTAAGGGCATATCTTATAAGGTATAGGGCTACATCTTCGTTAGAATTAATAATGTAGATAGCGGTAAGGGCGATGACGTTGGTATAAAGGTGGAAAGCGATGGGAAGGACAATAGGAATACGATAACGTCGCTCTCTCCCTCTAATAATGGATAAATACTTTTTGGTTTAGGCTGATGTACCCGGCTATAATATAATACGTTATATATTAATATTATGGCTTTTTATAATTTAATCGTTTGAAAGTGACGAATGTAACTTAAAGTATACAAAATAAAAAAAGTGAAAATGCTAGAAATGTTGCGATATAATAAATAAATATAAAATAGGGCAAAGAGTAAAATACCAAATAAGTCCGAATTACTTTTAAAATAAAGTGTATCGATATGCTAGTAGTGTCATAAAGTGGTAAAATCAAATAGAGGAAATGAAAAAAGTACGATATTCAGTAAGATTGATGTAGGTAAAACAAAGAGTAATAAAATCTTAGGAATGGTGCGAAATTATAAAATGAAATAAAAAAAAGAAACGAATGGTAAATTTCATTAGTTCTAAACATACAAATTGAAGTATGATAAAATACTAAAAGCGGTACGAAATTATAAAGTTAAATAAAAACCGGGGATCATCGTAAATAGTATAATACAAGCAGATCCAAATTGGCAAAAAGTGGTGTAACGGTTTATTAAGGTCGTAAAAACTTTTTAACAACTCTGATGAATAATGCATTTGTCGATATAAGTGTTTCTAATTCTCTGTTCGATATAGCCTTAATCATTATATTCGTTAGGTTGGATTTTCCGTCGATTTACCTTGTTTTTTCGATTTTATGGCGTTTATATGACTTGCGTAAGTTTTTAATATCGATTATCAAACGTTTTTCGTTTATAGTACCCAATTCGACTAGGCATTTATAAAACGAAAAAAAGTCAGTATATATTATTAAAGTGATAAGGCGTAAATTAAAGTTTCAAATAATTATCCGGACCTTTATCTTCATAGTAATGATCAATTAAAGCCTTTAACTATATTATAGATTTTGAAAGCTAGAACGTTTTTCGTAACCCTTTTACACTTTGTAAAGTTTAATAAATAATATTTTCACGAATAATAAAGTCATTTCAAGCCAGTATTTAGTTATAGAGGATTAGAAAGAAGCCTATTTGTAAATTATAATCGTTATTATTGGCAAAAAAAAGTCGTTAGTAAAGATAAATAGTTTTAAAATACGTATATTGAATAGCATAAACTGTAAACCGCGTTTCAAATTGCATATTTACTATAAAAGACGTTTATTAAGCGCTTTATATTTATCTTCTATTAGGGCGGTTTGATATTACGTAGCAACCGAAAGGTTAAATACCGCTTTTGGTTATATTACAAAAGTAATCCAAGTACTACGTATGTATTGAAATCTGTATTCATCGGCCCGTTTTGCGCCATTCAAAACGACAAGGGAAATTTTATCCAGTTACATTTTTTACATAAGTCTCAAAACATCGTTCCGGAAAGTAATAGTAACGCTATTAAAATCGATCATATAATTTTCTATTAGGACCGTTTTAGGTTTCGCTTTTAGGTCGGTTTTTAAAAGTTTCGTTTCTTTAAATACAGAAAACAAAGCGTCACATAACGTCAAAATGTTATTCGTTTATATACCTGTTAGTATAAAGCCCTTCGAACGGGTTATCGGTACTAATAGGCATGAGGTAAAGGTAAAGCTAATTATCTGGAGTCGTTTCTTATAATACTTTTAGTAAATATTATATTAGTAAGCACCAGTTTTAGCCAAGTTGTAAAGTGGTTTTATAATACGTAAAATCGTCATAACCGAATAGTGTTACTTAAAATCTTTTGGAATATTAGCATAAATTCGTTGTTTAAGCCGCTTTTTAAATTAGGTATATACCTATGTTATATCTCAAAACTCGACCTTTAGGTTATATAATACGTTAATGGAGGCTGCTAATACAAAGATCAGGAGATAACTAACTCGTTACAACGTAGGCAATAGGTTATAATATTTTTTTGTCTTCGTCATTGTATCTTTTCATAACTAAGCAGATTTTTTCGTAAGGTTTTTCGGTTTTTTCTTTTACCTCGTAAATGAGGTGTATTAGGAAAAGCCTGTAAGTACCATAAATAACCGGGTCGAAACTTTTAAAACGAAATACGCCTTGGTCTATCAAGGTTAAAATCTCTATTTAGGTGGATTATTCGAATGGGGTACTTAGGGTGGTAAAAATGCCTTTATAGCGAAGGTTTAGGCTTAGTTCGCGGTTTTATATCTCTTTTTACATGATAAACAAGTTTGTGGCAAAGTTCCTAGGGCGTTTCTTGGTTTTCGAACCGAAAAGGCGCCTTCGGCAACGAGGTACGGGTGGGGTTAGTGCAAATGGACTGTTTGTATCCAGTGGAAGCAAGCCGGATGTGTAATTAGAGGGGAAGGCTAAAGCTGGAATCGGTTTAAATTGGTTATTTTAAGGTGTATCTTGTTATTGGTTTTATTCGTTTAACGGTTTCAGGCCGTTCCTTTTTATTTCTTCTTAATATTCGTGTACTATGATCTAGCGAAACAAACTTAGACCGTTGGATAAATTAACGAATATATTATAGCCTTTAAATTCGTTCATCATTTTATAGCCAGTTTATCAATCCTTCGTTTTCCAAAACAAAACTTTAAATTACAGTAGCAAATTAAAAACACCACATTTACGTAGACTATTTCTTGTAGCCAAAGTTTTGAATACGTCGTTTTTCTCCTGTAGGGAACGCAATAATGTTATAGACTTCGTTACCGTATTAGCTCTCTATACTATAGACGGTGAGTTTATGTGAATTTTCGGGTAAATACCAAAAATAAGGAGCGAATAGATAAGCAAACTTGGGCTAAAAGTGTTCTTAACGGCGTTAACCACTATTTAAAAGATAAATTTCTTAATACTAATACCTTTTAGCTCCTTCGACAACACTATATACGCTCTTTAAAGTGGTCTGTAGTACCGCTTACACTTTCCAATACCCTATAAGGCTTTTACTAAAATCTGCCTACACTCGTTACCAATTATTTGAGCTTTAATACGATACTCGATAAAGTCAAAGGCCGTATAAACGTTGTATATAATCCAGTTTAAAGGCCTTAAATAAACGTTGAACCAATAATTGACTAAAACATTCCAACAATTTGTAACGAAAGCGCTCCGTATAAACTTGGCGGCTTAAAATAATGTTACCTTATCGACAGCATAAAAGACCGGTTAGCTATCTAAATATATAATATTAATAATCATTTTGTAGTTGAAGTTTACATCGTTTTAAAGACGGAACTTAAATCGTCGTAAGGCCTGTAAATATAGCTAATGCTTATAGCAGAACTTTTTGATAGCTTTAAATATGTTCTTTTTTACATTTATATAGCCTATGACGTAAAGTAAGTATAAAAAACGTTTTGTAATCGGGTATTCGAATCGTCGGTATAAGATCGGTGATTCCGGTTAAGTTAAGTAAATAGCCTTAATTCTATATATTTCGGGGAAAAAACATAAATAGTCGAACTTAAGCCGGAGCGGAATGGATACGATATTCGAAACGCAGACAAATTGATTAGTCGTAATTCGGACCTTAATTCCGAGCTTACTTATATTAACTAATAAAAGTAGAAAATATATTTTCAAATCCATTACGTAAAGATTAACCGGTTCGAAACGCGTATTTATAACGACCATTCCAAACGATAATGTTTTACTTTTATTAAATAGAACTTTTCGGTATTTTCTTATTTAGTTTGATAAAAACTTCGGGAATTTCGCAGTAAACGTGTCGAATTATCATTTCCCGGCCGTTTAGATTTCGACTATATTAGTTTTAGGTATAATACCCTGAAACCTATTTCCGTATCTGTTCAAAAGCGTAAATTTGAACATTATATGAGTATTAAGCATTTTGTTTACATAGTCCAAGCTTGTAATATATATAAAGGAGGCGTTTTGTAATACGGCGAAGATTCATTAGGCGGTTTTATCGTCTTAGGATAACAGGTAGGTATTATTATACTTAGGGTCGTTTTTTACAGATATATCTTCGTAAGGGTAGGCGTTAAATCCGTTATTTCTACTTTTGTATTCGGCTACGTATATTATAAAATTCGCTTTTATCTGATTTTTAAATACATAATCGGCTTAAAATTGTCGTTTAATCCTAATTTAGTCGTGATCAGGGTAGTTTGTAAACTCGTAGCCGACTTTTCCGTATATAATATACCGCTTTTGCAAATCCGTATAGCTCCTTATACTTTTTCGCAAGTATTGCTGTGATTTCGATGCGTTTCCTTTATTTTCGATCGATCGTCCTCATCCCTTATTACTAAGGTTCCCTTTTTAATACCTGTACCTTGATCGTTCGTTTTTCTTTAGGTAATTTTTAAATTTTCGGCTTAAAACGTAGTAAATGTTTTCGACAAGGTTTACTTTGGCAATTTAGTCTTTGCTTTTTGGTTTATTAGCTACAAATATTAATCCAAAGCTCGTTTATCGGCGTATGAAGGTCTCAATCGATGTTTTAAGGCTTGTATAAAAGGCTTTTAGTTTCTTTTCCGGTTAAAAAAGTATAAGGTTAAAATTTGAGTTTCTGCAGCAAGTTTTCGTTACTACCTGGATAAACAGTTTGTTACCTTTATATTCTCATTTAAAGGTTGTCTAACACTTCCAAAACTTTGTTAATATGGTGGTCAAGATTTCCTACGGGTTTTTATCGGCGTTTTCCTATTGATTTTTCACGGATTTCTAAATTGTACCACTTTAATCCCTATCGTAAACTTTGTGATTGATTTTTTTTTGTCGAAGTGAAACTTTAGATAGTTACAAAACTCCGCAAATATATCCACCTATGCAAGGTAGTATATATATTATTGTTTAACCTACCCGGAAGATATACCGGGTAAAATAATATAAAAATAAGATAATTCGATATCTAGTTTCTTATATATATTAAGTATAATACGTATCTTGTTATTAAGTATATTATAAGGTTTACCGCTGTAGTTTTTATCCCTATCTCAAAGCCTAGCTAAGTTTGTAAGCTTTATAAAATCGCTTTTATCGGTGAGAAAGCGATACAATAAAAGATTACGGTAAGAATCGTGATTGGTGCGCATTGGTTCGCAGAGCACGTATTGGTATTTTACGTCTTTCGTCAATTCCTAGAGCGGGCTGTTCTTTGTGTTTCGACCGTTTTCAACATGGTCGATCGGGCTGTTTTCGGTGTTTCAGCCGCACCTGCTATAGCCGAACGGGTTATTCCCAATATTCAGGAAGTGATTTGGTATTTAGGTTTTTTTTTATAGTGTATGACGGTATAGAAGTGTATTATACTTGTGTGAAGATGAGGATTATGGTTGTTTTTCTTCTTTGGTGCCTTCATTTCTAATTTGGGATATAAGTATAGGGCCAATTTCTCCTACGTCTTGTTCCCATCATTCTATCAGTTGTCTTTTATATTTCTTTAAATAACATCCTTTTACAAATTATGTTTGCTATAAATTTTTATCTTTTCAGTATGATAAGTTAGTGAGTTATGCTGTTTCGAACAAAGCTTCTATAAGGCGGCTATTTTTGCCTCCTAAGGTATTAATACCTTTGGTTCGATGTTGAACTCGTAAGGCTTTGGTAATAAAAGGGTTTACTATTTGTCATATACCTAACTTCCAGTTCGAAAAATCTTTATAGAAATCATTTAGTAAGTTAGGTCCTTGGATTTTCTCCTCTCAATAGCGGAACATAACGGCTAAGATATATATATTTGTCATATAGGGTTTTAGTTTTTCAACTAGTGTATCGATAGTATTATCCTAAAGGCTTAGATTGATTTCGTATATCATAGCCTTCTTAATTCTTATATATTCGCCTAAAAGGTCGAAGTAAACGTTAGCTACCTTTGGTGTTATTGGTCTTAGAGCTATAGCTGTAAGCATCTTGGGGTGGTTGAGGATATTGATTTCTATATGTCCTTGGTATACTAAAGCGGTCCAAGTTGGTGATTGCGGGACGTAATTGAATTTAGGTACATTAATATTTCAAATTCTAAGGTAGTTAAAGTTCAAGGTAATTTAAAGTTTAGGGTTGTTGAATAAACCTAAAGTATATAAGATAATTGAAGCGGTTGGAAAAAAGCTTATCAATGCTTGTTAAAAAAAGTAAATTTTAAATAATACGTAAATAAAACGTAACTATAAATTAGTTAGGCGTTTTAAATTAGTTTCATTAGTGCTTGGTATCATATCATCAGCTAAGCGGTTAAGAAAACTTAAACATCGTAAAAACTAAATTTAAAACATATAGAACGAATATAGAAAAGCGAATAGGGTAAAAGAAGTATACTTATGGAAAGGTGTATTATGTAATCTGATGTATGGTAATTGGTCCAGATTAGTATATCGTAACCGCTCTTAGTAAATTGATCGGTCCTAATGGTTTGTACGTAATCGCTTTTGCTAGAGCAATCGATTTGGTTCTTTTGTACGTAACCGCTCTTGCTAAAGAGAGCGGTATAGATTGTCAGAAATCGAATGAGTCTCAACTAACGGTTTCGAAACTTGGTATTTTTTGCTTACATAGTATAGTACGTAATAGAACGTTCTTTAATAAGTGCGCGAGTACGTTAAAACTCTAAATAAAGGTTAATAATATCATAATGAGACTTTTAGTAAATAAAATACCAAATAAAGGTTAATTGTATCATATTAAAGTTCTCCTTTTTAATGTCATTTAGTATTTATAGTATTTATATACGTCGGCATGTGATTTTTATAAAAACGAAGTATTGAAGCACAAATAGTTAATCCTGTTACAGAATCCCGCTAAAGGTATTCAACTTATATCTGTCTCTTCTTTCCTAGGCTATCTATAATCGACCGGATCAGCTACTAATCAATTTCGGTAAGGTCCAAAACATTAATTTCACATAAAATAAGGTATTTAAAAGAGTAATCGTTAAATTAGTATAGATATAGTAAAAGATAATTGGTTGAGAAGCATCCAGAAGTGTACGCCATAGATGAAGGCTTATAAGACTCTATAAAGAACATACCACTCCAAAATACCTCTTTTAAACCACTCCATTAATTGCCGTTCGGTCCGGAATAGTCATTCCAAACCGCTCCATACCTAATGCACTCTTCATCTTACAAAAGCCCAGCCTGTAGCATAACACGTTATTGTGAACTCTTTAGGAGTGCACCCTGCAATACAGTGCACTGCCACTAGATTTATGTATATTATATATAATGTTGTATAGTAATATTCACAGTAATAAATATTATAGCGTCGCGAGTAAATAACTTACTAATCGCTTAAATTTACTACATATTCCTATTAAAATATAATAATTCGATAAAGTTACATATTAAGAACCCGATTTTCCTTTGAAACTTATTTTTAAAACCTTTTGAGATATCTAATTTAATGAATACCGCTACTGAATATAGGCTAATAACTTTCCCTTTTTACAATACAAAGTTATTTTAGAGAAATTTTAAATGAAGTACAAGAAATTACTTCCGCCGTCTTAAAATATATATTATTTTTAGGACGAACGGGTAATTATCACGTTTGAAAACAAGGGTTTACGTTCGTACAAATGATGCTAAAAGGGGTCTACACCGCTATATTCTACGTTATTCTACGAAAGAGCCGTAAAGACCGAGCAGTTACCACACGGTTCGCCACCGTTTTCTTCGAAAATATCAATCAAGCATTCTTTACAAAACCATTTATTTCCGTAGAAGATGAATTCCCCAACGATTTTTTAAAAAAATACCCTTTATTCAATAAAGCCCTTAATAACAATCTACCACCTTACCGCTTCGAAGTTAATTATGAAATCATTTTTTATACCGATAACTAAAGCTAACTTTTAGAGGTTTCGTAGGGTCTGTTATATGGTATATCTCGTAAAAAAACTCCTCGTATTATGAAACACGTTAACCAAGTCATTCGATTAGGGTTATATGCGAACTAATAGCTTTTTAATGGGTGTTCACATACTCTTTGTTAAGAAACCTGGAGATAATTTACGTTTTTATATCGATTATTACCGATTTAACGCCATTATAAAGGTAAAACACTACCCTTTTCCATTTATCAAAAACACGCTTACTAATATTCATCAAATTAATTAATCTACTAAGTAAAATATTGAAATTACTTTTTACAAGCTTCGTATTACGGAGGAAAACGAGGAGAAAATCGTATTTCGTATATGTTTCGAAGTTTTTAAATAACTTATTACCTCTTTCGGCCTTTTTAATACGTTAACCACCTTTTAACGGTATATTACTAATTCGTTACACCTTTTTTCGATATTTTCTACTCTGTTTACCTCGACAATATTCTCGTTTACTTAAACGGTACCTTCGATGATTATAAAGTTGAAGTTAAATAAGTCCCTAACATTCTAAGAGTTGTAAAACTTAACCTCGATATACCTAAATACAAATTCGGCGTTTGAAAAACTAAATATTTGGGATTCGTTATCAAAGTTAGCATTAAAGTCCGTATAGATCTAGAGAAACTATAAGTTATTAGGAAATATACAGTTCTCATGTTAATTTTAGATATATAGCGTTTCCTTAAGTTTACTAACTTATACCGTTATTTTATTCATAACTATATGATGATTATTAAGTCGTTACTTCGGCTAAACTATAAGGGTACCCTCTTTCGATAAAAACCCGAAGAAAAAAGTCGTTTTTAAACGGTTTAAGTTTAGCATTTTTTCTTGAACCAGTATTCGCCTAATGGAACTCTGACCGTAATACATTTTTAAAAGCCGAATACTTCTACCAAACTTTAAACGACTGCCTTTTTTAACGCGACGCTCACGGTATCTTACGTCCAGTAACTTATTACTTTTGTCACTTATTTCCCGTCGAATATAATTGATAAATCTACGACAAGGAGCTATTTGGGATTATAAGCTGCTTTAAAATATGAAATGCGAAGCTTTGGGGTATGGTACACTTATTTAAGATTTTGACAAATTACAAAAACCTGGAATACTTTATAATGAAATAACAGCTTTTTAAGCAATAATTCCATCAATTGAAACGTTTTTCCTCATTTCGTTTTCGGTAAGTTTATAATGAGGTGGAAAATTATATACAATCTAATACGACTTTATGGAAAGATGACAATATTTCAAAAGGCTCTTTCGAATTATATATTTTAGACTAAAAATTATAATTATTACGCCCTAAATAGGCTGTTTTAATACCATTTCCGCGTATACATCTCTCTCGATTGACCGTTACCGGCGAATTCATCCTAAAAAATCGCGAATTTTTTACGAATATTAATCTTTAAAATTACTAGGACGCCGTTATTATATATGATATCACCTACTTCTGACTGATCCTTACAATACATATAAGCTATTTATGTTTTCCTATAAATATTTGTATCGATAAGGATCAGATTATAAAGGTTTCAATTTCGAAATATTTTATAAACGATTATAGAGTTTTACGATTTTACGACCGTATTTTGTTACCTATTTACAAGCTGTTTATTACTATATTAATTTAATTTAACCACGATTTACTTTTTATTAACCATTCGGGCCGCGTCATTATTATTATTGTCTTTTTTAAAACATAGTTTTAACCCGGCTTATATCATGTAATTTTCACCGTCTTTACCGAAACTACAATGTTTATAAGCGTACGACCTATTGGAAACATCTTCAGAAAGGACTTTTCAAACCCCTTCCGCTTTCCGAATGGCTTGAAAGCGAGCTTTTTATCGAATTTAAAATTAAACTACCTTATAAATGTACCGGCAACCCAAGTTACCTTATAATTATTACAAACCATTAATGTAAAGTCATTATCCTTGAGGTTATAATCATTATGAACTCTGAAAATAATATAAAGCGGTTTTTAAACTATTATGAGCGATTTTACGAATTCTCTTATATAATCGTTAATGATCGAAAATGGAATTAAACTAATACATTTTAAAACCGCCTTTACAATTGAATAGGGGTAAAATAACACTTAAGCATTACTTTTTACACCGAAACCGACGGTGCGACCGAATATGTTAATTAAAAGGTTTTATATATTTACGTTCTTTTATTTTTTTACACTCAACTTCATTTATGTTGCTTATTACTTAGGTATCAATTAGTATTACATAATAAGGATACGATTATTATCAGTATTAATCCGTTTTCATAACCTACGGTTATTATATCAACTTTTTACAATTGATATAACATTATCTCATACTAGTTATATTATTATACATGCTAATCAAAAATTTCATTGAACCTATTCACGAGATAACAAAGTCGATTCGAATGTCTAGTCGAAGTAATTATATTATTACAATAGAAGTAGTTATATATTACTCCTAAGTTTGGTAAATCGCTAGCCAGTCTGCAAACTAACCTGTATAAGCAATCGCTTAACCTATACTCTATATTGAATTGGGAAGTCAACTGCAATTAACTTATAGTTAATATAGTTAAATCGAGTATACTGCAATAGACTGCTGTTTCAATAAACTTTAAACTTCAGTTAAAATAACTTTATTTATTGGTAGATGTTTATCGTTGCAACATAGTCGATTCGAATCACTGTAGTCGAAGTAACTGATGCTGCATTGAAATTGGTTCTGGTTCAGTTGTAAGTTCTAAGTTTAACAGACCGCTAGCCGGTTTGCGTGCTCATTTATATGGCTAAATGATTTGGCTTATACCCCACTTTGAAATGGTTACTTACTATACTACACTTGTAATGCAATCCCACAAACTGCAGCTAATTTGCAGTTAGTACAATTAACTAAACTGACAGTTTAATTAACTTCACTGTATTGCATTTGATCGCTATTACAATACTAGCGGCGTGTTATTTTGTGCTTGTATGACAGCGTGACTTGCCATTAATTGGTGGCAATATTTGAAATCCCTTATGAATCAATAAGCTAAACCCCTGTCAATTACGATCAATGCGTATTGAAATTTACATTAATTACCGTCTTTTGTGGCCTTTTCATTCCACTCCTCCAAGTCCTCTATTTCTCAACTCCCGTATATAGGTTATTCGCTACAAACCTATACGTATTACACACTTTACTATTTACGTACCCCTTTCCAATATTTTAATTTATTGGCATTGCCACTACCGCTATTATCTTAGCAGTTTTTAAGTTTATCAAGGTATCCCTGTTTTCTCACGTCACATATGGGGTAGTTTACGTGACCCTCGATTCATACAGTTAGCTTATTGCTATTTTACAAATCTTCTTATGGCGTTATAAGGTGTAGCCTTTGTTATAGCATTAGTAGAGTTATTTTTGCCGTTAATTTACCAGTACTTATCGATTTCCCGGGTTTCATATACCTCCTTTAAAGCTATTACATCTATCATTAGACGTTCTTTATCAATTGTACCTAATTTTAATAGGTATTCGCAAAGGTTTCCAGAGTTTGTATATATTATTACGGGTATTGAAAGCAGTTTCGGTTATTAAATGATAATCTTTCAAGTACCGCTAATTACTATATCGATATAAAGTCTTGTAATTATTTTATATATGTTTAAAGTTAATACGTTCCATATTACATGTTTGTACTTGATGGATATTAAATATATAAGGTTTTCGGTAATTATAAATTGCTCTTTATATCTCTCCTCGTTAACGAGAATTATGAAAAATTCAATTTCCGATATAAGGTTAATATTATTAGTAAATAACTCGTTCGTAAAAATTATTAACTTTTTTTGGTTAGGTTTACTAAATTTTATTAATTTTTTTCCTCAAGTAGTTGAGTTACTATTAAACCTCTTTATTCAGATGCTTAAAGTCCTCACCTTATAGATTTTATGCCTATGTTGTAATAGATAGGTCGTACGATATTTTCGGTTAATATAACGTTTCTATATAAGCCATACAAGCCCTCTATTTTAGGTGTTTATATAATTTTACCTCATCTACCTTGTCGATAGTTATTAGGTTTGTAGCTTCCTCTTTTGTATGTAAGTTAATATAAGTGTTGTATTAAGTTTTAATACTATGGATACAGATTGAAGATTGATGAAAATTAAGTTTTATGCCTTTAGTTAACGTTTCGATTAGCTGATACTTTTAAAGGCCTAACTTTTCGATGGTATTTTATTTCGCCACTATAAACCTAATGTTCCTCAGGAAAATGGTATCTATTATCTGTATACCTACGATAACGAAGTTTTTGCTCTTCGTAATTAATAGACCCGCGTTAAACGTTAAAGCTTTTACACTTTGCCTATTTTTCAAGTACGTTTAGTATATCAATAATTAATGAACACCTATTTAATCTAATTAGTATAGAGGTTTGATGTAAAGTATTACCGTGACGGCTGAAAACTTTTTCTCCAGTTTTTTTTAGCAGGTTTAATAGTATAATTCGCTAAAGATTGGTGGTAAATTGCGTATATACTTACGTTATATCTCAGCTATTAATTGTGAACTGACTTTTTGTAACAGTATTTAAATTAGTAGCAATTGCAACGATTAAACATTTACTTATATTAAGGATTATAAACGATGAAATAAAGAATTAGTCGTTACTGTTATTACCGTATTCTTGAGAAATTAATTTTTAATTTTTGTATAGACAGTTTGTGGTTCTATCTTTAACTTCATAATTTTTTTGACTTAACAATGATAATATCTTAGCTTTCAAATTATGTTAACGGTATAAGTTAAACAATCCTTTATATAAAAAGTATATTAATTTCTACCTAGTTTCTTTCTTAAATGGTTTACTTGGTGTATTAATAATGCCTTTAATACGCAACTTAAAAGTAAGTTCTCTATTAAACTTCTTTTAAGATACTCATACTATTGTATATGCCTTACTATTCTTGTAATCCTTATTATAATCTTCTTATTTAGTGTATTTATTCCTTTTAAGTGGTTTTCCATGCTTTCGAAGTTTTATTAGCTTTTCAAAAATCGGTTCGAAAGGATTATATTAATTAATTCGCTTGGCTCGTTGGTTATTGTCGTTAGGAATTCCATCAAATTTGGAAGGTTTTTTTTACGGCTTAACCTATATAGTCCAAAAAGTGATAAGGTCTTTGATAGTTATAACGAATACGTTTAGGTTATTAATACTTAAAATTTAGTACTACTTATCCCATTTACATGGCTTTTGCTACGTAAGGATTTTACTTTAAAGGGTTAGGAAAAACATGTCTATTATTAACAGTCCAGTCCTAATATTAAGGGAGTTGTTAACTTAGCGACGCAGCGATTTTTTCCTCAATTCCTTCAAGTCTTTACTATATGTTACAACCTGTTTTCAGGTATTTAGCTATAATAGCGACTTAATCGGTATACGTAAACAAGCCTCAAATACCAGTAAAGTTGGTATAAGGCTGTTGAAGCTAATACTATTGTAAAATCTTTTTACCACTATTTAAAACTATGTTTTTTAATTTATAAAGCTTTCGATTTCCAAAAAAAAAAGATATTATAGGCTTTTCGTAAAAAATCGTAAATCTTTTCAACTTTCCACATACTTTAATAGACTTTAATAGATATTTGTTTATATTAAATCTCTATTCATTTAACAGTAACTTAAAATTTGATCATAGTAACACTAGTATTAGCATTGTAAATCAACACGTTTAATAGTCTGAAGTATGTATTAATTTATTAAATACGTAGTACTTTTTACATTTTCTTCGTTATAATGGTCTTAAGGAACTTGAAGCCGTAAAAAGTCGTGGCGGATTCTACAACGTAAAGTACTAACTTACCGTCTAGGTAAAATACTATAAGAAAACATTAAAATTAAAGTTTTGATCTTTTTAATATGAACTTCAACTTTAAAGTTGTTTGAGAATAGGTTTGGCAATAGTGGTTAAGTCGTTTAATGAACTTTAGCGTTGTTAAATTTGCATTTTCGTAATTAGTTGCCTTTAAAATCTTATAAGGCTTATTAATTACCAGGTAGTTGAATCTACGATATAATTAACGAATTTTCGACTTTATTAGGTTCAATACTATTGTTTTAGCCTTTAAAATGGAATTAGAGGTACCCTTATTTGAAATTAAGTAGAAACCTTTTACTACTTTAATTTTAAATTAGTTAATTAGATTAAACATTAACATTAACGCTAAGAGTTTCTATATTGTTAGACAAAGAAGGGTAGGGGTAGAGGATGCTAAGATGTAAAAAATAACCAGATTAACGATAGTAGTAATAGTTGTCAATCTTAGTATAAAATCCTTTTTTCAGAGCTAAAACCAACCTTAACTTTACTATCATCCGTATAATCAAGTTTCGTAACCGTATTCGTATTCTTTTGCAATTCGATATATTACGAATAGCCTCTTATAAAATACCGTGTTGTTCTATCATCCGGTATAATACCTTGAAAGACCTGTTTTGGGTAACGATTTCAAATAATAAAAATGTGTGTAGGGCTAGAATCTTTATCATTATATCAGTGATAGGGGTTTTTATTTGTTAGCCCGTATAAAGAGGTGTGGTCGGCGAATTATTACGTTCTTTTTAAGCTGGTGTTAGTATTTTCATGCTAATCGATGGCTTTAGGCTCATTTCCCTCCTTTCCAACCTTTATACCTTTACGATTTTTGATAATGTTAAGGTAAT